>JAPTMU010000168.1:0-468279 GCA_028583405.1 Pogonophryne albipinna
AGGGGGCGTGTCGTGTAGTGTCGTCAATTCGTACGGTAGTGCCTATCAGCCACCGTAGTGTCGTGTCAGGTGGGCGTGTCGTGTACCGTCGTGTACTGTCCGCGGCCGCAGCTAGACCCTTCTCGAGGAGCGATAATCGAGGAGCTATAATCGAGGAACCACCAGACCGTCCTTCGATGAAATCCTCAGACACTCGCCCCGCCCCCTTACTGTGTATCGCTCACTGATTGGACGATGCAGTGCATGCACTGATCTGATGCTTCTTGACATGAGAGCAGTTTCCCAGCGGAGTGAAGAAAATACATGAACCTCACGGGAGTCACTTCTCAGTTTATACTGTGTTTTGTTTCAATTAATGTATCATTTAGTTACAAATATGTGATATATCTGAACAACAAAGTGGTCAAAAATCATTTTATTCATTTATTGGAAACATTTTCATGATCGCTTTTTTCGTTTTACATTTTCATTTATTGTCATTTCCATTCAGTCAGTCATTAAGTGCTATTTAAAATGTTAATTTGCTACATATCCAATCAAACAAAGTGTGCAATCCAATGAATGTTAATATGGGTTTTGATAGATAACATATCTCTTTTTCTATTTGTGCACTCTAATCAATATTAATCCAACTAATGTTCGTTTATACATTTTAAGAATGGCGTTTATCTTTTTTGAGAATGAGTTCTTATTTTATTTTATTTATTTGGGTCTACAACAGATGATACAAATGTTTGTGTCAGTAAATGTGTAGGCGGGGGTGTGTGTGGAAATAACGGGGACAGAGCTGGCTGCTGTCAGACGATCAGCTGTGCAGCGTCATCACAAACGGACGTCGCTTCATGTGCTCTTAAAACTCATTTCCCTGCTTCTCGTGGTTTCCTTGGGCCCTTCTCACTTCTCTTATTTTTCATTTCCTCGCTCCTCGGGCCCCGTCTCAGGTCGGTTAAATAAAATCCTTGCGTCCCTCACTTGCGTCGTTTCCCTGTGTTTAGTCCCTCCCACCAGGGAAGCATGGAGAGACGCAAGGAAACCACGAGAAGCAGGGAAATTAGTTTTAAGAGCAATGGGACGTCCTTTCCTCCGGAGCGTCACGTGAAGCGACGTCCGTTTGTGATGACGCCGCACAGCTGATCGTCTGACAGCAGCTCTGTCCCCGTTATTTTCACAAACACCCCCGCCACACATTTACTGACACAAACATTTGTATCATCTGTTGTAGACCCCAATAAATAAAATCAAATAAGAACTCATTCTCAAAAAAGATAAACGCCATTCGTAAAATGTATAAACGAACAATAGTTTGATTAATATTGATTAGAGTGCACAAAATAAATAAAATAATTTAGAGAAGAAAAAGAGATATGTTATCTATCAAAACCCAGTTAGATTAACATTCATTGGATTGCACACTTTGTTTGTTTGTTTGGATATGTAGCAAATTAACATTTTAATAGCACTTAATGACCGACTGAATGGAAATGACAATAAATGAAAATATAAAACGAAAAAAGCGATCATGAAAATGTTTCCAATAAATGAATAAAATGATTTTTGACCACTTTGTTGTTCAGATATATCACATATTTGTAACTGAATGATACATGAATTGAAACAAAACACAGTTTAAACTGAGTGACTCGTGAGTTTCATTTATTTTCTTCACTCCGCTGGGGTACTGCTCTCATGTCAAGAAGCATGAGATCAGTGCATGCACTGCATCGTCCAATCAGTGAGCGATACACAGTAAGGGGGCGGGGCGAGTGTCTGAGGATTTCATCGGAGGATGGTCTGGTGGTTCCTCGATTATCGCTCCTCCATTATCGCTCCTCGCTCCTCCGGCAGAAATAAGAGCCATGGGACGGTACTCAAGATGGCGCAGACAAATCAACTTCCGGTGAGACCGAGGAGCGAGGAGCGAGGAAATGAAAATAGTCGACCTGAGACAGGGCCTCGGTCAACGTAGCTTAGCCTGGTCGACCCGATCTCCATTCAGAAAACAAACATTTTAAAAGGTTTTTCGCCTGCCGTCTTCATTAATTCATGGTTTTTACTAACCGGTATCAGTATGTTGTTACGTCGGCATAATTTAGAAACGTGTATTACAATTTAATCACGGTAAAATATGTTCATTTTGTTGTAGTTGTAGCTCCCGAGCCAGCGCGTCTTGTTTGAATGATTCGAGTAAACACAGCTGGCAGCCGCGGTGAAACTCGAGCGATTAGAGCGAAGCGAATATTCAAATCGCGTCCGGTGTGAACGCACCAATAGACTAGAGCAGTGGTCGCCAACCAGTCGATGTGTGGTGCGGGTAGATCGCGGACCATTAAAAAAAAAAGTAACAAAAGAAAGAAAAATAAAATAAAAATAATAATGTTTGAAAAATACATTTTTAGATGTAAACCTATCATCCACCACCCCGTTAGCAGGTGCCACTTGATTGACGTATATTTGAGACACCTCAATAATATAATACATTAACGGTGCTTTACGTGAACCTCATCATGACACAAGAGAGGACGGCAGGACTGCAATTTCCCGTGTTCAGTGAATGCAACAGAGGCAAGTCACCAGACCAATCAGAGAGTTGCATGGAAATACACGTGTGCTTGTGTCATTCAAGCTCGGCTCTGTGTGTGTGTGGCAATAGCGCATGATCGAGAGAGGGAGAGAGAGGGACCGGTGCTCGCGGGGACCGTGATGTTAGCATCTGGTTAGCTAGCTGCACTAACGGACATAAGGAGCTGTTTCCACAACAGGCTGGAGGAGAGTCCTCCCCTGTCAGACTGAGGGGCTCAGGTGAGCTAAAGGACTCTCTGAGTGTTTAGAACGGTTTTGTCACAAATTATTCAAAAGATTATTTCCGAGGCACACCTTCATATGATCATTATAGTTATACAAACAATAAGAGAATACATGAAAAACAGGTATGAAATACTATATGGCAGTAAAACAAGAATACAGTTTAAAAGGGGAGTGGTTTGTAAAATATCCATAAAGAAAATCTGTTTACAGTTCTGTTTCATATGGGTGCTGAGAGAGGTATCCATAGATCTCTTCATGTTGCTCTCAAAGTGCACCAGATTGATGCTTTCAACTTTAATATTTAAAAACAAATCTTCCCGGGGGAGCATCCCCCCGGACCCCCCTAGAGGAGATGAGGACCTAGAGGAGGTGAGGACCCCCCTAGAGGAGGTGAGGTCTGCCCCCCACACATACAAAATAGCACTTTACCCCTGCCTATATGCTGTGAGCTGATTATGGAGCCTTCATTGTAACAGTAATTCAGATGCAATTAGCCTATATAAAAGGCCTCGAATTGGAACCACTGTCTGGGCCATCTTTTTCACTCAATTCTGCAATAGGTAGATCTCGCCTTTCACCTAGGCCGAGGTCGGTGATCTTGGGCTTAAAAAGGTTGGTGACCACTGGACTAGAGTGATGCGATAGGAGCGTTTAGAGCGAAGCGAATATTCGCGCTGGAGTTTCAACGCGGCTGCCAGCTGTGTTTACTCGCATCATTCAAACAAGACGTGATGGGAACAATCTTCCCATCACTTCATTAACTCGGTATCACTTCCAGCAAACATTTTATTTATACGTTTACGGTCTCTATCGCTAGTTTCAAATCAAAATTGTGATTACTTAATAAATATTTAAAACACTAAACAGTTTACTTATTCCATTTAAGACAATAAGTACAATACTCTTTAAAGATTATACTGTGTTTATTTTTGCTGAAACATTCCGACTGTGGGACGAAACCAGAGCACAGAGAAAACCTATTCATGGAACAGTGGGAAATAAAGGTAAAATATGAACCTGTTATAATAACCGTAGAGAGGAACAGTGGGAAACACAGTAAAGGAGTGAGATGTGGGATGTTGCAGTTTGGCGCTGTTATTTTCCTGAAAAAGAGAAATAAAGGAAAACTAGAATAAAGCCAGAGGGGTAAAGAGTGAACCAGAGAGGGAGTGTAGAACAGCTGGGAAATGTTGTGTTTTTTCGCTGTGTATCATAACCTGATACATTCAGACAACGGGAACAAACCAGAACACCTGGAGAAAACCCATTCATGAACTTGGGGGAAAAGGGGGAACAATGAGAAAACATTAACTTAAAGGTAGAGAGTAAAAAGTGGGTTAGGGAGGATGTGGATCGGCCATTTAATTCATCCATCCTAGCTCGAGGTGCCCCTGCTGCTTCTTAATCCGTTTTGTTTGCTCAGTGGCAAATCTGGGCAATGGTTCGCGTGTCATTGTCATATAGACCTGCATCACCTCTTTACTGTTCTCCTGCTTGGTGACCCGGGTTTTAGGAGTGTCCAATCTGGGCAACCGTTCTTCTGTTTTTTTCCCACGGTTCTTTGATGACTCCACCCCAGTTGGGGCAGAGCGTCGTCCTGCAGGTGCTCCCCTTGTTTTGGTTGGGAGGCGGGTTGGCCGCAGATCAGCAGTACTGCTCTCTTTGAGCTGAAACTTGTCCTTTTCCAGGTACTGCTTGATCTTCTTCTCCAGGGAAGGGGTGCGCTGCCATCCAGAATTTGCCTTCGTGGGCAACAGTTCACCTGCATCTTCCCGGGTCATTAATAACGACTTGTCAGTTACTCGACAGAAGTCATTGTAATCTGGCACCTCCCCATTTAAAAGGACACGATGCCGTCCTGTCTGAGCTGCTGGAAGATGCTCGCCCTCCTGCTGCATGTATTGCTGATCAACAGTACTGCTCTCTTTGAGCTGAAACTTGTCCTTTTCCAGGTTCTGTTGGTCAGTCTTCCTCTCTTTGTCTCTCTCATAGTCCTCCTCTGCCTGTTTCCGCAACATTATTTGTTTCCGCCGCTTCAATATGCAGGATTTGTAGATTGGATAGGCCATTTCAGTTTGTTCTGTTTTGTCGTGTTGTGTTGGAAAAATACTGTGTGTACTGCAACCTGTGTTGTGTCTCAAAGAACTGCTGAACTCAACACTCAAACTTAGTCCGATAAGATTTTGGTCAGACAACTTCAAAGCCATTAATGACATCATCGCATCATGTGACCAGATTAATTCAGATAGTGTCCTCTGCACATTCCGTGTGACATCACTTGACTTGGATGACTATTAATTCATTCAAATAATGCACCCTTGTTTGCATTCCAAGTTGCCTAGTTACAGTTGCTAGGCAACCAAAGCTGAGTCTAAACTAAAGTATTAAAATTAAAAGTACAGGTATCTGAATTAGAAGTAAGAAATAGCATAAATACTAGTATCAAGTATAAGTTCCCTAATAACGTTAATTAATAAAGTTTTTTAGTATTATGATCTGTAATTTAAAAAAAATGTTAGCGGGGGGAGGATGATTGCTCTGGTATGATAAATCCTATCGGTTTTATCTATTTGGGATTCACCTTGAACTTTCATTCAAAATTGATTGTAGGACTCCTCAGGTTTTTCCTGTGTCAATGCAGGTATTTCTACCACAAATGTCAGTAGTTGAGAATAAAAGAGTTAGTAACAGGTCAAATTTAAGAAAACCAAAAGAGGGCAACATATTCCTTATAAAACATTTTCAAATTGCTTTATATTGCATGCATTGATGCATTTTCTTCCCATAACGTTCAATGATACCTGAGTCTGAACTAAAATCATCAAATTAAAAGTACAGGTATGAATCTAAGAAATACCATAAATACTACTTTTAAGTACAAGTTCCCTAATAACGTTAAGTAAAGTACTTAACTCCCCACACAGACACGATTAAGTCAGCAAGACCAAGGCTCCTGTTCTTCTGCAGGGTAAGAAAGTTCAACAGTTGTTGTACATACTACAATCCAAAATGCTGATAAAATCAAGATAAGACAAACCTCCAACACCAGACACACAATCACACAATCTTGCAGTGTTTAATTTGAATTGCACGATGTGCCGCAAAGGTAGCAGAATAGCTGTGGATGTGGGTAGGGCACATATAACATGCATGATAGATAGAAAAAAAGTGGCTAAACTTGCTGAATTGTACAAATAGCATACTGTTAAATTTACGAGTTGTCATTATTAAGGACGGTGATGGCATGAAAAATATCACTATTCTATGGAGCGTCTAGGTTAATCTTAAAAGTAGGAATTAGGCAAAATCTCATCCTTATATGACTGATTTGAATGGAATAACAACAATTGGTTATATCAAGTATATGCAAATACAGAAGGCTTCAGTGTATACATCTCTTTAATTACTTATTCATTGATGATTCTATTCATTGATTTTTCTAGTTAAAATGATGTGTCAAGCAGCCTGTTTGCTGTGCTTGTCTTTAACCTTGGACAAGTGAGGAAAGACTCAAAGATACTAAAATGAAGAGCTGTGGATGCTTTGAGGGACCATAGAGGATGCTTCTGCACAGGGTCCAAATGTTGTGCTATGCTCCTGCTAATATGGAAACGAGATGTTACTGGGTGTATGCAATAACATAAACTGGTTATGTGGAAAGATTGCATTTTGGGTTCAAAAATGTTTTTGATATAGTTGTATATGGGAGGATAACATGATGTACTAACAAGACAACATGTTAACTTTGTGTTTCACATTGAGGATAATTCATGTTTATTTGTCTGCATTATTTTGTGTTTTATTCTTTTTTTATTTTTGAATGCATGATTTTTATTCCATACATTTAGGCTATATAACACACATACAAATACAAAGGACCCCAGTGTATACAGTATACATACTCAATATAACATATATCATTCATTTAAGATTAATCTTTGATTTATCCAATCTAATAATTGAAAATGTTTATTTAAATCATGTGAAAATATTATGCCAAGAAACCTGTTAGCTCATTGGGTCACAGTATCTACTGTGTTGTTCAAAGATTATTGTATATAATATGTAGTTATACAATCTTTTTTGATCTCTTAATCTATACTTTGTACCCCATTCTGAAGGCCATTTTGATTTAAATCCCAGAATGAAGCATAACACTAATCACTGGTTTTAATGATATTAAGATGATTTAATTTGTCATGTTGATTTGACAGACGGATCAAATGGCCAGTGAACGAGAGCGATGCAGAATAAAAGCACAACCTTTTTACCATTTTATTTCAAACTCTATTTCAACAGGCATACTTTCAGTGGCACGGTGGTTTGCAGTGTAATAACCGTGTTATCAGAGGGGTCTCAGTAAGATGCCATGGTGCTCTGCAGCCAGTCTGTGAAAATGCAGGTCTGATGCAAGAGAGGGAAAAGGAATTGGAAAAAGTTACAATCACAGCACGCATTGAGAAATAAATGATTGCTGTGGGAAACTTGTGTTTTTTTTTTACCTTGGCGTAGACACCCGGGTGGTTCTTCTCTGCGCACCCAAAGCCCCATGACACAACACCCTGCAGCTCACCGTCACACACAACAGGACCACCAGAGTCACCCTGAGAATGAGAAAGCAAAGCAGTTTGAAATACAGTTAACTTTTATGAAAGTGTCGGGGACACTAAACAAGTAATTTGTGCACTTTGCAACAGCAGACACGCATACCTGGCAGGAGTCCTTGCCTCCCTCCAGGTCTCCAGCGCAGAACATGGCATCAGTGATCATGTCGGGGTAGGAGTTATCACAGTCTTCACGAGACAGGATGGGGATGCTCAGGCACTGCAGCCTGTTGCTGTCAACAGCTGTGGAGACGCAGAATAAAAGACACAATGACAAATCAGTTCAAATAAAAGTGTATTTATAAAGCCCAATATAACAAAATACGCTTGTCTCAGTGGGCTTTACAAATTAACAAACATAGATGACAGTTTAAAATATACTTTATAAAACTCATGATAGATACAAATACAACAAAAAGACAGAAAATATACAGTAAAATACCATAAAATGTAGGACTCAGGAGGACAAACGTAGGCTAATGTTAAACCAGCTGTAACTATAGGCTTTATTAAAAAGGAAGGTCTTCAACACACTCTTAAAATGAATTATGTACACATGTAGATTGAGTAACATAAGGAGATTGAGGAGTCTGATACTCACCGGAGCTCATAGTCACACCCCAGCTGGAGACGGTGCACATGGTGCCAGCGGGGCACACAGCTGCTGGGCAGAGCCACGGCCTGAACGTACTTGTTGAGGGTGGCAGGTTGGCTCAGCTTGATCAGCATGATGTCATTGTTAACCAACCAGGACTCGTTGTTAGGATGAGGGATCACGCGTTCAGCAGAGATGATCTGTTCATTTCCATCCATGAACCAGCGGTTGTGATCACCGAGAACTATGTCCATTTTGCTGCAAAAGAGATAGAAGTTTCAAGTGAGACAGGTTGAATGAAAGGGATGCTTTGTGAGGTTAATTTGTTGACGTTTGAGGAGCACCCACGACTTGTAGCAGTGAGCAGCAGACACCACCCAGTTCTCGTTGACCAGGGAGCCTCCACAGAAGTGGTAGCCAGAGTTCAGAGACACCTGATGGGGCTGAGAGTGAGGCACGCACTCCTGCCCTCCAACAATCTTATCATCCTCTGTGGCAACTGAACAAAAAAAGGATTTATTAATCTGCAAAGGAGGAATACCTGTGTCCAACATTTTTGTATTTCCTCTGTCTCATTGTTTTCTTTTTAATTATTTAATCTCCAATGTGAGAGAAATAATATTCCTCACTTAAGATATATTTAGCGATTTGTTTTCTTAGTGTTGATGGATTTTCTAAATTAATCCATACTTACACACAGCTCCTAGGAGCAGAGCAAAGACCAGAGACTTCATGATTGATGTCAGGTTGATTTTCCTCGACCCATGCTGGCTTTTTATCGAACGTTTTAACCTATGCAATCTGTTGAGACACACCTGATAGGGCTGACTAATCAAAACCCTGCAAATAGTGCTGATGGGAAAACTTAACCACACTCCCTAAAACTCTGCCAACGTGTGACTTTATCTACTTGCAGACAACTCCTCCTTCAAACCCTTATTGTGGTTCTATTTCAATGGAAGAATCAAGGTATTAACACACTGTGGCTGACTTATATTTCAAAGGGGCTTTTTCCTCCAGGAGCTGTGTGAGATAAGTTAGAGTACTTCCTTAAAATATTGAGAGTGACTGAAGAATTAAAGACTTGTTTCGTTGAATCAATTCCTTTGCTGCCACATGGAGAAAAGACCCATATGGTTGTTCTCTGCAGGACATTCAATGAGACCTATCCTGGTTAAATAAAGGTAACATAAAAGAGTGTATTGATTTCAGTTTAAAAATGCTGACTTCTTGAAAAGGCCATCTCAATCATTTACTTTAGCTCCTTCTTAGTAAAATGGCCTTTTACCGTCACCTCTCATTTTATTTCTCTAATGTAAATGTATTGTAGAAATACATATGTTGTGTTATTTTTGTTCTATACCCTGAAAGTAGGGCATGTTGTGAAAATGCATGCAAAACTAAAACACTACAAGTCCACATAAACTTGATGCAGGCAGATAACAAAACATAAACACTCCTATATTGTGGTCTTTAAATGCAGAGGACAAGCCTTTATTCATTGATTTTCTTTTGCTTCTCAACAACAGTTTTCCTTTTTCAGCAAATGGCAGCAAAAAACCTTTGCGCTTACAGGTGTATGCCAGAATTTTACATTTTGGATGTTATAAATAATGTTTATAAATATATAAATACTATAAGAGAGAGAGATATGTTTACCTCAGAAATAAAACATGATATAAAAACCAATTACAATACTCTAAATCATAAAAAACATTAAATATGCCAAACTACTAACACAAATGTAACTGTTCAATAACTGATGATATGTATGATTGTGGAACTGAGTTTGTATTACACTTTTTTCAGTAAAACACTACTATTGAAGCAGTTCTCTCTTATGTATACATTTCAGGAATTTTGCTCCAAAATGAAAAAAAAGGGACTCTATTTGTTTTCTCACAACAATGCATTTTGAAACTGTGTGTATTATTTAGGTCAGTCTTAGCTGCACTGGTCTGCTGTGAGTAGAGTATACTTTGTAAAGGTTGTAATAATAGTATGTACGTATAAAGGTTGTTTCCTCGGCCCAGACTGTGTGCCACCTGCAGCTTCTCTCACAGATTGACTATCTGAGTGGCTCTGACCAGATATAACGTGCAGTAAAACGCCCCTATACAAACAAATGTTTTTCAAAATATCTATAAATGATGTATCTTTCTCTAAATTGTGTTACTACAGTTCCGTTTAGCAGTGGGTTTGATGATGTGTCACATCACAAAACTCTATTTTTCTATTGAACAATGAGTTAAAGAACACAACAATTACAAAAGCAGTAAAACAAAAGACAAACATTTGTTTAGATAAAAAGATAAATGGATGGTTATTAATATTACTCGGGACAGAAAAATACCATTACAATACTGTTTATTAAAAAAAGCAAAACATGAAGTTGTTTAAGATGGTAAAAAGCATCCATAATCACAACAACAACAAAACGGCACATTTTATATTTTTCATTTTATCAGATGTTCTTACACATGCTGTGCCTGCCTAAAAATGCTACTAAGCTCTATCACAGTTTAGGATTTCTATCAGTGAAAATGATTTCTGCCTGTTCATTTTCTCTCACAATTGTAAACGTAACAACAGTGCTGTTACTTTGTCGATTGCATTGGTTTCTCTTTTTATCTATTTCATTCCTCTGTACTCCTTTAATATATTGTCTGAACTTGACATGTCTCTATCATGGTCATAGGCTGTTTGCAGAGCTGATTATACTTGACAAGGGTTTGTTTATTAGAACACATTTTTTAATGTAGATACTTGGTAAACAATGCAAACATGTTTCCTAAGTATTAAAGTCGGGTGTCTAACAGGGCTCACCTTTTAAAGTATTGTATGTAACATATGATCTCTGCATCAAATATCATGTGTATTTCTTCAAGACTCTACTTCACTGGACTATTATTTATTGGTATTGATGGTATTTATTGTATTCTAAACTATTGGAAATAGTTTGATGCGATATACATTTAGAAAGTATTGCTTTGTCTACTGCAGGGGTGCCCAACCTTTTTTGAACCGAGAGCTACTTTTAAAGTTGCCAGTCTGCCGAGATCTACCAGTCCAAATAGAGAGGCGTAGCCATTACTGACAGCCTACTACCAGGTAAATACACACTTCTACTTGTATAGAACTGACCTTTGTACGATGAATACTTCATAAAATACTGCAGATCCTTTATCTTACCTCTTTCTAATCTACACACATACAAGTATTTAACTGAAGTTACACAACAGTGTTGTTGATACAGAGTTGGAGTTTATTCACACGTCACAGTGGGTAATGTTTTCAAGAAACATTGAACAGTGCTGCCACATATGACACAGGAAAAAAAGAAAATACTCTGAACCCTTTCTTTGCCATTAAAATTAGGCTTACTAATAAGACAACTCAGATCTGAAGCTACACAGGAATCTGCTGCCAAAGTGCAATAAAAAAGACAAAATTAATAGAATCAAACCCTTTTTTTGTTGCATTTTAGTAGATTATAAAAAGAAATGCCTTTAAAATAGGATGCAAGCAACACTAGTTTCTTAACCTGAATTGATGATAGACTATAATCAATTTAAGTTTGCATTCTTATACCATTTTGTACAATAACTATAATGAATAAGTTCAAACAAACTACAACTTACAGCTGATTAATATCGGTATCTAACTTGAGTTTTTATTATATGAAAAACCTGTTGAAATGCTACTGTTATTTTTACTGTCCCCCAAAAGCGTGTCAGCAGCCTCCAGGAAAGCTTCTTTCACAACTTCGCCGTCTTTGAAAGACTTCATGTGTTTCGCAAGAACGTGACTGACACGATAAGATGCTATGGTAGCAGCCTTGCTCTTGTTGTTGGGCCATGTGAAAATGGACTGCTGTGCATTTTGCTGTCCTTTCAGTCCCCTCCCCTTTTGGGAGCGTAGGGCAGAATTAGGAAGGAATTCCGTCTCGGTAGCGTTTGTGCAGTTTTGAAATGCCGCTCCTAAATTACCCTTCTTCGATAAAGCCACGCTCGCATTGCAGATGAGACAGATGGACTTTGAATTGGAATAGATACAAAAATAATCATCCTCCCACTCGGAGTGAAAATGATATATTTTGGGCTTTTTTGCTTCTGCCATAATTGCGGTCTTGTGTGTGTGCGGACTGTCACTCCTGTTGACTAGAGATGGGCGAGTCATGATTCATCCGGATCATTAACCCGGATCCTAGTAATGAGCCGGTCGTGACGAGTCTCCCTCTCGATTAACCCGAGTCCTTTGAGTCCTACACCTGATGTGACGTAAAAATTAAAACTATAAATTGCGTCACTCTTTACTCTCTTTATAACGTGTAAAATCACATTACAACGTTGTTGTATCCAGAGATCCAGCAGACTCGTCGCCATGCACGAATCAACAGCAGATTCAGCCCCTCCTCCGGCTCCCGCGAGAGTCCCGTGAGCCGTGAGTGAGCCGTGAGTCCGCAAATCTCTGAGTCTGCTGCGACTCGTCGAGGGAGCCGTGGGACTCGCGGGAGCCGTTGGACTCGCGGGAGCCGTGAGTGAGCCGTGAGTGAGCCGTGAGTCCGCAAATCTCTGAGTCTGCCTGCGACTCGTCGAGGGAGCCGTGGGACTCGCGGGAGCCGTGGGACTCGCGGGAGCCGTGCGAGCCGGAGGAGGGGCTGAGTCTGCTGTAGATTCGTGCATGGGGACGAGTCTGCTGGATCTCTGGATCTGCTGCCTGCTATATGTTACGGCTCTGAGTCCTCGTAGGCTACTGGTCTCTCTCGATCATTGACCTGGATTCACGGATCCCGCGATTTTTCCGGCTCTAAATTAAGTTTCAGTGTAGACTTCTAACACAATGTTCATGTTGTGCAACAGTCTCCTGTAATAATATCTGCATTTCCAATAAGGATCTTACTTGGAAACTCGTTTATTTTGAACATGGCACACAAAAAGAAACAAATGATAGAAAATTGCAAAACAGTTAGAATATATAAAATGTAATTATACAATTATTATTATTATTATTATTATTATTATTATTATTATTATTATTATTATTATTATTAAATGAAAACACAATTGTGCAAAATTAGCTTAAGTACAGGAACATATTAAAATAACTATATACATATAATGCAAAACACTTATTTTTTAAAATGCACACACACACACATGTTTTATTAAAGCAAAAGACACTGTGTAGCGGAGGTTAATGTAACGTTAGTTTAATATGCTGGTTAAATGCAACAACTTTTCGGTTTCACCGGTAGGATTTCTACGGTCTTGGTCATGCTGACTCATATGACTCAAATGACTCAAATGACTCGTATGATCCGGATCTCTTCAATGATTGACTCAGAAGACTCCGAGTCCATAAAATGATCCGGATTTGCCATCTCTACTGTTGACACGGACAACGTCAGCGAAATAGTGCCCACTGAGCCACGCCCCCACACATGGGTCACGCCGGCCAATCACAAAGCTTTGGTGCGTTCAAGTGCATTATTCTGGCACGGGACATTAACGATAAAACAGAATATTGTTGTTCTATTTTTAGACACATCTCGCGATCGACTGGGAATCTCCCCGCGATCGACCGGTCGATCGCGATCGACTGGTTGGGCACCCCTGGTCTACTGTATCATAAAGGGCAGTAAACGGGTTCACAACTTTGTTAAAGTTCAGTTGAATTTTAAATAATGTAATGAAGACATATTTCTGGGACAACACAGGCAACAAACTGAGGGAAGCATAATTTACAAGTGTTGGACTTTATTGACTCAGATAAAAAATGAATGCAATTAATCAAAACTCAACAACAACAGTGGAGTTAGAATGATGGAAGAAAGGCAGCAGAGTAAGATGGTGACCGCAGGATCAGACTTAATAGTTGGCCATGGTGGTCTCCAGCCAATCGTTGAAGAGGCAGACCTGTTAATGGAGACACAATGAGGTTTTTAGAAAACTAGCAAGTACAATATGATTCATTTTTACTGGGCATGCTCATTGTGAAATATAAGTTTCATATTGTCTATTGTATAAATCTTTTTGGTTTACCTTGGCGTAGACACCGGGGTTGTCCTTCTGAGCACATCCGTAGCCCCAGGACACAACACCCTGCAGCTCACCGTTGCACACGACGGGTCCACCAGAGTCTCCCTGAAAGAGAATTCATTTGTGAATAAATTCCCAAATATTCTGTATTGGCAACTAAGATGCATTGGTATAGGAAAAGGAGAGAGTTGTTTTGTTACACACCTGGCAAGAGTCCTTGCCTCCCTCAAGGTATCCAGCGCAGAACATGGCATCAGTGATCTGACCGGGGTAAGAGTTATCACAGTCCCTGTCGGACAGGATGGGGATGTTCAGGCACTGCAGCTTGTTGCCGTCAGCATCTGTAATTTAGTAAAACAGGGTTAGAATAGCACAAAAAAAAAAGGGTAACTCCAGCTGTTAAAATGCGGGTGTTACTCACAGGAGCTCTGGGTGCTTCCCCAGCCGGAGACGGTGCACATGGTGCCAGCGGGGGCACAGCTGCTGGGCAGAGCCACGGCCTGAACATACTGGTTGAGGGTAGCGGGCTTGCTCAGCTTGATCAGCATGATGTCATTGTTGATGTTGTAGGAGCTGTAGTTGGGGTGACGGATGACACGGGAGGAGCTGATGAACTGCTCGTTTCCCTCAGTGACCCTGATGTGGTGCTCTCCCATACGAACCTCCACGCGGCTAAAAGCAAATTGAAATGACTTGATTAGTTACAAAATACAGACAACTGTTCATCAAATATTAATGTGCATACCCCACGGGTTAGTAAATCAATCATATGACCCTGGAAAACATGAGGAATGTGCTTACGACTTGTAGCAGTGAGCGGCAGACACCACCCAGTTCTCGTTGACCAGGGAGCCTCCACAGAAGTGGTAGCCAGAGTTCAGAGACACCTGATGGGGCTGGGAGTGGGGAGTGCACTCCTTCCCTCCGACAATCTTGTCCTCCTCCGTGGCAACTGAGAAAACACACATCAGCATCAAGTTAGTTGTTTGATTCTGCTCTTTAAGAAAAGTTACAATAGAACAGATATCTATTTGAATAGAACAACTGCGCATTGTTCATTTGAGAACTTTGGGTGGTTAAAGATCAATCAGATGTTCTCTAATTAAAAACCTTGCCTTTAGGCACATGCTCTGGTTATTCTGCACTAAGTTTTGGGATAAAGGCCCACAGACTGTCAGCAGAAAGGAAGGCAATCGGCTCGATAAGAGCTTCACACTCACAGGCAGCTCCGATGAGCAGAATGAAGACCAGAGACATCATGGTTGCTGTGTGATTCTGTCGATGATAGCCTTCACCTGCAGACCTGGTTTATATCCTCAGTCAGGAGGGCTGCCCTGCTGTCCAGCCTTCCTCATTGGTCAGCAAGAAGCCAATCTCTGTAGCGGGAAATTGGAGTTAGGTGATTCATTTCCAGGATTACGTAAAAAACACTTTTGATTGTACAAGTAAGGATGGTTTTCTTGTCAGTATAATTTGGAAAAGTAAAAGGGAAAGTATAGGTTATATTGGGTCCTTTTATTATTTATTAATTTATGACACTACACGTCAAACATATTTTTGATATGATCTTACATTTTTACACAATGTAATCGTTGGAAGGTTATTTAGTTATGAGTTCCTAAGAGAACAGCAAGTGTCGAAAATGCAGAAAAAAAGAACAATACTTTAATAAAAACATAATCTAATGTCGTTATTATAAATTCTTTATGACTACATTATTATTACACCTTTTCTAATGGCCACCCATGACATGTTTAACACTCATAGCCCAACTTATTGTTTTATTCATGTGGGTGGCCTTTATCTTGACTACCACCATGACAGAGAAGGGTTACATATTAAACCATCACAGAAAAATATCAAATGTTGAATCCTTTACATTTACCTATCATCTGGAATTTCTCAGAATTATTATATTATTGCTACTAAGCAGTAAATGGAGTTTGATTTAGCTCGAGTTTATAAAACTTATCGTTTATAAAAACATCAAATATTTAAATGCAAGCCTGCTTTGGAGCTTTTTTCACAATGAGTGATTCTTACTTTATTTCTTATACAAACCTCTTAAAGTTGGCTCGTGTTTCTTTGTTGAGATTGCATAGGTATACAGCTCCCGTCTATATTTAGACGTATGGACATTATCTCACAGCTGTGGGTTTCTCAGCATTTGTTACTGAAAAGCTAAATTCAGATATGATGTGTGGGACTACCTTGAAAAATCATGATTCAAAGATTTATTGTCATAACATAAAACTACGGTGTAATTATATAATGTATGAAAAACGTAGAAAAAAAAATATATATAAAAAAACAGGAGACTGGGGGGAATGTAAATTCTCAAATTACACCACTTAGAACTCAATTGTGAATGCAAAAACAATGCAGATATGATTTTTAAATAATTGTATTCAATAACAGCAACCAAAATAAACAGTACGAAGTGATTTGATTTGTAAATATAAATACGGATTTTGACTAAATGTTTTCATTAATATATTTTACTCCCAGTGAAATTGGCATGGGACTTATTTTTACCCTCTCAAATAACTGAAATCAAGAACCAAAAAGACACACTCACTCAAACGGTCTTGCGGTGCAGATTTCGTAAATTCATCGATAATTACATGTTTAAAAAAAACACAAAAATGTCACAAATGTACTGTTTTTAAAGTGGACCTATCATGCTATATTTGAATAATATATTGTAGGGCCATACCTATATAAAACATGTCTGTGAAGTTTTTTTGTCAAAATACCAAACAGATCATGCATTTCAGCCATGCCTCATTTCGCTCTATTTGCTCTATTCCAGCCCTGTCTTCACAAGGGCTGATTCTGTGGCAAATGAGCTGCAGCTGACCACGCCCCCCTGCAAAGGAGGCGGCGAGTCCCGAGCGTCATGTTACCATGCTGTTACCATGCTGTTACCATGCCACGCAACCTCTCATTCCCCTGATAGGTGGAGAGTTGCCCATATAGGCGGAGCATCCCGTTTCTGACGTCAGAGATATTTCAAATCTGTATCAGTCTGTGTCAGATCCGTTGCAGCCCCGTTTTTAGAGATTTGGGTATGGAGGAAAAGAGAGAGGGTTGTGTTTTCTGACACTTGGTGAGTTCCCTGACACACCGTGGACACATATTCATGTATAAATAGAATAGAATAGTTTAATGTCATTATACATGTACAATGAGATAAATGCTTCTCCCTTTCAAGGGTGCCATCAAAACAAAAACAAAACATCACAACATAAGACAACAAAATACACGCATACTTAGGAATAAGGGATAAAGGAATAAAGAGTAAAGTGCAGTAATTATTTCCAGGAGTATAAAAATAAAATCTGTAATGTAATAAATAATAATAATAGTGTGTATTTTTATAATAATAATAATAGTAATGATATATATGTATATGTATGTACAGAGTCACATTGATTCACATGTCAGGTGTTAAGAGCAACGATGGCTCTTGGGAAAAAAACTGTCTTTGAGTCTGTTTGTTTTAGATGTGATACACCTGTAGCGCCTGCCGGAGGGCAGCAGGTTGAACAGGTGAAAGCCGGGGTGTGAACTGTCCTTGATAATCTTTTTAATAAAAGACGTACAAAAGACGTACAAAAGTGCATTTTGCATGATAGGTCCCCTTTAAATGAAAATGATCACTTGCTCCTCTCGAGCTCTGTTCCTAAATATCTATAGACCACCCAAATACTGTGCAAGCTTTTTTGATGACTTTACTGAACTGCTGTCTATAGTGTGTATTGACTTTGACCGTCTAGTCATTGTTGGTGATTTTAACATCCATGTTGACAACCCCCAGGACAGAGGGGCTAAAGAACTGTTTTGTGTTCTTGATAACTATGGACTGACTCAGCATGTGACGGAGCCCACGCACAATAAGGGGCACACTCTGGACTTAATTATCTCAAAGGGTCTGAATATCTCTAAGGTTGTGGTGACTGATGTTGCACTCTCTGATCATTCCTGTGTGTTCTTTGAGAGCTCTATTTCTGTTCACAAAAATGTTCAAAAAGAGGTAACCACAAAGCGATATTTAACTAAAAATACTAGGGAAATGTTTACTCAACATTTTTCTTCCACACTTGCCCCTGCTAACATCTCAGTAAATGAGCTAGTAGATAATTTTAATTCAAAAATTAAAAATGTTATAGATGCCATTGCTCCAACTAAGGAAGTGACTGGGAAGAAAATATCTGTTGTGCACCGCCAAATGTGTTAGTCAGTCATGTTTCATGTTGTTTATTTTGTATTGTTTTTCACTTCCTGTTTTGTTTTTGTCACGTCACACTTCAGGTCCCTTGACTCCCTTTCCTTATGTGTTCTCCCGCCCTCATCAGCGTCAGCCCCGCCCCTGATTGTTTTCACCTGTGTCTTGTTGTTGAGTGTTTAAATTCCCCAGTCTCCCAGTGTTCAGTGTCAGTTCGTCTTGTCCTGTCCTCATGCCAGTACTCTGCTCGTCGTCGTCGTCGTCGTCGTCGTCGTCGTCGTCGTCGTCGTCGATTGCTTCTTTTTTCAAACCTACGTTATGCTTCTGAAACTTATTGAAAGTTTAATTCCTCACGTTGTGAGCGATATTTTGTTGTATCTTTTTGGACCCCTTTTTTGTCACCTCGTAAGAGTGTTTTTCTTTTGTATATATTTTGTGGAAGAAATAAAGTATATTAATTATACTTTACCTTTGGCTCCCGGGTCGTGCATTTGAGTCCTTATCCTTGTGTAACCAAGTTCTTAACAGAACGAACTGACCACAATGGACTCAGCCGACCCAAAAGCTCTTCACGCCGCCCTGTCAGCCCAAGGCATGAGGATTTTTCATCACGAGGAACAGCTGGGATTAATCGGGCAAGGAGTGCAGGCACTGGTAGGAAACCAGGCCGAACTCCAAGTTTCCGTCTCTGCACAGATACGACAGCTGACGGATCAGATGCAGCAGTTCATCACTCACCTTCAGACTGCTCCGCCGATGACGTCAGTCACAGCTGACCGCTTGCATGTCGCGCATCCTGTTGACGCTGTCAATCCGAGCCAGGCTGTTTCCTCCTCACTACGGCTGGCTCTCCCGGAGAGGTTTTCCGGAGATTCCATAAATTGCAGAGCCTTCCTGGTGCAGTGCGACCTGCATTTCCAACACAACCCAGGGGCTTTTTCATCAGACCATGGTAAAGTGGCGTTCATGGTGTCCCTTTAACGGGAAGAGCTGCAGCCTGGGCCACTGCAGAATGGTCCAGAGACACTGAACTATGCTACTCATTAACCAACTTCACAGACACTATGAGTCGTATTTTTGACCACTCATCACCTGCTACAGAAGCCAGCCGAAGACTACTTCAGATGCGCCAGCATAATCGCCAGGTGGTGGATTATGCTATCGAGTTTCGCACGGCAGCAGTGGACAGCGGGTGGAATGTTCCGGCTCTTCGTGACGCTTTTCTGACTGGGTTGTCAGATCCAATCAAGGACCAGCTGGCTCCTCTGGAGGTATCACAGGACCTGGAGTCTCTCATCGCCGTTTCCATCCGGCTCGACAACCGTCTTCGGGAAAGAGAGAGAGAACGTCAACGCAGCCGTGACGGACATCCCAGTTTCCAGGGCTTTTCTCAGCGAGCCTTTCCACCAGAGGAGGTTTTCCAGCCAGCGGATTTGGTCCGTTGGAGGACAGCACCTCCGCCTGTTGCAGATTAACCCATGCAGTTGGGAAGGACCAGGCTTTCCGTGGAGGAGAGACAGCGCCGGCTACGAGAAAGGTGTTGTTTCTACTGTGGCCAGCCGGGTCACCAACTCGAGTCATGTCCGGGAAAAGATCAAGCTTACCAGCCAAGAGGAGGGCGCTGGTGAGCAAGCTTCCCAAGGTAAACATTTTTATTAATGATCAGGTCATTGACCAAGGGGTGCTAATAGACTCAGGAGCGGACGAAAGTCTTATGGATTGGGGCATAGTCAAACAGCTTTGTATAAAGACTGTTCCTCTATCTTCCCCCATTAACGCCAGTGCTTTGACGTTTGTTGTTTACAGTAACCCACTGCACAGAACCTATCCAGATTACTGTAAATAATGACCACACTGAAGTCATACAATTTCACATTTTTGAATCTGCTCCGCATCCGATTATTTTGGGTTTTCCGTTGTTAAAGATCCACAACCCACACATTGACTGGCGCTCAGGAAAAATTAAGGAGTGGGGAGAGGATTGCATTAACAGGTGTAAACATTCACGCTCTGTTAAGGCACCAACAGACCCTAGTAGGATCGTCATAGATCACCCAGACTATCCTGACCTACAGAAAGTACCGTTATGTTATCACGATCTAAAGGAAGCCTTTAACAAATCAAAAGCCATGTCGCTACCTCCTCACCGACCTTTTGATTGCCCCATTAATCTCCTACCGGGGGCTCCCATTCCCAAGGGAAGACTGTATTCGATCTCAAGGCCAGAGAGAGCGGCAATGGACGACTACATTTCCTCTTCTCTTAAATCAGGGATTATCCGTCCTTCATCTTCCCCAGCTGGAGCGGGGTTTTTCTTTGTAGGAAAGAAGGACGGTTCTCTGAGACCTTGCATAGACTACAGCCCTCTTAATGACATTACGGTGAAAAATCGCTATCCTCTGCCACTCATGTCTTCTGCTTTCGAGCTACTTCAGACTGCCAAGATTTTTACCAAGCTGGACTTAAGAAATGCTTATCACTTGGTTAGAATAAGGGAAGGGGATGAGTGGAAAACAGGATTTAACACTCAGAGCGGTCAATGAATACCTTGTGATGCCTTTTGGACTGTGTAATGCACCGGCTGTTTTTCAGGGTTTTGTAAATGAGGTTTTGCAGGAATTTTTGTATGTTTCTGTGTTTGTGTACCTTGATGACATTTTGATTTTGTCACCAGACTCTAAGTCCCATGTTCACCATTTCCGTCAGGTTCTGCAGAATCTACTCGAAAATAAATTGTATGTCAAGGAAGAAAAGTGTGAGTTCCACGTAGAAAAGGTGGCCTTTCTAGGATATATAATCTCACCAAACCAGATTCAGATGGAACCTACTAAAGTCAGTGCAGTTTCCAAGTGGCCAACTCCAGGAAGAAGGTTCAGCAGTTCTTAGGTTTTGCAAACTTCTACAGAAAGTTTATAAGAAACTTAATTTCTGTAGCTGCTCCTCTGCATGTTCTAACTTCTCCTAAAGTTCCTTTCAAGTGGACTTCCCAGGCTGACGTCGCTTTCCAGCTCCTCAGGGAGAAGTTCACCACAGCTCCCATTCTCACCATTCCGGATCCCCAGCGCCAGTTTGTGGTCGAGGTCGATGCTTCCAATGAGGGAATTGGAGGCGTTTTGTCCCAAAAATCCATGGAGGACAACAGGATACACCCATGTGCCTTCCTGTCGCGTAGATTGACGACGGCAGAGAAGAACTATGATGTGGGGAATAAGGAACTGTTAGCTGTAAAAGCTGCTCTTGAGGAATGGAGACACTGGTTGGAGGGGGCAGAACAGCAGTTCTTAGTCTGGACAGACCATAAGAACCTGGAGTATATAAGAAAGGCTAAACGCCTCTACTCTCGGCAGGCCAGGTGGACTCTATTTTTCAGTAGGTTCAATTTCACTCTCTCCTTCCGCCCCGGATCTCAGAATCAAAAGCCTGACTGTTGTGCACCGCCAAATGTGTTGGTCAGTCATGTTTCATGTTTATTTTGTATTGTTTTTCACCTCCTGTTTTGTTTTTGTCACGTCTCACTTCAGGTCCCTTGACTCCCTTTCCTTATGTGTTCTCCCGCCCTCATCAGCGTCAGCCCCGCCCCTGATTGTTTTCACCTGTCTTGTTGAGGGTTTAAATTCCCCAGTCTCCCAGTGTTCAGTGTCAGTTCGTCTTGTCCTGTCCTCATGCCAGTACTCTGCTCGTCGTCGATTGCTTCTTTTTTCAAACCTACGTTATGCTTCTGAAACGTATTGAAAGTTTAATTCCTCACGTTGTGAGCGATATTTTGTTGTATCTTTTTGGACCCCTTTTTCATCACCTCGTAAGAGTGTTTTTCTTTTGTATATATTTTGTGGAAGAAATAAAGTATATTAATTATACTTTACCTTTGGCTCCCGGGTCGTGCATTTGAGTCCTTATCCTTGTGTAACCAAGTTCTTAACAATATCTCCATGGAGAAAGGCCATGACCGTGAGAGCAGAAAAAAGAGTGTCGAAAAGCTGAACGTAGGTGGCGAAAAACAAATCTCCAGGTTCACTTTGAAATCTATAAAGAGAGACTTGGCCTTTATAATTTGGAATTGAAAAACGCACGACAGTCTTTCTTCTCTGACATCATTACCAAAAACAAAAACAACGCACGTGCCTTGTTTGCTACCGTCGACAGACTAACTAACCCCCCAGTGTCAGTAGCCTCTGAATTTCTATCCACCAGGGCGTGCAATGATTTTGCCTCCTTCTTCACTGACAAAATTCAGAAAATCAGACAAGCAGTCAGTGCCTCTGCATCAGGAACATCAAATGTGTTGTCCCTATGTCCACCTAATATCAATTCAAACACCATGACACAATTCCATCAGATTAATGATAAAAACCTAGAGGACATTATTCAACTTCTGAAATCCTCCTCCTGCTGCCTTGATATTATTCCAACAGGATTTTTCAAATATGTTTTTCGTTGCATGGCCTCAGATCTACTTCATATAGTAAACAAATCTCTTCACTCAGGTATTTTTCCACAGGCCCTGAAAACTGCAGTCATTAAACCACTCTTAAAAAAAGAATAATCTAGATGCTTCAGTAATGAACAATTACAGGCACATATCAAACCTGCATTTCTAGTTAAAATCATTGAAAAAGTTGTTTTTCAACAGTCGAGTAATTTCTTGCATTTAAATAGTTGTTTCGATGTGTTCCAGTCAGGCTTTCGTCCAAACCACAGCACTGAGACTGCTCTTGTAAAGGTCTTCAATGACATCCACTTAAACACAGATAGTGGCAGAACTTCAGTGTTCGTATTATTAGATCTCAGTGCTGCGTTTGACACTGTTGACCACAACATATTACTCGACCGACTAGAAAACTGGGTGGGACTTTCGGAAACAGTTCTAAATTGCTTTGAATCCTACTTAAAGGACAGCAAAAACTTTGTTTCTACATGTATAGGTAAATACACATCTGAGTTGACAAATATGACATGTGGGATACCTCAAGGCTCCATCTTGGGGCCTATTCTCTTTAACATCTACATGCTACCACTGGTTCAGATAATGAAAAAGAACAACATAAGTTACCATAGCTATGCGGATGATACACACATTTATGTAACAATTTCACCAGGAGACTATGCTCCAATTAAAACACTGAGTAAGTGCATTGAACAAATCAATGACTGGATGTGTCAGAACTTTCTCCAATTAAACAAATATAAAACTGAGGTAATGGTTTTTGGAGCCAAGGCAGAACGTATAAAAGTTAGCGCTGAGCTTCAGTCTGCAATGTTCAAAACAACAGATAAAGCCAGAAATCTAGGTGTAGTCATGGACTCTGACCTGAGTTTCAACAGTCACATTAAAACCGTTACTAAATCAGCCTACTATCACCTAAAGCAGTGGTTCTCAAACTTTTTTCAATAATCTACCCTTTAATTGAAATTCAGCCACGTACCCCCTGATCAGCATTTAGGAAAAAATGCCTATATAAAGAGGCACAGTGCTGCACCATCAGTGTCTGATTTATTAAAACAACAACCTTGTAACTGAGAAACACTTAAATGCTACATTTCAAATGTTTAGAACTAAATTCATGGCAAACCAATTTTAACATCATGCAATAACACTAAGACGACATTAGTTGCAATGAACTGATCTTTTTAATAAATTGTACTTAGCCTACAATGTAGTGAGAAACTTGGGCTTGTGCTTCACTGAGGATCTTTGTTATTCTGACAGGTAGGCAAACTGCAGTTATTACACTTCGCATTTTGAAATATGTGTAACTCTGTTCATATAAAACCCACACTGCTCAAACTTCGTTACTTTTCCTGAAATTGGTATATTTATTTATTTTGGAGCGTGGGGAATGAAGAGAAAAAGATATATGAGCATTTTATGAGCATGGGATTTTGACCCCTCATATAAACACATGCATAATGCTGTGCTATACTTTGCGGCCACACGCCATTGCCAAGCAACGCTTATTGTTTAGGTGTCCTTTGACACGCAGGCAGTCAAATAATTAACTAGAACTAGCTAGATCTGATAGATTTGGACATAAACGCGAGTGAAGTATAACCGGATGCGAGAGAGGGATCAGATCAGCTGCTGCTGACGGAGAACACGCAGCTCTGCATTATCACAGCTCCGCCCGCTGTAACGGACCGTTGAGTGGAGCAAAATTAAATACACTAAGAATTAGACCTAACACACTTAGCTAGTTTATCTACTCTGGAACTAGCTAAACTAGTTATAAATATATGTATTATTTACTGTCGGGTCACTTATTACAGGTTCAGCGAGCTGCGCAAGACTGACGGGCTGTCAGGAGAGGGAGAGTAAAAAGGGAGCACCCCGTTTATTTTTCCCATTTTATTATCCAGAATTACTGTAAACCTTTGAATAAAGTAGTTAATCTACTATTAGCGGTTTGTTTAAATGCATTACTTATGTTTTTTTTTTCATTAACATAAAATAAATCTCACGTACCCCCTGCAGTACTCCAACGTACCCCTAGGGGTCCGCGTACCCCCATTTGAGAACCACTGACCTAAAGAATATATCTAGGATTAAAAGACTAATGTCACAGCAGGATTTGTAAAAACTTGTCCATGGTTTTATCTTCAGTAGACTACTGTAATGGTGTCTTCACAGGTCTCACTAAAAAATCTATTAGAAAGCTGCAGCTAATTCAGAACGCTGCTGCTCGAGTCCTCACTAACACTAAGAAAGTGGATCACATCACTCCTGTTCTGAAGTCTTTACACTGGCTTCCTGTGTGTCAAAGAATAGATTTCAAAATACTGCTGCTGGTTTATAAAGCACTGAATGGTTTAGGCCCAAAATACATTTCTGACCTCCTGCTAAATTATGAACCATCCAGATCTCTCAGGTCTTCAGGGACTGGTCAGCTTTCTGTCCCCAGAGTCAGAACTAAACATGGAAAAGCAGCGTTTAGTTATTATGCTCCAAATATCTGGAACAAACTCCCAGAAACATGCAGGTCCGCTGGAACTCTGACTACTTTTAAATCCAGACTAAATACTTTTCTTTTTGCCGCTGCTTTTAATTGAACTATTCACATCTTAAACTGCACTGTAACTTTTATCCATGTATTTTTTCTTTTAATGTTTCTTTTATTATCTTTTCTTTTTAATGACTGATTTTAAATGCCATTTTCTTAATGTCTTTCGTTTTTTGTAAAGCACTTTGAATTGCCTTGTGTTGAAAGGTGCTATATAAATAAACTTGCCTTGCCTTGAATAAATATGATGAAGTTGAATTTATATCTTACGCTTTGTGGGTCTTTTTATGATGATGTGGATCTTTCAGATGAAATTCACTATGGTATCTTCCACATTTTATTTGAAGTGTATTATGTACTGTTGGATTCACACTAGTCTAGTTCCGGTCTAGATTCAGTCTCACCCTCCCTTGGTCTTGGTCTTGACTTGGTCTCAACCTCTTGAAGTCTTGGTCTTGGCCTAGACCTCTTCAGAATCAGAATCAGAATACCTTTATTTGTCCCACAGAGGGGAAATGTTACATTTGTTACAGCAGAAAAGAGCCAAATACAGCTTAATGTTAAAGGTCCCATGTCATCCTTTTCCGGTTATTACCTGTCCCCTTGTGTGTTATGAAGGTTTTTATGCATGTAAACGGTCTGCAGAGTCCCAAACCCTCAAAGTACACCCTGTAGCGAGTAAAACTCTAACACAGAAAATACCTGAACGCCTTGTTGGAGATTTATCTTTTTCCATTGTTTTCTTCCAGGGTACAGTGACGTGCCCATACACAAATTGACCCATTGGTCCAAATGGACCAATCCGTGGAGCCGTTACGTCCACGGAGCCGACGTAACAGCTCACACACACACACACACACACTCAATCTTTTCTCAGCTGCAGCTCCGCCGATTTCTTCTCCCTAAGACGGCAGGAAGCGGCAAGGCTTTGAGTCGGTGTGTGAGCACACACACAAACTCCCAGCCAGGCTGCAGGTGTGTGTGTGTTCGAGCTGGGTTTAGCTGTGTCTCGCTGTCTCACAGACGGCCACTGATGGCTCATAGGGAGGGGGTGCAGGAGCTCCAACAAGCCGTTTAGGACAGAGTGAATACACATACTATACAGCAGGGATCACCAACAACATTTGTCCAAGGGCCAAAATGTATCCAATAGACACTATCGCGGGCCGGGGGGGGTACAGGTACTGCATAAAGCTTAGCAGACTCTTCACGCTAACGAAGGATCACTTCTAGGCAGGGTTGGGAGGGTTACTTTGTAAATGTAATCAGTTACTGATTACTGAATACATGCTCTGAAAGTAATCAGAATACAGTTACAGTTATGTGTCTTATAAAAGTAACGTGTTCAGGTTACTTTTAGAATACTTCCCTTTTCCATAACAGATGGGTATGTTTTGGTGAGCAGGAGACACTTGTTTTACTGTTTTAATGGCGTATCAAGAACTCAAACACAACATCTTGGTGTCATTCTGGACAGCTCCCTCTCATCTGCACCCCACATCAAAAACATCACCCGGACTGCATTCTCCTACTGTAAACCTTTCCTTAGAATATGTTATGAATTGTAAGGTGTCCTTGGGTGCTTTGAAAGGCGCCCCTAAATAGAATGAATTATCATTATTATTATTATCTGAAACGATGTAATAACTTTTAAAACTTGTTCCAGTCACTTGCCCCATGCATTCAGCAGCAGCAGGCCATTCACTTTGATTTGATCCCGTTATAAATGTCATCATTTCGACAATAAAGAAATGCTACATCAACGTTATCTTGCACATTTTATCTAACCATCTCCGTTTCTAACTTTCAATATATTTGGAAAGAGATCTCTCTCTCATATCTGCGTGCGGGGGCGGGGCCTCACAGACACGCTGCATCTCTCTCTCGCTCACAGACATGCTGCAGCGCCGTGCAGTGTGCACACAGTTCTGCCGGTAATGAATATTACATTTTGTGAGGAAACTTTTCCACCAATAATTCCAATAAGTATTCCAAAATGTATTCACTTCAGGTTTACGAAAGTAACTGTAATCAGATTACTCGTTTTTCAAATGTAACGCCAGCTGAATACAGTTAGCCTACTTGATTTTTGTATTCTGATTACGTAACGCCGTTACATATATTCCGTTACAACCCAACCCTGCTTCTAGGCTACTGTCCCGCAGCTCCTGCCTCTCTGTTGGACTCTGTCGCAGCGGGGCTGCTGCTGTGGTGCGGAGCGCACAAAGCAGACTCTTCACAACGAAGGATCACTTCTTCTTCATCTTCAAGGAAGGGAAGGTTTCGCAGTACGCAGTCTACTGTCCCGCAGCTGCTGCCTCTCTGTTGGACTCCGGTACTGCACCTTACTCACGAGACGTTGTAAAAAAAAAATGGGTGGGGGGCGAACGCAGTAACCACTCCGCCAACGCCACAGTCACCCCCGTCGTGCGGGCCGGATGAGAATGTCTGGCGGGCCGGATGTGGCCCGCGGGCCGCCAGTTGGTGGTCACTGCTATACAGAGATGCTGTATGAGAAACCAATGTGATTTTGGAAAATTGCACAATATAAATATATTTCAGTATACCTCAACAGTGGAATTATGATCAGTAGAAATGGCCATGACATGGGAACTTTAAATAAAGTCTTGGTCTTGTCTTGGTCTAGGTACATTCCGTGCTTGGTCATGACTTGGTCTCGGTAAAGGTGGTCTTGACTACAACACTAGTGTGACTATTGAAATTCAGGTCAGAGTCGATGACTACACCTAGATTTCTGACTTTTTCTGTTGTTTTGAACTTTGCCAGTGGGATGGATTGGACCAGCTGGTGGTCTGTTATTGGCCCCTGTGCCGTTTGTTTCACACCCTGGCTATGGAATTCATTGTTAGATATTATTTCACATAATGTATGAACAAATAATTTGCTTTATATTGTTTGATTGCCAGATTGCTGAGTACATGATGGTACAAAATTACGTTGTGCTGATTGTTTGATAACTTTGAGCTCACAGAGGTGTTCTTGAGCCAGTGTTTAAAGATACAGACCTAATAATAAGGTACATTGGACAACTATTGGTATTTAAAAAAATGCAATTATCCTCATTACATGCAAAAGGTTGTGTAGCATATTTTGTTTTCTATTTCAACACTTTGGATGTTTATTTATGTTTAAGTTATTGCCTTGCTTTTACTGTTTCCCAAAAATCCCAGTTGGCAAATCTTTAAACAAGTCATTTTAAAGTATTGTGAAGAAGATATGATGTATAAAAAAACACAAACAACAAACCGAGGGAAACATGATTTTAAAGTCAAGGTGTAGGACTTTATTGACTCAGATTGCGCATTATTCAAAACTCAACAAAAACAGTGGAGTTAGAAGGATGGAAGAAAGGCAGCAGAGTAAGATGGTGATCGCAGAATCAGACTTAATAGTTGGCCATGGTTGTCTCCAGCCAATCGTTGAAGAGGCAGACCTGTGAATGGAGACACAAGGAGGTTTGTTAGAAAACTAGCAAATATGATACATTTTTGCTGGGCATACTCATTGTGAAATATAAGTTTCATATTGTCTATTGTAGAAATCCTTTTTGGTTACCTTGGCGTAGACACCGGGGTTGTCCTTCTGAGCACATCCGTAGCCCCAGGACACAACACCCTGCAGCTCACCGTTGCACACGACGGGTCCACCAGAGTCTCCCTGAAAGAGAATTCATTTGTGAATAAATTCCAAAATATTCTGTATTGGCAACTAAGATGCATTGGTATAGGAAAAGGAGAGAGTTGTTTTGTTACACACCTGGCAAGAGTCCTTGCCTCCCTCAAGGTATCCAGCGCAGAACATGGCATCAGTGATCTGACCGGGGTAAGAGTTATCACAGTCCCTGTCGGACAGGATGGGGATGTTCAGGCACTGCAGCTTGTTGCCGTCAGCAGCTGTAATTTAGTAAAACAGGGTTAGAATAGCACAAATGACACAAAAATAAAGCTTAGCTCCAGCTGTTAAAATGTGGGTGTTACTCACTGGAGCTCTGGGTGCTTCCCCAGCCGGAGACGGTGCACATGGTGCCAGCGGGGGCACAGCTGCTGGGCAGAGCCACGGCCTGAACGTACTGGTTGAGGGTAGCGGGCTTGCTCAGCTTGATCAGCATGATGTCATTGTTGATGTTGTAGGAGCTGTAGTTGGGGTGACGGATGACACGGGAGGAGCTGATGAACTGCTCGTTTCCCTCGGTGACCCTGATGTGGTGCTCTCCCATACGAACCTCCACGCGGCTAAAAGCAAATTGAAATGACTTGATTAGTTACAAAATACAGACAACTGATCATCAAATAATAATGTGCATACCCCACGGGTTAGTAAATCAATCATATGATCCTGGAAAACATGAGGAATGTGCTTACGACTTGTAGCAGTGAGCGGCAGACACCACCCAGTTCTCGTTGACCAGGGAGCCTCCACAGAAGTGGTAGCCAGAGTTCAGAGACACCTGATGGGGCTGGGAGTGGGGAGTGCACTCCTTCCCTCCGACAATCTTGTCCTCCTCCGTGGCAACTGAGAAAACACACATCAGCATCAAGTTAGTTGTTTGATTCTGCTCTTTAAGAAAAGTTACAATAGAACAGATATCTATTTGAATGTAGAACCAGTGTGCATTGTTCATTTGAGAACTTTGGGTGGTTAAAGATCAATCAGATGTTCTCTAATTAAAAACCTTGGCTTTAGGCACGTGCTCTGGTTATTCTGCACTAAGTTTTGGGATAAAGGCCCACAGACTGTCAGCAGAAAGGAAGGCAATCGGCTCGATAAGAGCTTCACACTCACAGGCAGCTCCGATGAGCAGAATGAAGACCAGAGACATCATGGTTGCTGTGTGATTCTGTCGATGATAGCCTTCACCTGCAGACCTGGTTTATATCCTCAGTCAGGAGGGCTGCCCTGCTGTCCGGCCCTCCTCATTGGTCAGCAAGGAGCCAATCTCTGTAGCGGGAAATTGGAGTTAGGTGATTCATTTCCAGGATTACGTAAAAAACACTTTTGATTGTACAAGTAAGGATGGTTTTCTTGTCAGTATAATTTGGAAAAGTAAAAGGGAAAGTATAGGTTATATTGGGTCCTTTTATTATTTATTAATTTATGACACTACACGTCAAACATATTTTTTATATGATCTTACATTTTTACACAATGTAATCGTTGGAAGGTTATTTAGTTATGGGTTCCTAAGAGAACAGCAAGTGTCGAAAATGCAGAAAAAAAGAATAATACTTTAATAAAAACATAATCTAATGTCGTTATTATAAATTCTTTATGACTATATTATTATTACACCTTTTCTAATGGCCACCCATGACATGTTTAACACTCATAGCCCAACTTATTGTTTTATTCATGTGGGTGGCCTTTATCTTGACTACCACCATGACAGAGAAGGGTTACATCTTAAACCATTACAGAAAAATATCAAATTTTGAATCCTTTATATTTACCTATCATCTGGAATTTCTCAGAATTATGATTTGGATGCAAAACAAATGATCTGGCTCTAGAATATGATTTATTGCTACTAAGCAGTAAATGGAGTTTGATTTAGCTCCACTTTATCAAACTTATCGTTTATATGAAAACATCAAATATTTTAAATGCAAGCCTGCTTTGGAAGCTTTTTTCACAATGAGTGATTCTTACATTATTTCTTATACAAACCTCTTAACCCTTAGATGCATAAGTGGGTCTTTTTTGACCCGGTGAGGTGGTTTTCTTGAAGTATCTTTGTAATTACAATTTTTTTATCATTTCATATTCCAGCTATTCCTCCAAAAACATGTTTTGGATATCATGCCATTCAAATTTTTTATTTACATTTTAAGAAATTGTAGTTTTTGTATTACTACCGCAAGCTTCCATAAGTGGGTCAAAAATTACCCGCATGCATTTTCTGTGGAATCCTATGGGAAAACTTTTTTTTTCAAAATGTAAAAATGATGAATTATAAATGATGAAAAATGTAATATAACATATTTCTTGGGTGAACCAAAATATAATATTAAATATTATACAAGTGATTTTTCTTAACCAAAATGACAAAAATGGCATAAACACACACATATTATTCTAATACGGGTCCTTTTTGAACCACTTACAGTATGGAAGAGTGTAGGGTCCAGTCACTCATGCTTCTAAGGGTTAAAGTTGGCTCGTGTTTCTCTGGTGAGATTGCATAGGTGCACAGATCCCTTCTATATTTAGATGTATGGACACTGTATCTCACAGCTGTGGGTTTCTCAGCATCTGTTACTGAAAAGCTAAATTCAGATATGATGTGTGGGACTACCTTGAAAAATCATGATTCAAAGATTTATTGTCATAACATAAAACTACGGTGTGATTATATAATGTATGAAAAACGTAGAAAAAAAAAAAAAAAAAAAACGAGCCCGGGGGAATGTAAATTCTCAAATTGCACAACTTAGAACTAACTTGTGAATGCAAAAACAATGCAGATATTATTTTTAAATAATTGTATTCAATAACAGCAACCAAAATAAACAGTATGAAGTGATTTGATTTGTAAATATAAATATGGATTTTGACTAAATGTTTTCATAAATATATTTTTCTCCCAGTAAAATTGGCATGGGACTTATTTTTACCCTCTCAAAGAACTGAAATCAAGAACCAAAAAGACACACACACTCAAACAGTTTTGAGGTGCAGACTTCGGGAAATTCATCGATAATTACATTTGGCTTAAAAAAAAACACAAAAATGTCACAAATGTACTGTTTTTAAATGAAAATGATCACTTGTTGAATAAATATTATGATGATTTCTGGCTTTTTCTGTTGTTTTAAACTTTGCCGACTGAAGCTCAGTGCTGACTTCTATTCATTCATTCGTTAAATTCTTAGTTCCAAAAACAATTTTTCTCAGTTTTATCTTTGTTTAATTGAAGAAGTGCTGACACATCCAGTCATTGATGTTCAATGCATTTACTCAGTGCTTGAATTGGATCATAGTCTCCTGGTTAAATGGTTATGTCACCTGCATAGCTATGGTAACTTGTTTTGTTATTTTTTCATTATCTGAGCCAGTGGTAGCATGTAGATATTAAACAGAAGAGGCCCCAGGATGGAGCCTTGAGGAACCCCACATGTCATATTTGTTAACTCGGATGTGTAGTTAACCATAGAAACAAACATGTTTCCTGTCCTTTTAAGTAGGATTCAAACCAATGTAGAACTGTTGCTGAAAATCCCTACCAGTTTTCCAGCAGGGCTAGTCATAAGGTTATATTGCAGCACTGTTCTGCTGCTTTAAAGGTCTCCTATTAAACTATTTAATTTTAACATTTAGGCATATATTATAGTTCTCAGATATATAAAAAACATGTCTATGAAGTGTTTTGCTCAAAATACCAAACAGATCACTCATTCTAATCATGCCTCATATCCCTCTATTTCAGCCCTGATAGGGGGTGCTGATTCCGGGTCCATAGCTTTAAAAAAAAAAAAAACGAGAGCCGAGACAATAGGCTTGTTTGAGATGAGCTGCGGCTCGCCTCGAAAGTAGACGAGAATAGCCGATTGCAGCCGGGGGAGGTCTCAAAAAGCTCGCCTGAAGTCGAACAGCTCGGAGTCGGCTTGACTCGGTTTGCAATGGCGGAAATTGCGTTGGCGTGCCATTTTAAATGATTTATTCAATAAATAAGGTTAATCCGGTTAAACCAAATCATTACATTACAATAGATTTTATTGTAATGATTTGGTCCCGCGACCCGACCACGGATAAGCGGGAGAAGATGGATGGATGGATGGATGGATTTGGTTTAACTTTAATGGTATATGAGAATTGCTAGAAATAACACCTCACTACAAATGAATGACTCAAGTGTTGTGAGGATCTGCAGTACTTCCTCCTTCTTTTTCCCCTGTCTGTGTTTTTTTTGTCTGTTTGTCTATGTGTCTATCTTCCTGGCTGGGCGTGGCTACCTACATTCCGATTCCCGCCAACTCACCTCCTCAGCTGCTGCTCATCTCACTGATTGCCACTACTCACCTGCACCTGCTAAAAACCCTGGTTCCCATCTTCAGACTTCGCCAGTTCTTCGTTTATTCTTCAGTGGTAAACTATCGTCCAGGCCTACTAGTGTTTTTTCCTAGTGACTTTTTGATGCTCCTAGTGAAGGGAGATCATTTCCTAATCCTGTTTGTTCTTCCTGTTCCAGATCCACATACTCAAGCCGCTCTGCCTGCCACGTCCAGCCTCCCCTCCTGATCAGCCCAGCTCCACGTCTTCCCTCTACGTGTGCTTCGTCAACTCCTTGTCAGTGTCGTGGACAAAATAAAGCCTTTTTGACACTTCACCACAGTCTCAGTTGTAGTGCTTGCATAGCGGGTTCTCATCTTCAGTCACTTCTCGGGAAACCTAACAAGTGTCTGTTCATTTTAAAACAAATCAATACAAGGGGGGTTGAATACATGTAAAAGACAGAACCACTACTTTTCAAAACTACTTCCATTAGTGGTCTTGACCAGTTTGCATTTATAAAGAATGCACAAGTGTTTTTAATCGTTAATGTCAGATATTTACTAAGTAAATACATTTGTTCCTGCTCAAGAAATGCAGCTTAGATTCTAACCTGTTAAGCCTGAGAGACCCCGGTACCGGTGCCCTCCCGCAACATCTTGCCGGAAACAGTGTCTGAGGGCATGTTCATTTCATAAACTATGAATGTTTTATATCCATGTAACGGGAAGAAACTCATCTAACTGATCATTTTTATTTATTTTTCAAAAATAAAACTATAAATTGCAAACAAATCATTTGTGTAATCATGTAAACTATAAGTATTTTTTCTTTGTTTTAACATAGGTTTTTGTTTGCAGTTATTGTTTCTTCTTTCTCAATGATCAGACTTTTGCTCTCGCTGCAGCTCTTCTCGTTTGCGCTCCCTCATTTTTTTGTTTGAGATTTTGACACAAACATCCCAGGTGGGCGGGACTTTCAGGGGTGTGTCCTCATTGGCTACTCAGTTTTTGAGTGACAGCCCACTACACCACAGATCATACAGTGCAACTCATGCAGCAAACTCCGGAGTCCACTCGGCCACGTTAGTGTCGGTGTCTCCTGAGGAGTTTTCAAGAACATATCGGACTTCTCTTATGGATTGCTGTGCATGATACTTGTGTTGTGTAGTTTATACTTTATTCCAACTTTACATATTTTAATACCTGAACACACTGCTGCTGTTAATTAATTTCCCAATTTGGGATTGATAAAGTGTCTGTCTGTCTATTTATTTAATTAATAGATAAAAAAAACACATCTATGTATTTTCAAGCTAAAGGTGATGCACAATATAAACTGTATACTATTTTTTTTCAAAGACATGTTACATTTCAAAAGCATATATTGCTACAGTATGTTTAGGACAAATAATTAAAGACTGCTTTAATTTTACAAATTCTACAATATAAAAGTGGCAGATTAGCTTTATTAAAGAGAGCAGACCTAGGCTGCATACCAACACAATTAGGAACATGCTCACATCTTACTATGTTGGTCTGAAGAGCTGAAGCATTCATACACAATGGATACAAACTGTGTTGTCTCATTCTATATCCTGTGAGAAAATGATATACATTTAGCATTAACAACTCTACATACTATTCCTAGCCTGAGGAAGATATGAATAATCAACAGATTTGAATGGAATCTCTAACATTTTCATGTAGAATAAAGACAAAAGAGTGATTATACAAATTACATTTATTGAAATTTGAACCAGAAGATGAAGTCTCAAAGAATGTTTTAAATAAAAGGACATAAAACAAAAAGGTGGATAATAATAACATCTATTAAATGTATATGTAAAGACATTTGGTCAAATGAAATGACACTGAGCCAGTGATAAGTAACAGCAACGCCCAGCGTGGATGAAGATCTTTCTTTACGCAGGTCTTTCTTCATGCCCCCCCTCCTAGGATCTAATGCTGTCCCCTCAGAGGAAGTGGGAAAACGGGATAAGACCTCTGGACGCCACGCTGTCTCTATGATCCACACTGTTAATATGAGAGGAAAATAAATGTTTTAGGAAATGAAAAATATGAAGTTAACAAATAAAACACAGCTCAGGGGCAGTCATGGACTGCCCCTGAGCTGTGTTTTCCTACAAAGTTAACTCAGCCTCCATTGATTTTCATATCAAATTAGCATGTTAATAAAATAAGCTATCATGGCTTATACTTGCATATCTAAACAGAATCATGAAAGCCTGTTGGTAGAGTCAGGCACACGAGTCTGTTTGAGTGTGTGCGCCGGTGTCTGAACGCTCACTCACTGCTCGCTTTGTAACTAACTGTCCCTGCTATTAGGCTACTTAGCTTGCATTGTTATGGATCTAAAGCTATCAAAAGCTAACTTTCATAGCACAGCTTTACTTTACTCCTCACTTAACACAATAAAGAAACAGACCGTATAGTACAGCACAAACAACACAAACTATCAATACTTATATTTTCACTTGTAGTATTATAATAATTGAAATGCTGGTTCTTCTGCGGGTGTTCTATCCAGGCTCAGCTACCGCAACGCAGCTGCACTGTACAATCGCTGGAGGACTGCTGTAACTCAAAAACTGAGTAGCCAATGGGGATGCACCCCTGAAAGTCCCGCCCACCTGGGACGTTTGTGTCAGAATCTCAAACAAAAAGTGAAGGAGCGCAAATGAGAAAGCTGCAGCGAGAGCAAAAGTCTGATCATTGAGAAAGAAGAAACAAGAACTGCAAACAAAAACCTATGTTAAAACAAAGAAAAAAGACTTATAGTTTACATGATTACACAAATGATTTGTTTGCAACTTTTTGTTTGCAAAATTTTTTTATTTTATTTTGCTTGACTCAGTTTTTTTTTCTTTTAAACTCATAGTTTTGCTTTATTCTGAGAAAGTGTTGCTTTATCTTTGTGATACAAAACTAATCCCATATCGAGATAGGTTCGCTCTGACGCAAAACTGCATGCGCGAAGCCCCTACCTTTTTGTTGTACCATGTGTGTGTGTGGGGAAATCCCCCTTCCATTCTATTGGCTATAACGGTCAGAAAAATATGTCAATCAGCAATATCGACAAAATATATGGAAAATCCACCCAAATGACCCCAAAATCCACCCAAATGTCCCCAGAAGTGTTTTTTTGTTGCTAAATCTCTTATTAAACATCACTTTATTTGCACAAAAAGGTCAGATTTCACTTGTTTTGCATCAATCTTGATACAGGGTACTTATTATATGTTGTACTTTGGATTCCTAAAGCTTTTAGTCTACTAACCCATCATCCAAGGGTAGTTTTCACTATAAGTAAAAAATAATTTTTGGACGGACACTATAATTTACAGTTTTTTACTATGTTCAATCTGAAATCTATATTGATTCTGACTTTTCTACATCCAACTCACAGGTTTATCATTACTTTGAGAAAAAGATTATTAATTTAACCCTTTTAGAAGGGAAGATATGGTCATTTGTTCTGGGAATGTCATTTTCGAGCCTAAAGTGAAAAGTATTGTACACAATCTACAGAATAAAATATAGAATGAATTGAATGTTGAATAAACAGTGAGGGGTATGAATAAACTAGATATACACAGCAGCCTATGAGCAGTATGAACAGTATTCAAGGTTCAAGGTTCTTTATTGTCAAACTAACATAGCTACAGAGTAATTATGTCATTGAAAATCTTAGGTCACAGACTTCTCCAACAATGCAACACAATAATACAGATAAGCAGACAATATTATATTAGCAGTGTGTATGAATATGCTAAGCTATATAACGTATGAAAACGGTAAGCAGTGCAAGTATAGTAAACAATATATAGATATTAATTTCATGATGATAAACATTGTAGAACAATGAGGAAAAATGTGAATGGAAGTGGCGCCGTAAAACTGACACAAAACAACAAAAAACGTTTGCGGAGCCAATTGGAGAGTTTCATCAGCAGCACGGGGTAAACACCACCAATGAGCGCTCAGCTCGAGATACCAGCGAGTCGTTTCCCATCAAGCATTTCGCTTCCGCAGCCCGTGGAGAGAAACTGCTCCGCCTCGCTCTCAAGGCTGCTGGCGTCTTTGTCCCGCGAGATTTCAACGTCTCATGCAGTCGAGCCTCCAGAGCAAGTCGGACAAAATTACTAACCATCATGCAATGCACTAGCAAGACGGCGGTCGAAATTGCGCAGGTCTGCGTCGGTCTCGCTCATCTCAAACGAGCCTGAGAGCTCAGACAGGAGAATTCTGCACAGATACTCAGCTAAACGCTGCCGTGATTACACGCCATGTTATGTTCCAAACCACATCAAGGATTCTTTCTGAAACAGTATGGAGGTCAAATGCTTTTTCTCTTGCGGGTTTACTACAAGTTGAGTAGCGATGCTTGCTAATGTAAACAGATCATATTACTTCCAAAACACGTCGCAGGATTACTGCCAGCAGACACCCCATATCCCCACAATGGATAACCCTCTGAAGTGGTGGTCACAAAACGCAAACCGCTTCCCCCGTTTAGCCAAGCTTTCCAGGAGCTACCTGGCTGGCCACCAGCATCCCAAGTGAACGGATGTTTTCCCTGGCAGGCAACACTGTCACCCGACAGCAGTCAAGCCTCCTTCCCTCACATGTTGATGCTTTTGTCTTCCTTAACGCAAACCAAAAAACCTGGAAGGGTGGACATCGTTATCGAGGAGGACAGTGACAGTGAGTAAAGTGTTGCGCAATGCGCAGTTGATTTATTTTGCATTTATGTTTATTAACAGTGTTTTTGCAGTAGATTTGGTGAGTCCAGTTATTGTTTTTAATTTAATCAGCCATGTAACAGCATGTAACACAAATTAAAATGCTGCTTTGTTACAGTGTTTAACGTAACTGTATGAATTGCAATACAAAATACAGTTTTACACCTCTCTTTGTGTGTCTTTATTATGACGTAACAACTCTACGACTACTATTTTGAAAAACTTGTCGACTAGTAAATATAGGTAGTTGTGAAACCCCTACCGGGGACACATATTTATATATAAAAGACGTACAAAACTGCAATTTGCATGATAGGAGACCATTAAGAGTCAAACAAAAGTGTATTTATATGCTCATACAAGTGCAAATAAAGTGATGATTAATAAGAAGTATTTAGATGTCCTCGACATCAACTCATGACCCATAAATTAAGAAAACATATTTATGTGTATTATGTTAATAGATTTTTTTTTTTATCTATATTTTAGAATTATAGAATTCTTTCCAATTTTATCATTTTTTCAAAGTCAGCCAGTGGGATGGATTGGACCAGCTGGTGGTCTGTTATTGGCCCCTGTGCCGTTTGTTTCACACCTTGGCTATGGAATTCATTGTTAGATATTATTTCCCATAATGTGTGAACAAATCATTTGCTTTATATTGTTTGATTGCAAGATTGTACATGATGGTACAAAATGACGTTGTGCTGATTGAATGTACTTTCTTGTTTGATAACTTTGAGCTTACTGTGGTGTTCCTGAGCCAGTGTTTAAAGATACAGACCTAATAATAAGGTAAATTGGACAAAGATGTATTGGTATTAAAAAACAACAACAATTATACTCATTACTTGCAAAAGGTTGTGTAGCATATTTTATTTTCTATTTCAACAATTTGGATGTTTCCCAAAAATCCCAGGAAGCAAGTCATTTTAAAGTATTGTGAAGAAGATATGATGTATAAAAACACAAATAACAAACTGAGGGAAACATGATTTTAAATTCAAGGTGTAGGACTTTATTGACTCAGATTGCGCATTATTCAAAACTCAAAAACAGTGGAGGTAGAAGGATGGGAGAAAGGCAGCAGAGTAAGATGGTGATCGCAGAATCAGTCTTAATAGTTGGCCATGGTTGTCTCCAGCCAATCGTTGAAGAGGCAGACCTGTGAATGGAGACACGAGGAGGTTTGTTAGAAAACTAGCAAATATGATACATTTTTACTGGGGATGCTCATTGTGAAATATAAGTTTCATATTGTCTATTGTAGAAATCTTTTTGGTTTACCTTGGCGTAGACACCGGGGTTGTCCTTCTGAGCACATCCGTAGCCCCAGGACACAACACCCTGCAGCTCACCGTTGCACACGACGGGTCCACCAGAGTCTCCCTGAGAGAGAATTCATTTGTGAAGAAATTCCCAAATATTCTGTATTGGCAACTAAGATGCATTGGTATAGGAAAAGGAGAGAGTTGTTTTGTTACACACCTGGCAAGAGTCCTTGCCTCCCTCAAGGTATCCAGCGCAGAACATGGCATCAGTGATCTGACCGGGGTAAGAGTTATCACAGTCCCTGTCGGACAGGATGGGGATGTTCAGGCACTGCAGCTTGTTGCCGTCAGCAGCTGTTCAAACAATGTGGGTGGAAAAGGATTAGAATAGCAAAAATGAAGAAAAAAAAACATAGTGTGACTCCTAGCTGTTTAAATGCGGGTGTTACTCACTGGAGCTCTGGGTGCTTCCCCAGCCAGAGACGGTGCACATGGTGCCAGCGGGGGCACAGCTGCTGGGCAGAGCCACGGCCTGAACGTACTGGTTGAGGGTAGCGGGCTTGCTCAGCTTGATCAGCATGATGTCATTGTCGATGTTGTAGGAGCTGTAGTTGGGGTGACGGATGACACGGGAGGAGCTGATGTACTGCTCGTTTCCCTCCTTGACTCTAAGGTTGTGCTCTCCCAAATGAACCTCCACACGGCTAAAAGCAAATGGAAAACGGTGGATTAGTGACAGAAGACAGAAAAGTTAGCATTACATATTGTCTGTATACGCCTCGTGTTAATAAATCAATCCTATGACCCTGGAAAACATGAGGAATGTGCTTACGACTTGTAGCAGTGAGCAGCAGACACCACCCAGTTCTCGTTGACCAGGGAGCCTCCACAGAAGTGGTAGCCAGAGTTCAGAGACACCTGATGGGGCTGGGAGTAGGGAGTGCACTCCTTCCCTCCGACGATCTTGTCCTCCTCCGTGGCAACTGAGAAAACACACATCAGCATAAACTTAGTTGTTTGATTCAACTCTTCAAAAAAAGTATAAACTACTCTATTTGAATGTACAAGTCTGCATTGTTAATTTGAGTACTGAGGTTGGACAAAGATCAATGAGCTGATCTCTACTTAAAAAAAATCCTTGGCTTTAGGCACATGCTCTGGTTATTCCGCACTAAGTTTTGGGATAAAGGCCCAAAGACTGTCAGCAGACAAGAAGGCAATCTGGCTCGATAAGAGCTTCACACTCACAGGCAGCTCCTATGAGCAGAATGAAGACCAGAGACATCATGGTTGCTGTGTGATTATGTCGATGATAGCCTTCACCTGCAGACCTGGTTTATATCCTCAGTCAGGAGGGCTGCCCTGCTGTCCAGCCTTCCTCATTGGTCAGCAAGGAGCCAATCTCTGCTGCAGGAGGTTGGAGTTAGGTGATTCATTTCCAGAATTACAGAAAAAAACTTTTCAATGTATCTATTTCTCAGTAAAATTATGGTTTTCGATGCAAAACAAATGATCTAGCTTTAGAACATAATGTCTTGCTACTCAGCAGTATATGGAGTTTGATTTAGCACCACTTTGTCTTATACAAAAACATCACATATTTAAATGCAAGCCTGCTTTGTAAACCTTTTTCACAATGAGTGATTCTTACAATATTTCTTATACTTACCTCTTAAAGTTGGCTTTTATTTCTCTGGTCAGATTTCATAGGTACACAGGCCCCCTCTATACTTAGATGTATGGACACTGTATCTCACAGCTGTGGGTTTTTCGGCATCTGTTACTTACCTTGAAAACTATTTTTTGTCTTTTTTTCAAATTCAATAAATAGTTAGAAAGCAGTGCTTGAGTAAGAACCAACCACATTTAGAGTAAAAGTTCTGCAACTTAAATGATATCTCTGTAAAAGTAGAAAAGTATTACCAGAATAATTTACTTAAAATAAGAAAAATAAATCATTCTTTCCATGGAGAACAGCCTATTGCAGAGTTGCATAAATCCCAAAATATACTCTTTTGAGACAAATAATTACTTTATTCTCAATATTAGTTCTTGCCGACTTCATATGAATCATAGCTGACCTTTGCACAACTCCAACCTGAATTTAGTTTATCAGCCAAAATACCTTTCATTGTCGGTCTGCACCTTGAATTTATAATAACGCATTATAAGTAGTAAGTCATTCTAGTTGTAACAAATGTAACTATTCCTGAAAAAAAAGTGAAATAGTTTTCTTTGAACTATCAGTATAAAATGTTACATTTTAGTTAAATAAATGTAAGAAGCTGTAATATCTTGTATTCTATGTTACTAGACCAAGTAACCAAGTACTTATTAATATCAACTGCACATACTAGTATCATAAGGACAATACAGCATGAATAATTACTTAAAATCAGAGCCAAGGCAACAAAAACTTGAGGACGAAACCTAAAACTATTATTATAGAGATGCCTAATGAAAGAAATGTGTTAATTTGTTTTTTTCTAAGTCCACATTGGGCATACAAAGCACCCAAATGAAGAAGAAAATCAAATATACTTTTACTTTAACCACTGATGGTCTCTCTTTTATAAGGTTATATTGCAGCAATGTTCTGCTGCTCTAAGAGTTAAACATATTTATTAATACAAGCGCAAGAGAAGTGATAATTATTAAGAAAAAATCATATATTTTAAATTGTATACGTTTTTTGATGTTTGTATCCTCAACCAACACGTTCTCACTCCCAACCCGTCACATGTTGACGGACGGTCAGGGCCCCTCCCCGTCACTTTATTACGTAAAGGGTACCCCTTGCGCGTCAGTTGTCAACGGGCAGGGCGTCCCATAGACCTTCATAGACCTCCCATAGCGTTGATAATAGACGCCATGAGAACACTCCCCGACGGTCGGTTGTTATTGTCAATATTAATATAATAATTATTTATTTTGTAATAGTCACACTCGATTTCGCCGATTTTCTTGTTGCCCCAGCTGGTTGACACCTCTTTTAGCAGAAACAAAGGCTACATTAATGTATTAAATCGATGTTAATCCATGTGTGTGGTTGTGGAATTACTGTAATGGACGTGCCGTTGTGCGATTGCGTTGCCTGGCAATCTACACACTTTACACACTGCTACAACCCTAAGTATATTTAAAACATTTTAGAAGGCCTAACGAAATACTTTAATGTAAATTAAAATGTAAATGTGAAAGGATGTGTGTAATGTGGTGATTGACATTATTCACCCACGGATCTATGGGTATTGTTCCGCACGGACATTTTAGTTAACCGGACTTCCTGTTGATGTGAAGTCCGAAAACATTTAAAAAAAATAAAATATTACTTTATTCCGAGTTTGCTTGCTTTTCTCTTTGAAAGTCATCACATAACGGAATTGTAATACACGGTTCGGCTGCATTACATATTACATATCTGCCGTAGTTCGCTATTTATAGAGCCCTGATCAGAAGACTTCTAGACAAACAGGAAGAACTGCTGCCTAAACTGAATACAGTATGTGACTTGGATCATAAATATATCAGCAATTAAACCAAATCTTCAATTTCTCTTCACAATATAAGTCTCCTTGCAGTATCAATACTAATTCGGCTGACTTTTATATTTGATCCAATCGGTATATTGGTATATTTTTACACCATAACGGTGCAAAGCTGATAGAAAGGGACACCTGGTGGTTAAAGCACGTTATTGAAATTTATTATTTTTATTATTAGATATTAATAGGAGACACAGACAGACAAACTAATAAGGCTTTATTTAAACATTAAAGAATACTTTAGGTTAAGGTTTTATTTTGAATAAGAAAAAAAGCTTTGGGGGTATAAATATTAAGCCTGACAAAGTACTAATATATTGCTTTCCTGCAATGTTAACTACTGTATGTTTAAACACTTATTTTAACTGATATTATACATATGTATTATACTCTTATAAGATGCATGTAGATAGTATAAGAAATGTGCAGAATACGACAGTTTAATGGTGGAGGTATACACACATATTGATAGATGTCTTGTAATGCACTGTTAAGGAACCTGCGACCCAAGTTGTTCATCTCCGACCTTGTCAGGTATTGAACATTCAATAAATAAAGAACACAGAATTATTAAATATAAAACACAGAATTTGTGTGATTATACTAAATGATTTACAAATAAACACCACTGCATATTTACAACTGTTACACATGCTGATGTAACGCAAATGTTTCCAACTTGGGATCAATAAAGTATATCTTATCTTAAAGGGGGGGTAGGTAAGTTTGAGAAACCGGCTCGAGATACACTTTTTGTTATATTCCATGGAATGCTCTTAACATCCCGATAGCAATGCATATCTTAAGTGCTTTGACAAAAAATCCATACAAAAATTTCATCTGTGGAAGCCGTAATACTGTAAAAAGTACGACGGCTAAACGGATTGGATTGCCGTCCTGTCTGTCAGCCTTCCATCTCGTGCACGCACAAATGTATCTCGTGCCCTCATTGGGCGTGCCGTCATTGGGCGTGCATTGCAGCAGTACTTCAATGACTCGCCAGCAACAGGCGGCCACTTTCACCATGGCAGAGTTAGGTTCAACATCGTCTACTGGTGGCAAAAGAAATAATGTAACGGAGCAAATTAGGAACAAAAACAAAGAGGAAACTAGGAGAATTCAAACCAGAGTCAATATCGGAGTTGCTTTTCAACGATGGCGACAACTGATGCAACACACCTATGGGGGTTATTCCCTATCTTTATTCAAGAGCGTGGTATTTAAATTTGAGAGCATACTTTATGTATTTATTTCCCTCAAACCCTGTCCTCGCACTCAAACAGTGCCTGCTTGCACTTAGATTTGCTTCTGCTCAAACTGTACGCTTGCACTCAGATATATTGCTGCTTACGGATTTGTTCTGCTCTCAGATTTATTCTCTGCGCGCTCGAAACTTTTGTGCAACAATCCTGTCAAAATCCCTCAACCAATAGGAGGCCAGGTGTCCTTGCGGGTGCGTTCGTTTTACTTATTACAGCGTCCCGTAAGGGCGGTTACTCTTTGGTTTGTCTTTGGTGCGATGACAGGGTTTGAGTGAAGGAAATCAATAAAGTATGCTCTCAAATGTAAATACCACGCTCTTGAATAAAGATAGGGAATAACCCCCATACACACCAAGTTGAAATCTGACGCCGTGGTCGCTCTTTTTCTCTTGGACAGGTAATTATCTGTTTTGTATGGTTTACAATTCCCCTGAACTATATAGCCAACCTAAGTCATGTGCGCGTTCATGTGTGTTGGAGGAGGTGCTCTGTAAGGAAGTCTGAAGGAAGGGGCGGATTCTTTTCGGCTGTGTACTTTCAAATTTTAGTGCACTCGAGCCGGTTTCTGAAACTTACCTACCCCCCCTTTAAGATGATCGATGGCTACTGCCATATTTGCAAAATTTGCCTCTGAACCTTGACAAGTGCATGTTTCAGGCTCATCAATTAACAACAGGAGGGGTCACAGACATAAGACCAGCTGTTAAATAAAGCTCTTCTGACCTTAGCTGTCATGTCGGTATATATTAATGCTGCCCATTATGGGCACAAGCAATTTTCACCCCATTTATTAATTATATGTTTTAAATTTGAGTGTTTCCTATCCCCTAAACCTCCAGGGATGTACACAGTTGAATACTGGCAACTTCTTATTATGGGAAATATGAAAACGTCTTTTAAAATTACAATTCCTAGCAGAGACGTGCCATAGAACATGTTGCGAAACACACAATAGTGTGTAGTTACTACACAGTTACTACATGTGTAGTTCTGGGGACGGGGTGGGGGAGGGGGGGGCGGGGTGGACCCGTTCAAATCCAGTTTTGGACAGTCTGCCGTGGTTCTATCCCATTTCAAAGTGCTGTTCGACGCTCTGCGTAACCTTCGGCGCACACTCAAACATCCAATCAGAGCTTGAGGACTATCACAGGGGCGGTTTCTCAATCGCGAGGATTTTGGCTTCCAAGCCAATATTTCAAAGATGCTACGTCATCGAGTGCCGCCGAAGGACTGTTCCAATCTCCAGCATACTTGGAATTCCACCGAGGCCGCGTCCTTGGTTTGGGAGAAATTTCGAGGCTGCACATGGGTAGACCTCGCGTCCTTAAAATCCCCACAATGCTTTGCGCACGGACCAATTTCAAAAACCCTTGCGGAGAATGGCTGAACCGACGCAGCACACATTTAAATGTAAGTATGTAGTGGCGTAGAACATGTGTTGGTAAATATGTTACTTTGTTACATTTGTTTGTTATCACGAAAAATGTGTTCCGTGAAAGTAAAGCAAGTTCATAATTAGATAGACATCGTGAGGTATTTATTTTCGGTACAGTTTATGTTGAAACCGTTAGAGAGAGTGGCACACTTGTTAGCTTGTTCCATTCTTCTTCGTTTTCCGTAGCCGTGGCTTGGAAGTATACTTGCTTCGTTTCTGAAGGAAGTGACTTGAAAGTACGCGACTACCAAGCCAGCATCCTCGCGATTGAGAAACGGCCAGTGTTTGTCAAGCGAAGCGGAGAGAATACTTACTTCCGGGTGTAAAATTCTCTAAAGCAAATGAGCTGCTCCGACCCTCGGTCCTGACGGACTCCAACTTGTGTTTATTAATCAATCAAATAAATACACACAAGGATAATTATGTGTTATTGTTGAGTAAATAACAGTTTGTGGTTTAGAAAAGAATACAAAATTAGAAGGAAAAAACGATTAAACAATACAGATTTCAGTATTCTGAGCCCCTACTCTCCCCCTAACTGACGGCAACAAAAGTCCTACATTATTCAATTAAAATAAAGAAGTAAAAACAATAAGTGTGGCTTGATATTGAGTAAGAAAAAGGTTGATAAACGCTGTGAGAATGGATCTGCGGAGAGCATTTTGCCGCGATCCCAACGTGTCTATTACCAACGTTCAGGGAGCTCTTTGCAAGTCAATGGGACGCCCTGCCCGTTGAAAACTGACTCAAGGGGTGCCCTGTCCGTAATAGAGTGACGGGGAGGGGCCCTGACCGACCCTCAAAATTTGACGGGTTGGGAGTGAGAACGTGTTGCCTCAACATCAACTCATGAACAATGGATAAAACTGTATTGTTTTAATTTTGTTTGTATGTATATTTACTTCCTTGTTATAAGTCTAACTTTAAATTGCATTGACAAGACAAATATGGGGTACCCCAAGGCTCCATGCTTGGGCCCATTTTAACAGTCAACAGTCCAAAACCTCAAGCAGGGTGGATGGAGGGGGTCCGGAGGAGGGACGTATCACTAGGCCACCAGGGTGGGTGGAGGGGGTCAGGAGGACGGGACTGAGCTGATCGCCCAGGAGCACAGCAGAGGACCAGGAAGGGATCTCGGGCGGACGGCCCGGGGGCAAGGCAGAGTTAAAAAAAGGGGACTCGGGCAGACGGCCCGGGGGCAAGGCAGAGGTCAAGGAGGGGTTCTCGGGCGGACGGCCCGGGGGCAAGGCAGAGTTCAAAAAGGGGTTCTCGGGCGGACGGCCCGGGGGCAAGGCAGAGTTCGAGGAGGGGCAAAGACCACAGCTCTCAGGGGACCGGGCAGGAGCCGGTGTTGACCGGACAGTAACCTGAGCCGGTGGAACAGGTGTCGGCAAGATTCCCCAAGGAAGAGGACAAGGAGTTGGCAGGACCCCCGGCGAGACATGTGATGTCGAGGCCTCCAACGAAACAGGACATGGGATTGGCAGGACCCCCGGTAGAAGAGTTGTCGGCGGGACCTCCAACGGCACAGGACCCAGGGTTGGCAGGACCCCCGGCAGGAGAGTAGTCGGCGGGGCCTCCAACGGCACAGGACATAGGATTGGCAGGACCCCCGGCAGGAGAGTAGACGGCGGGACCTCCATCGAGACAGGACAAAGGGTTGGGAGGACCCCCGGCAGGAGAGTAGTCAGCGGAGCCTCCAACGGGACAGGGTTGGCAGGACCCCCGGCAGGAGAGTAGTCGGCGGGGCCTCCAACAACACAGGACATAGAATTGGCAGGACCCCCGGCAGGAGAGTAGACGGCGGGACCTGCAACGAGACAGGACAAAGGGTTGGCAGGACCCCCGGCAGGAGAGAAGTCGGCGGGGCCTCCAACGGCACAGGACATAGGATTGGCAGGACCCCCGGCAGGAGAGTAGACGGCGGGACCTCCAACGAGACAGGACAATGGGTTGGCAGGACCCCCGGCAGGAGAATAGACGGCGGGACCTCCAACGGGACAGGACATGGGGTTGGCAGGACCCCCAGCGGAACCTCCAACGGTACAGGACATGGGGTTGGCAGGACCCCCGGCAGAAGAGTAGTCTGCGGGACCTCCAACGGCACATGAGTAGGGACTTGAGTGGGAACTCGAGAGAGGGCTTGAGAGGGAACTCGAGAGGAAACTTGAGAGTTGACTTGAGAGGTGACTTGAAAGGAATCTCGAGAGAGAACTTGAACGGAGACTCGAGAGGTGACTTGAGAGGGAACTCGAGAGGTGACTTGAGAGGGAACTCGAGAGGAGACTCGAGAGGGGACTTGAGAGGGAACTTGAGAGGTGACTTGAGAGGGAACTCGAGAGGAAACTTGAGAGGGAACTTGAGAGGGGCCTCGAGAGGGGACTCGAGAGGGGATTTGAGAGGAAACTTGAGAGGTAACTTGAGAGTTGACTTGTGAGGTGACTTGAAAGGAATCTCGAGAGGGAACTTGAACGGAGACTCGAGAGGTGACTTGAGAGGGAACTCGAGAGGTGACTTGAGAGGGAACTCGAGAGGAGACTCCAGAGGGGACTCTAGAGGTGACTTGAGAGGGAACTCGAGAGGAGACTCGAGAGGTGACTTGAGAGGTAACTCGAGCGGAGACTCGAGAGGGAACTCGAGAGGGAACTTGAGAGGGGACTCGAGAGGGGATTTGAGAGGGAACTCGAGAGGGAACTTGAGAGGAGACTTGAGAGATGACTCGAGAGAGAACTAGAGGGGTGACTTGAGAGGGGACTCGAGAGGGAACTCGAGAGGTAGCTCGAGAGGAGACTTGAGAGGGAACTGGAGAGGAGACTTGAGAGAGTTGGTTCGCCAACAGAACACGGGGGGCTGGAGTCGGCCGGTATGCTGACAGGACTCTGGGAGCTGGCGTCGGCTGGAGAGCCAGCAGGGGACGAGGTGCTGGAGTCGGCCGGTACGCCGACAGGACACGGGGAGCTGGCGTCGGCCGAAGACGAGGGGCTGGAGTCGAAACCATGGCTGCTGGGGCCAGGACTGAGGCTGGAACCATGGCTGCTGGGGCCTGTACTGGAGCTGGAACCATGGCTGCTGGGGTCGGCAGTGGAGCCGGAACCATGGCTGTTGGGCGCGGAGCGGAAGCCTGGACCCTGGCTGTGTAAGCCAGGTAATGGAGTATGGAAGCAAAGCTGCGTGGACCGGTACTGGAGCATGGAGCCATGGCTGCTGGGGCCTGTACTGGGGCTGGAACCATGGCTGCTGGGGCCAGAACTGGGGCCGGAACCATGGCTGTGTGGGCCGGTTCTGTAGCCGGAACCATGGCTGCTGGGGCTCGGGCTGCTAGCCTGGACTTGCGACGACTCCTCTTAGCAGCCGCCTGAATACTCCGTGGACCTCCATAAGCCAGACGAGTTCCGGAATACAACTCCTGGACAGGAGCAGGAACTGGGGCAGAAGCACGGGTTGACTTCAGGCGGAACCCACCAAGGCATATGGTGCCAGGTTGGGAATTGGGAGACATGGAGCAAGCATGCCTGGGGCTAGCAGGCTGGGAATCACATGCTTGAAGGAAGTCCAAAATCCAGTCAGGTAAGAACTCAACGAAACATAGTTTCTCTGCTGCCATCTGGCGCGCCTCTGCCAAAACAGCCTCTCGCTGCTGAACTCCGGACGCTCCCCTCCATTCACCATAGCTGCAAGCCAGCAAGTAGGTGAATGAAAGCAGCGCTCTTTCAAAAGGATCATCTGCTGGGTCCATTTCTCTGGTCGGTTCGTAATGTTACGGTGTATGTTGGAAGCAGGACCCAAATGCAGATATAAATTGAAAAAACTCCTTTATGGATATAAACAAAGACAAAACAGAACACTCACCGACAAACTAGTCATGACACAAGACGAACCGACAAAGACAGACAGAAAAAACAAAACTTAAATACACACAAGACTAATCATACAAACAAGACACAGGTGAGGAGGGAGCAGAAAACACAGGGACACCAGGTGAACACAATCGTGTAAATTAGACACACCAGGGAAACTAACGACAGGGAACCACAGACAGATTTAAACAAGACAAAACGCAGACAGAAAACCAAAAACAGATCTAGACAAGACAAAACACCATAAAGACAGAGCGTGACAGTTTGGACCCAGTGGAGGCCCCAATGCCCCACTTGTGCTTGATTCTCTAATCCTATATGAAACCCACTGTTACTAATCTGGGTGTACAGATTGATCCGGATTAGATTATTAAACTTGATTACTGTAATGCCCTCTATGTTGGATTTAGCCAGGCCACCATCACCCGCTCACAGCTTGTTCAGAATGCTGCTGCACGCCATCTTACGAGAACCAAATGCATGAGCACATTACACCTGTACTCGCTACACTGGCTACCGATAAAGTTTAGAATCAAATTTAAAATTGTATTGTTTGCCTACAAAGTTCTTAATGGTTTGGCCCACCTTACCTGGCAGAACTTCTACAATCCTATACATCCTCAAGGTCACTGAGGTCTACTGAGATATATTTCTCCTTGTAGTTGGAGGTCGAGATTGAACCAGTGGGGGGACAGGGTTTTTGCTGTAGCAGCTCCCAGGCTGTGGTACGATTTGACCCCCAATCAGACCTGCTCCCCCTTTTTTAGATCTCGCTTAACGACAGATGTAACATGACATACATTAAGGAATGTGATATTTCAATTTCCATGCGGTGAAATGTGACTCCCGCTGAGAGAGAGCATTATTATACTCGCAATGTGAACTGTTGCAATCCTGTTAATAACCCACGGCATGGCATGGCAATAAAGCACAACAATTGAAAAAATGCAGTCCAATTTGCAACGATAGTGGGTCCGGTAAACTGTACTTAAGCATTTGAGATCTTATCGACAATCTTATCGACAATACCTGCCACAAGTCATCCAGTGGGATGGATTGGACCAGTTGGTGGTCTGGTATTGGCCCCCGTGATGTTTTTTTCACACTCCAGCTTTATAATTCATTCTTGGATATTATTCCAAATGGTTAATTTGTCATATTACTAATGGATCCAAATTATGTTGAGCTGTTGGAAGGAATTTGCTTGTTTGGATCCCTTAGTTGTGTTCCCCAGCCAGTTGCTGAAGATCTAAATCTAATAATAAGGTACACTGGACAAATATGTATTGTTGTTGATAAAGAAATCAATTTAGGAGAGTTAAACCTTTGTATCTATATTTATATACAAGATAAGTAGTAATTGCCTGGTTTTTACTGTATCCCAAAAATCCCAGTAAACATTATACTACTCTGAAGAAGATATGATGTACACAAACACAAACAACAAACTGAGGAAAACACGATTTAAAAGTCAAGGTATAGGATTTTATTTACTCAGATTGCACATTATTCAAAACTCAACAACAATGGTGGAGTTATGATGAAAGATGGAATGATGGAAGAAAGGCAGCAGAGTAAAATGGTCGCAGGATCAGACTTAATAGCTGGCCATGGTGGTCTCCAGCCAAGCGTTGAAGAGGCAGACCTGTGAATAGAGAAACAATGAGGTTTGTTAGGAAGATTAAACTCTGAATTCCAAAATTAAAATATAAGTTTATTTTGCAGATAGATCATCTATTGTAGAGATATTTTGGGTTTACCTTGGCGTAGACACCGGGGTTGTCCTTCTCAGCACATCCGTAGCCCCAGGACACAACACCCTGCAGCTCACCGTTGCACACGACGGGTCCACCAGAGTCTCCCTGAGAGAGAATTCATTTGTGAAGAAATGTAATAATATTCTGGATTTGGTGCACTGGAATATGAAAAGTAGTGTTTTTGTTACACACCTGGCAAGAGTCTTTGCCTCCCTCCAGGTATCCAGCGCAGAACATGGCATCAGTGATCATGCCGGGGTAAGAGTTATCACAGTCCCTGTCGGACAGGATGGGGATGTTCAGGCACTGCAGCTTGTTCTTGTCAGCGGCTGTAACACATCAAACAAAGAGGGTGAAAAAGGGTTAGAATAGCACAAATGAAAATGAAAACATAGTGTAACTCCAGCTGTTAAAATGTAGGTCTTTCTCACTGGAGCTCATTGTGTTTCCCCAGCCGGAGACGGTGCACATGGTGCCAGCGGGGGCACAGCTTCTGGGCAGAGCCACAGGCTTCACGTACTGGTTGAGGGTGGCGGGCTTGCTCAGCTTGATCAGCATGATGTCATTGTCGATGTTGTAGGAGTTGTAGTTGGGGTGACGGATGACACGGGAGGAGCTGATGTACTGCTCGTTTCCCTCGGTGACTCTAAGGTTGTGCTCTCCCAACTGAACCTCCACACGGCTGGGGAGGAAAGAGCGGTTGAGGGGCAATTAAGTTTCATAATGCCTGTTAAAAGTAGTCAAAATCTTGTCTTCGTAATATGAGATGTGACTTACGTCTTGTAGCAGTGAGCGGCAGACACCACCCAGTTCGCGTTGACCAGGGAGCCTCCACAGAAGTGGTAGCCAGAGTTCAGAGACACCTGATGGGCCTGGGAGTAGGGAGTGCACTCCTTCCCTCCGACGATCTTGTCCTCCTCCGTCGCAACTGATAAAACACACAGAGGATTCAATAGTTAGAAAAAAGTGACTTTTATTTTAATTAAATACAATTATTAAAACACAGCAGGGAAATATATGCTTACAGGCAGCTCCGATGAGCAGAACGAATACCAGAGACCTCATGGTTGCTGAGTGATTCTGTCGATGATAGCCTTCACCTGCAGACCTGGTTTATATGCTCATCTTTCCATCCTGTACACGCCCCAAAGGTTGTTTGTGACCAATCAGGACTCTGGGAAAAGTAACTCCAGGTATTGTGGTCGATATACTGCCTGCCAGGAAATTGTATTATTTATACAAGTTTTACATTCGCTGGTGTGCAGATGGTTTGGTTCACAACCACAGTTATTGGATTTGGCTTTCACAAGAAAACCAAACCACGTGTCTTTAGATAGAATGACCCTAACAAAATGTTGATAAAGTGAAGAGACAAGATGCAAACACAAAAAAAAATTAAATCACAATTACTATCAGAAAATATACTCAAAAAACTGCATTTTACTTGCATTATAAAAGATGGTAGGGTCAAAAGTGTTATTTAACAATTAAGATCATTACATGGAAGTATAAAAGACCATTTAATATTGAAGAATTCTACACAATAACGCAGTCAATTGTGTGTTGAATTCTGTGCAAATCTGCTGCTGGTGAAGCTTGAATCAACCTGAGTTACATTTGGCTGCTTTGATGTAACAGCAGAGCAGCTTCAATTTTGATAAATATGCATGAGTGACATGAAGAAGATTAACAAGAACAGGTGCAGTCTGAAGATTCAAAATCCATGCTGTGTTTGGGAAGATTTGGAAACTAGAGTGTGTTGTTGTTGTTGAACGGTGGCATTTGTGATAGGATGCTCAGTTTTTAAGATGTGCTTGAATGGCAGTGTTTCAGTTGTACGTGTCACTGCAGAATATAAGTGTTTGACAGATATTGGCTTATACAGTGGCCGATTCAGGGACCAGGTCAGCTGATACACAAAAGGGATTGGCATTGACTGTTCAATGTAAAAAAAAAAATCAATAATTCATACAAGAATTTGTTATTTTTCTGCACTGAACATGAACAAGTAATGGCTGTAAAACGATTAATTTCATTATTAACTGTACACTCATTATATGCCAGTTTTTTTGTTAAGCCTCATGCACTCTTGATGATATTCTGACTCACTGCTACATTACCGATATGCGAGTCGGCCTTGAGCAAAGGCTCTCTGTGAATAATCCAGCTGTTACAGCTATTTTAGGGTACTTTTTTTTCAGTCAAAGTTCTTTAAGATCAGTCACCTGAAATGAACCACCTACACCTGGCGGCCAGTGTATCAACTTTTATTTTCATTGGCAACTATTGGACCAATCAGGCAGCTCGGAAGAGATATACAATATGAATGCAAGTGTACTGACTGGATTAAACTTTGCAACCATGAAGTCCCTGGTCTTTGTTCTGCTCATTGGAGCTGAGTAGCTTGTTTTTAATGCATCATACACTTTTATTATATATATACGGTACAGCAGTATTCATTTAGCATGTTGGCTCTCTTATTGATGTCTTAATTGTTTTTAGTTGCTGCGGAAGATGACAAAATCGTCGGTGGGTATGAGTGCACACCTCACTCCCAGCCCCATCAGGTGTCTGTGAATATTGGGTACCTCTTCTGTGGAGGCTCCCTGGTCAACGAGAATTGGGTGGTGTCTGCTGCTCACTGCTACAAGTCGTAAGCACATGTTTAAAGCCATTAATATTCATCTGATGCTTTAATAAACAAACAAGCCCCCATTAATCACCAACTTCTCTCTTAATCGCATTGTGGTGCGTATTGGTGAGCATCACATCGGAGTCACTGAGGGAAACAAGCAGTTCATCAGCTCCCTCAGTGTCATCACACACCCCTACTATGATCGCTACAGCCTCATGAATGACATCATGCTGATCAAGCTGAGCAAGCCCGCCACCCTCAACCAGTACGTGCAGCCCGTGGCTCTGCCCAGCAGCTGTGCCCCTGCTGGCACCATGTGCACCGTCTCCAGCTGGGGAAACACAATGAGCTCCAGTGAGTAGAAAAGGTTCAGACAAGCTTAGATTTTTTAAACTGTCATTTTATTTAATTTTTTTTTTTTTAATTGATTTATTTTTCTATTATTTAATTGCACAATGGATATCAAAAAAGTTTACAAAAGAAAACGTATTGACAACAAACATGCATAATACTATACATGTTGAAGAAATAATCACAAAAAAAACATTACTTGGGTTATATGAGGCTGTGGCTCAGTGGAGAGTGTGCTGGACTTCAGAGGATAGCAAGTTCAAGTCCCACTGCAGTCAGCATTTCCTTGTGTCCCTGGGCAAGACACTTCACCCCAAATTGCTCCTGTGGGGATTGTCCACTGAACTGAATGTATGTAAGTCGCTTTGGATAAAAGTGTCTAACAAATGACAAATGACATGGACAGGAGACAAGAAGAGTGGTTCTGTTTTTGTAGGGAAAGTCTAGCTAGGCTGGGGTAGAAATAAATCAGCTCTGGATGTACTGCAGGAAAATATAATTTAGTCCTTCAGAGTTAAAGAGAGCTGTTCCAGGTTTATATGATCAAAAGATTGAACCAATGGTTGATTGATAATATTGTTCTTCTAGTAAAATGGTTTTCTTTGCTACAGTCTGACACTGTCTAAAAAAGCGTAATCTACAACAAACCCCCGCACCCCTCTCTGTTGTTGCATTGCTGCAGCTGCTGACGGCAACAGGCTGCAGTGTGTTACCATCCCCATCCTCTCTTATGAAGACTGTGATAACTCCTACCCCGGCATGACCGACAACACCATGTTCTGTGCCGGATACCTGGAGGGAGGCAAGGACTCCTGCCAGGTGTGTATCGCTGATTGACTTTATACTGCTTTATTTTCTAATTGGACTACATTTGTTTAACTCTCTAAAAGGACATCTCTCAGGGTGACTCTGGTGGTCCTGTGGTGTGTGACGGTGAGCTGCAGGGTGTTGTGTCCTGGGGCTATGGGTGTGCAGAGAAGAACCACCCTGGTGTCTCCAAGGTAACCTCCCTGCATCTCCTAAAAATATAGAAATATCACACTCCTTAAAGTATGTCATGTTTCACTGCAACAAACTGACTGATATATTTTTATTTTCAGGTGTGTGTGAAGACTGAGTGGCTGCGCAACACAATGGCCACCTATTAACTCCACCATCCAACCTCCACAGCAAACACGCATATACTGTCTGTCCTAATTCTAACTGTCTTTGCTGTATTTATAGTGAAATAAATAAATTGATTGAAATGAATCATTGTTTTGTCTTTGCAATATTTTTTTCTTTTAATTTAAATTGTATTTCTAGTTGATGCAATTTTAACTTTGCCATAACTTCTTTAAGAAAGTAAAACAAATGTAATTAAATATTAAGATAAAACTTTTTTTTTTTAGTTGTAGAGTTGATATGAAGGACACAGGCAGCCAAAGAAATAAAGCTAATAAAAGTTTATTCTTAATTAACTATAGTTTCCCCATCCCTATCATCATTTAAACGTAGGTTACTTTTCACTCGTAGCACAACAATTTATAAATGTAAGACCATCAGTAGTGGTTATTTGAAAGTATACCTGATCTTTGGGTGCTTTATATACTGCCCTTACCTCTCACCAGCGACGTGCGGTCAGGGGAGGCAGGTGAGGCAGAGCCTCACTTGTCATTCTCCAATGTAACGGAAAAAAAGAATAATAATACAAATAATAATAATAATAAAATGTGTCCACTGATCTGTGTTGTAAATGTGATTTCTGTATGATTCCAATCGCTTTTTATAGTAAAAATCTGCAAATTTGCCGAGCTCCGCTACAACTACGGGGAGCGATGAGATTGAGAAGTGAGGCAGGGACGAGCTCTGCCTCACAGAAGCCCTCAGTAACTTGCTGGAGCACGGGCACTAATTTAGCGCGGGCACTTATTTTGTGAGCGCGCTCAAGCCAGTTACTGTGTGGTGAGGTGAGGCACAGATGAGATCTGCCTCACCTCAGAATGCGTCACCCCACAGAAACTGTCTGGAAAGCGGGCCCTAAGCGCATGCCTGCACCATCTCACTGTATGTCACCAATGTAATGTTTGTAGATCCCTTTATTACATTTATCCTCGCCATCCATAGTCTCTAAATAACTTATTTCACGTATATATGATATTTAAGCTCGCTGGTCTCATCATACAACGGCAATGAAAAAAGCACCAGGGGAGGCAGCCACAACCTCTGCCGCACTGCAGGGGGCGCAAGTGAGCCCACAGGTTCTTGTTGCTACTGTTATTCTACGCAGACGAAAACAACAAGCTAGACTTTTGAAACTAGAGGAAGATAAGGAGGACTTTTACAAAAAAGTAATAAAGATTGTTGTCCAGAAGGATAGCATGGACTTCATCTTCAAGTCAAGGTAAGACCACATTTGTAATGAAAATTGGATCTTACTAAGAAAGAACAATCCAATATTTAGATTTTGGGTATCCTTTTGTTGAACGGTCTGTTTAAAATGAATCGAAGCATCAGACTAAAAAAGCTTTTGAAAATGACAGAATATTTCGATTAAAGGTGGGGTAGGTAAGTTTGAGAAACCGGCACGAGATACACTTTTTGTTATATTCCATGGAATGCTCTTAACATCCCGATAGCAATGAATATCTTAAGTGCTTTGACAAAAAATACATAAAAACATTTCATCTGTGGAAGCCGTAGTACTGTAAAAAGCACGACCACTCATTTTATCCGGCCCGGCTAAAATAACCTGCCTGTCAGCCTTCCATCTGTGCACAAACTTATCTCGTGCCCTCATTGGTCATGTGCGCGTTCGTGTGTGTTGGAGGAGGGGCTGTGTATTTTCAAATTCTAGCGCACTCGAGCTGGTTTCTCCAAAATTACCTACCCCGCCACCTTTAAGGTCAAAATATATAATATTTGTAAATCTGACTCTGAAAGAGTCAGTGCCTCACCAGCCATGAACCTCACCGCACGTCACTGCCTCTCACCCATTCCAATTAAGGTTCCAGCGGGGACCTTGTTCCCTGCGTGTGCCTCTCCACCTCTGTTTCTTACTTCTTACTTGCTACCCTTTTCCCTCAACCTATCCTAAGGGAGTGCATGTACGTAGATACGTTGTGCCTCTCCACCTCTGTTCCTTACTTCTTCTCTCCACCTCCGTTCCTTACTTCTTACTTGCTACTACCCCTTATCCCTCAACCTATCCTAAGGGAATGCATGTACGTATACACGTTAGTTTAGCTGCTATAGGCTCGGACTGTCGGGGGACGCCTTGCTTTTTCCTTCTGTCTGTCTGTACCTGTGTACTCTCATGTTCCGATTAACCCAGCTTCCCCAAATTTCTTTTTTCTTTTGTGTCTATATCTACGCCGGGATCCTGAGTCGAGGCTGATCCTGTTGCTGTGGTCCTGTGTCCTCTATCCTGAGTTCTGGATTGAGTCCTGGACTTCGAGTCGTGGCTGATCCTGTTGCTGCGGTCCTGTGTCCTTGATCCTGAGTCATGTGTCCTGAGTCCTGGATCCTGTGTCCTGGATCCTGTGTCCTGGATCCACTATCCTGAGTCCTGGATCTGAGTCCTGGACTTCGAGTCGTGGCTGAACCTGTCTCTGCGGTCCTGCCTGACTCTCATCATACTACTTCACTGATGGCTCCCACAGGATTGTTGACATCCTCGTGGATTCATCTTCTTATTATAGACACATGCATTTCCAAACATTTGGTCTTTCCAAACATTTGGTCTACCTACGCTGTAAAATGTATTATCTCTTCGATTTACACACGGCATCTATTGTCTGTCCGTCCTGGGAGAGGGATCCCTCCTCTGTTGCTCTCCCTGAGGTTTCTCCCATGTTCCCCTTAAACTGTGGGTTTTTCTCTGGAAGTTTTTCCTTGTACGATGTGAGGGTCTAAGGACAGAGGGTGTCGTTTTCTCATACTGATATTCTGTACAAACTGTGCTGTTGTATTTGTTGTAAAGTGTCCTTATTGTAAAGTATTTGTACTGTATGTACAGCACTTTGGCTATACCCAATGTGGAGTAATAAAGAAACAAATGCACACATTTCTTTCATGTGGACTCTATAACAATTGTTTTTTTTATAATAAAATAAGAAAAAGGGTTTGAAACAAACCATTGTTTTGTTTTTGCAATTATTATTGTATCACTATTAAATATGGTTTGACTATAGAACTTAATTAGATGACTTGTCTAAACAATCTTTTGAGGTTTTCAGCAGGTCTCGGAGATAAGAATTGTGAACGGACAATTAATAAAGTTATAAAATATTAATATATCAAGGAAAGCAACTTTCAAAAAGTATTTCCATAAAGTTATTATTATTAATTTGATACATGAGTCATCACTTCACCATCTCTTCTATCTGCATTAACACAAAAAACAGTTCTGCAATATATCTTTATAAATATAAGACCATTAATAGTGGTTAAATAAAATATAAAATGCTGCTTCATATGCCCAGTGGGGGCTGAACAATGTATGACCCATTATTCTAAATGATATCTGTTCTGTGAAACAACTGAATTTGTATCTTTTTGTGTTATTAGGTATTTCTTTAATAATTGTTTAGTTTACTTATTTAGTTTTGGTTGCCTTGCCTCTTGTTTCCAATATAAGTACTTGTGTTGTATTGTATTGACGGCAGTAGTTTGTGCCATTATCATTTTTAACATGTTCTTAGTAATGCATAATTATATATAAGCTCTTACATTTTCCTGTGCTTTCTAACTTCTGACATTTACTCAAATACTGTACTTAAGGATAATGTTAATGTATATTAGATTCAACTTTATTGTCATTGCACAGAGTACAACGAAATACAGTTTGCATCCAACCAAAAAGTGCAAATAGTAATCAAAGCGCATTAGTTTTCAATTAATTCCCAGAACCAATATGAGGTGCAGGGTTTAAACATATATAGATAAATACAGATGTAATCGATAGTAAATAAATACATTGTAATTGAGTGCAATGTCACTGAGTGTGAGGTGCTGTGGGTTTGAGCCACATGTACATCAACCTAATTTAATTATGTACCATTAATGTTACTTCATACTTCTAATCCACTACATTTGAAAAACTAAATATTTAACTGTATTTCGTATTACAAAAAATATTTACTTACTTTTTGTTTTGCATTATTATAAATTAAAACACTATGCTTAACCACAAAAGTATTTCATATGGCTGCAAAACTATATTTAGGGAAGAGTTGTGCAAAGATATGCTGGGATTCACATGAAATCAACATTTACTAATAAAAAGGATTAAGCTGTAACTTGTCTCACAACAACTCTAAAGTTTTATATTTCTGGACTCTTCAACTTAATACTCTAGTATGGACTATTCTGCACAATGTGTACCTTTTACTTTTGATACATTACATCCATTTATCTAGAAATACTTATCTACTTAAACTAAATGTTACTGACAGCAGTATTATTTCATTGTTGTTTTGATACCTTCGTGTGAAGAATCTGAGGACTTCCTCCAACTGCTTTCTAGCTATTTATTGAAAAGTGACTTTTAAAAATGTTTATAAAGATACCTTGTTTTTTTCAGATCAGCCTCTCCCTTCCTATCTGAATTTAGTTTTTAGGTAACAGATGCTGAGAAACCCACAGCTGTGAGATACAGTGAGCACACATCTAAATATAGAGGGGACCTGTTTACCTGTGCAATCTGACCAAGAAACACAAGCCAACTTTGAGAGGTGGATTCAAACCTTTACAAAGTTATGAGTCGCAAATGTTTTATTTTTTTTAGCCAAAATAAAAGGAGCAGAAACACTCACTGTGAGAAATGACTCCATAGCAACCTAATTTAAATGATTGATGTTTTTATTTAGAGATGAGTTTGACAAAGTGGTGCTATATCAAGCATCATATACTGTACTGCTTCATACCAATAAATCATTTTCTAGGGCTAAATCCTTTATTTGGCATCCAAACCATAATTATATTGTGTATTTATAGCTTATAGATAAATTAAGTGGATTCAAAAATGGAAATGTTTCTGTTTAACATTTTACCCTCAACCTCTCTGTCATCATGAGAGTCAAGTTAGTTTGGCCATTAAAATGCTTTTTGATTAGATTTCTAGCGAGAAGTGTATATTGTACTTTTATAATCCACGTCCAGTGGATGTGTAGGATCTATAGTTTGATAGATATTACCAAGATGATTTGAGGTCTCGCCAGGAGAACGTGTAACGGCAGCGTCCATGTAAAGTTAACGTCAACCCTCACGGGGTGAAAACACCAGTATTTCCAGTCTCAAAGTTTTCATAATAAAACCGTATTGCCCCCACTGTCAAATGATTTTAAAGCTATATCTGCAGTACTCATCCCCTAAAAACATCAGTTTATCCTTGTTAATCACACACAATTAATTGGTTTAAATTGTATACAATGCTTTTTTCACATTTTTCACATTTCTTTTTTCAGAGGTTTTGATAGGCTAAAACATCGAACTTGAAGCTCGGTGATTGGATGTTTTAGCCGCAATGCACGTTGGGATATGGTGTTTATGCGATATGAAATCTGAAAACATTAAAAATAAATAATACTTTATTCCGAGTGTGCTTGCTTTTCTCTTTGGAAGTCATCACATAACAGCATTGTAATACACGGTTCGGCTGCAATAAATATTACATATCTGCCGTAGTTCTTTATCTATAGAGCCCTGATTAGAAGACTTCTGGACAAACTGGAAGAAATGCCACCAAAACTGAATATGTGACGTGGATCATAAATATATCAGCAATTAAACAACATCTTCAATTTCTCTTCACAAAATAAGTCTCCTTGCAGTATCAATAGTAATTCGGCTGACTTTTATATTTGATCCAATTGGTAAATAGGCTGTATTTACACCATAACGGTGCACAGCTGATAGAAAGGGAATTGTAGTTTTTAAAGATATTACTGATTTTCTTTGAATATAAGAATGTAAATACTGAGTTGAGAGAATAGTCAGGGGATTTGGGTGATGGGAGACACATCTATGGAATCACAATTTCAATAGCTTACCATTAAATGGCGGATATACCTTTCTGTCTGTGATGTTTTACAAATCAGATATTAATGTGTATACACATTAATATCTGATATATTACATTATATATATATATATATATATAAATATATATATATATATATATACTTACTGTAAGTTGCTTTGGATAAAAGCGTCAGCTAAATGCAATGTAATGTAATGTAATATATATCATATATATATATATATATATATATATATTAGGGCTGTCAGTCGATTAAAATATTTAATCACGATTAATCGCATGATTGTCCATAGATAATCGCGATTAATCGCAAATTAATCACACATTTTTTATCTGTTCTAAATGTACCTTAGAGGGATATTTTTCAAGTTTTGAATACTCTTATCAACATATGAGTGGACAAATATGCTTTATGCAAATGTTTGTTTATTATCATTTGAACAATGACAAATATTCTCATGAATATTAAACACAACAACCTCTGAACATTACACATATTCGCCTCAATTCAACAATACCATAATACAATACAAAGTGTGTGTGTGTGTGTGTGTGTGTGTGTGTGTGTGTATGTGTGTGTGTGTGTGTGTGTGTGTGTGTGTGTGTGTATGTGTGTGTGTGTGTGTGTGTGTGTGTGTGTGTGTGTGTGTGTGTGTGTGTGTGTGTGTGTGTGTGTGTGTGTGTGTGTGTGTGGAGAGAGACACTGTGATGGATCGTTGGAGCGATGTGCAACTGAAGGCATATGCTCGAACTGAGGTCACCAACTGTAACCCAGCTTATATGAGTAAATGGCGCAGCCCTTTAAGGCTATCGCTATTGGGTAATCCCCCTGCGCCCCCGCGCAGCACTGAAACACTTGTAGTCCACGCCCACCCGCAAGGTGGGCCCCACCCTCGGGCTTCCTTCCGGTATAAATAGGAAGGAGGCCCGGCAATCTGCTCCCATACAACATAACTTTTCTTCAGCTATTCGTAGAGCCAGTGGGGCCCAGCACTTAGAGGGCTGCGCCATTTACTCATAGAAGCTGGGGTTACAGTAGGTAACCTCAGTTCTATTTCGTATATGGCTTCGCCCTCTAAGGCTATCGCTATTGGGGTAAGGGCGAAGCATGATGTAGTCTGCGCCCCACTGGGTCCGCCCGGCACTAGAAGCACAGACACTCCTGCTCAATAACACCCCCTGCCTGTTGTGCCATGCGTAATGGCGCATCACCGTCCCTGGAACATAGCAAAACATGCCTATCTTCCCTGACGGGGTGAAGGCTGTGAACAATACATACCGGCCGCTGTGAGAAAGTAGAGACGAAGGTCCCACCTTGCCCAGCGATCATAGAGGGGGAACAACAGCTCTCTGCGTGTCAGACAGGTAGGAGAGCGCCCAGCTGGATCCCTGACATCACTCACTCTGACCAGGCACTCCGTACAAAGTGTGTCAGAGGAAAAAGGAACATCCCTCCTATAAGAGGGGAAAAGGGCCGCTCTCCGCGTGCCGAGAGGCAGGAGAGAGGCGCACAGCTGGCTCCCTGACGTCACTCACTCCGACAGGACACCCAGTACAGGGTGCGTCAATGAGGAATGGGAGACATCCCTCAAATAAAAATGAATAAATGAACAGGGGGAAGACCAAGATGCAGCAGTGCAAATATCTTCCACTGACATTCCTCCGTGCAAAGCCGTGGAGGAGGAAATTCCTCTGGTGGAGTGCGCATTGATGTTCTCCGGGGGCTCCACTCCAGAGGAGACATATGCCTGTGACACAGCCTCACACAGCCAGTGTGACAGCCGTTGTGCAGACAGAGGTTGCCCAATTGAGCGCTCTCTATAGTGCACATACAGGCGCTGAGAACGGCGCCAGGCCGCCGTGCGCGCCACATAGCAATACAGCGCGCGCACAGGACAGAGGAGATGAGACGTGGCTTCTTCCTCCGACCTGTAAGGAGGGGGGAATAAGCCTGCCAGGGTGATCACTCTTGACCTAAAAGAGTTGTGATGACCTTAGGCATGAAGCCGGGTTAGGGCGTAAAACAGCTGAACTGCCATCTCCTTGGATCCGGAGACATGACGGAGCCACAGAGAGAGCAGACAAATCACTCACCCTTCTCGCTGCTGTTAGAGCCAAAAGTAGTACTACTGCCGTCTGGCTGCGTTCAGAAGCTGCGCAGATCGTACTCCTCCCTGGCGATTGAGGTAGGCTGCTTCCATAGCCGTGGCCTGTTGTCTGTGCAAATCAACACATGTTTGATTGTACAGCAACGGGGCGATTCCCCTGTTATTTTCCGAGATTTAGAAAAATAGCGGGAGTAAAAACTGCGCAAGACACTGTTCCTGGGATGACAGGAGTGTTTCTTGTATCCCATGGAACTGCTGGGGGGAGAGGCTTCTCTGTGATGTGCCGTAATGGTCGTCATGGTGACGAGCGACGCCATCGCCGCCGCTGCCCGTGAGGCAAAAGGGCTGCGAGGGAGTTTCCACACGCTGCATTTCACTCCGTCTCTCATCATGAGGCGCATACACGCCCAGAGGATGAGAGGTGTGTGTATGCTGTCCACACGAGGCGTTATAACGGTGCTCGTGGATTTATTATGACCGTGTGTAGGATGCATATCTGGGACAGAGGAATGCCGCGAGTTCTGCAGTTTATAAACCAATAGGTTAAAAACAGCCAGGAATTTCCTGTGTTTCGGGATGATGGGTACGTGGAAGTATGCATCCTTCAGGTGGAAGTGAACCAGTCGTCCTGGTGAACACATTACAGCACCTGTTTGATCGTCAGCATGTGGAATACTGACAGATCGAGGATGTCTCATTGCCCCAGTCTTTTTCGGGATTCGAAAAATAACGGGAGTGAAAACCTCTGATTTTCCTCCCTTTGAGGAAACCTGGAAATATCCTCTTTCAACAGGAGTTCCAGCAGCTCGGATTGGAACGCAAGAAATAACTTCTGGGAGGACAGGAGTGTTTCCTGTATCCCATTGAACTGTGGGGGGTGAGAGGCGAACTGCAGGACGTATCCTCTGCTGATCAGCCTGCTCATCCATCTGTCCATCAGACAGGCTACCACTCTGAGAAAAACTCTGAGAGCGGGCCAAGCGGCAAACTCTGGGTAACAGCCGGGACGCCAATACGGAAGTGCCACACACTGCAGTTCATACATGGGCCGCTAGGGACTGGCTGCAGAAAGGAGCAATTTCCATAGACCCCCATGTTAAAATGCCCAACTTTACAGCAGAAAAAAACATGTTTCTACCCATGGATGCAATAAATATTATTATCGATATAGTTAGATTCCACCTTCATGATTATGAATCTGTGAGTGAATTGTTTTCTAACACGACCCTTTTATTTATATTAGGTCTTAACGTTTTTGCATAAAATAGGGTGTGGTCACTTTGATGGACACGTACATGCCTCACTGTCAGCTAACAGCAACTTGTCCACTCTGCTAGGCTACAACCATAGAGGCTACAACGTTAGTTAGTCATAGTACTGTACTTGACCCTTTAGCTTTAGCCGTGTTCGTGGTGATTGTGCCTTTTAGGGAATATTGTTACAAATACCAGACAATTCAAATGTCGTGCTGTGCGCTTGAATGTACTAACAGAACTTCCAAGAAGTCTAAAATGATAATATTATACATGTTAACCCCGTTCGCAGGTGTTTGTGTGCTTGGTTGCTTAGCTTGTTACTTATTAGTCAGCTAAGGACGTAACCCTTTATGCATACATATTAGGGGTGTAACGGTTCACAGAAGTCACGGTTCGGTTCATACCTCGGTTTGGGGGTCACGGTTCGGTACGGGTTCGGTACAACAAGGAAAAGCAACAAAAAAAGTCCCAAATGCATTTTTTTTTACAGTAGTGGAAGTTTTGGTATGAAAATAAGGAACTCTAACATTTGGAATCATTAACTGTATTACACAGTTAAAAACAAACCACAAACAGTAACACACACACACACTCAGATGGCCATATTATTTATAATGGCTGATGTCAAACAAAAAGGTTAAATAAGCTGTACAACTAAAAAGAATGTCTTGAACATATTAAAATGAATAATAAGAAAGTGTTTCAATCACAATCAATAAAAGGCAATACAGAACTGTATAACATCTCCTGATGTCAACATATAAAATAAATACAATGATAAATATAAAACAAAATACAATCTGTACCTTTAGGAGCAATGTCTAACATGTTTTTCTTCAAACATATGAGTTTGTCTACGTTGTCAGTAGTGAGGGCAGATCTGTTGGCGGTAACTATGTCACCTGCCGTCGAGAAAACACTCTCGTGGGGTCTGAGACTGACTCGGATGTGATTGAGCATGTTTGACGTGTTACCACTAGCATACCGCACCGCTGTCGAAAAACGCCGACACACCGTCCTCGTCCGATCCACAACTCGCACCCCATCATTGTTGTAGTCCACAGGGAACCCGAAATGTTCCCACACACCTGATTTAAGAGAAGCAGGTGGGTCTTCTAGCTCCTGTGTGTTGTGTGAACTCGCCGTAGCTACTAACTTTTCTCCTTCATGTATTGTGTTCGTTTTGTTGTGTTTTGTTCTTGTTCTTCATTTGTTATTTACGGGCGGCTGGTTTTTAGGCGCAATACCGCCCCCTGGATTATATATAGTGTAATACTGCCCTGAGTGACAGACTTTTTTCCCACTCGTAAAAAAAGGCGTATTCGCCGTGTGACTGCATGTGCCAAACCGTGACGTCCGAACCGTGACGGTACGGGACGAATACGGATACCGTTACACCCCTAATACATATACATTTTAGTTTATGATTCAGCCTTGGGTAAGACTTTTATAGTCTATGGCTATGACGCCCATAATGCTAAACGGGAGCAAATGTTAATAGGGGACCCAATTATCCCAGTGGTGGCCACCGGAGCCGCAGGGGGCTAGCTCCAGCCGGCGTCCCGGAGCAAGCCCCCTGCGGTTCCGTTAGGTCCGGGCGGTGGGGTCCGTCGTTATAACTGGAGATCAAGGAATGCAGCGAAACGCAGACTTGGTTCGCCTGCTGTAGTATTAGCTAAATAAATTATGTTGAACAAGGCTTATTAAGCTGAACATCGCCACAATTGTTCTGCTCTGTATCGGTACTTATTTTCTTAACGTGTGAATGACAAGCATTAAAAATAACAAAATATAGCTAATTCACTTGCAGATTGTCTCATTTGATTATGAATGTAACGTTTATATAGGGGAACTACACTGTTAGCAGTAACTTGGAATGCATGTATTTCATGTTAGCTTAGCTCTGTTTACTTCCAGTTCGGAGGCAGCAGGTCTCGCCTCGGCTCCGCCTCTTTGCCCTTATTTGGAGCAGGCGGGATTAGACTCTGAGGTTGCTGTCAAGCCGTTAGTGGCCGGCTCCGCCTACTAAGGGCTTCACGGCAACTCTGCAGAATCCTATGGGTGACGTCACGGACACTAGCACAGCACGTGCTCGAGATGTGTTTTTTTGGTCGTCATGGTGACGAGCCACGCCAGAGCCCCTGCCGCCGCTGCCCGTGAGGCAACCCAAGGTGTGCTTGGACCGAAAGGGCTGCGCGGGGGCCTCCACACGCTGCGTCTCACTCCGACTCTCATCATGAGGCACGCACACGCTCAGGGGATGGATGGAGGTGTGTGCAGTGCTGCCCACATGAGGCGTTATAACGGCGCTCATGGGTTTATTAAGGCCGTGTGTACGAGGCGTATCTGTAGTTTATTAACCAACAGGTTAAAACCAGGCTTCTGCAGCGAGCCCTGCTGTCTACTAATCAACAGATTAGTGGCAGCTGGCTTAATTAGCGCGCTCTGAAATGTATTAACCGACAGGTTAAAACCAGGCTTTAGCAACGAGCCCTGCTGGCTATTAATAATAATAATAATAATAATAGATTTAATTTGTTAGCGCTTTTACAGGTGCTCAAAGACGCTTTACAGATATAGTGAAGATAAAATAAAATAAAGGAACAACAAATAAATATATAGTTAAAGTTAAAGTCAAATAATATAAAAACAATCACACATTAAAAGCCAGATTGAAGAGGTGAGTTTTTGTAAGTTTTTTGAAGGTGGTGAGGTCAGTGCAGTCTCTGATGGGTTGTGGGAGTGAGTTCCAGAAGGAGGGGGCAGCGACGGAGAAGGCTCTGTCCCCCCAGGTCCGGTGATTGGTGCGGGTGGGGATGGATAGGAGGTTGGCTGATGAGCGGAGGAAGCGGGAAGGGGTGTGGTGGTGCAGCAGGTCTGTGAGGTAGGGGGGGGGGGGGCTGATTGTTGAGGGCTTTGTGAGTAATCAGGAGGACTTTGAAGTTGATTCTTTGACGTACGGGGAGCCAGTGGAGGTTCTGGAGGACGGGAGTGATGTGGTCTCGGGAGTGGGTGTGGGTGAGGAGGCGGGCAGCAGAGTTCTGGATATGTTGGAGTTTATTGAGGAGGTTGGATGGTATGCCGTAGAGGATGCTATTGCAGTAGTCGAGTCGTGATGGGATGAATGCATGAATCAGGGTTTCAGCAGCAGAGGAGGAGAGTGATGGGCGGAGACGGGCAATGTTTTTGAGGTGGAAAAAGGCGGTCCTGGTGATGTGATTGATGTGGTGGTTGAATTTGAGCTGACTGTCGAAGATGACTCCGAGGTTGCGGATATGAGGGGGGGGAGATAGAGTGTGGCTGTCAATGGTGAAGTTGAAATTCTGGATGTCTTTGATACGGGATGGGGGGCCGATGATGATGATGTCTAATTTGGCACTGTTCAGTTGGAGATAGTTTGTTTGCATCCATGCTTTTATTTCTGAGAGACAGTTGGTGAGAGTGGAGTGTGTTGTGGGGGTGATGGTTTTTGTTGAGATATAAAGTTGGATGTCATCGGCGTAGCAGTGAAATTGAAGGTTGTGGCGACAAATTATTTTGCCAAGGGGGAGCATGTAGAGGATGAAGAGGAGGGGGCCAAGCACCGAACCCTGGGGGACGCCTTGGGACAGAGGAGCAGTGGAGGAGGTGCAGTTGTTGATGTTGATAAACAGATGTCTGTCGGTGAGGTAGGATTTCAGCCAGGAGAGTGCAGTGTCAGTGATGTTGAGTGATGATTTGAGGAGAGACAGCAGGATGGTGTGGTTGATGGTGTCGAATGCTGCGGTGAGGTCGAGGAGGATGAGGATGTTCAGGTTGCCGGAGTCAGAGGAGAGGAGGAGGTTGTTTGTGATTTTCTGAAGAGCTGTTTCTGTGCTGTGTTTTGATCGGAAACCGGATTGAAATGGCTCAAAGAGATCATTGGAGCTGAGGTGGGCTTTAAGTTGTGAGGCAACGACACGTTCAAGTATTTTTGAAAGAAAGGGGAGATTTGAGATGGGCCGGAAGTTGGACATGATGTCAGGTGTGAGTCCAGGTCTTTTGAGAATGGGTGTGACAGCAGCCAGTTTGAGAGAGGGGGGAACTGATCCAGATCTGAGGGAGGAGTTAATGATGGTGGCGATGAGTTGGGAGATGGCAGAGAGGCTCTCTTTAACAAATTTGGAGGGCATTGGGTCAAGTGTGCAGGTGGAGTTAATTCCAGTCATGAAGTCGGACAGTTGCATGGGGGTCACAGGGGAGAAGTGGGACAGGGGCTGTGAGGTGAAGGGGGGGAGCCAGGAGGGGAGGTGGGGGGTGCTGATGAGGGTGTCAGATTGCTGTAAATGTTGCTGATTTTGGTTTGGAAAAACGAGAGGAAGGAGTTGCACTGTTCTGTTGTGAAGGACGAGGTGGCGTTGTCACAGGGTTTGAGAAGTTTGCTGATGGTGGAGAACAGACGCTTGGGGTTGCTGGAGCCAGACTGAATGAGTTGTGAGTAGTAATTAGACCGGGCTGCTTTGAGTGCATACTGCTGGAGATAGTCTTTGTAGATTTGAAGATGGACTGTTAGTGTCACGATCTGTTTTTATTGTATTTTGTCTTGTCTTTTTCTGTCTTTTGTTTCATGTTTTATTTTGAAAGGTCTTCACCTCCTGTCTTGCCTGTTTCTCTCTGAGTTGTGTTTTGTCTTGTCTAGATCTGTTTTTTGGTTTTCTGTCTGCGTTGTGTCTTGTCTAGATCTGTCTTTGGTTTTCTGTCTGCGTTGTATTTTGTCTTGTTTAGATCTGTCTATGGTTCCCTGTCGTTAGTTTCCCTGGTGTGTCTTATTACCCGATTGTGTTCACCTGGTGTCCCCCAGAAAGTGGGGGGGGGGGGGGGAGACAGACATCTTGCAGGTAATGGAGGCAGTGATTGCTGAAGGTGAGATGGATTTGAGATTTCTGTAGGTTATTATGCTTTTAGGCGGGGATGGGGATGTTGATGTCCATGATGATGGCCAGGTGATCAGAGATGTGGAGATTGAGGCTGGACAGATGATGGATGGTGAGACCAGTGGAGCAGACCAAGTCCAGGATGTGACCACGGCTGTGTGTTGGGAAGTTGATGTGTTGAGAGAAGTTGCAGCAGTGAAGGGTTTCCTTAAATTCAGAGGCATATTTGCAGGTCGGGTCGTCAACATGAATGTTAAAATCACCTAAGAGGAGAACAGATGGGGATATGGCAGAAAGCTGAGTGAGAATGTCAGAGAGGTCGGAGAGAAAGGAGGGGTTTGGCTTCGGGGGACGGTATATGATGGCTGTGACCAGGGGAGTGGGACCAGAGAGTTTGAAGATCAGGTGTTCAAATGAAGAAACATCAGGGACGGGGATTATGGTAGCTTTTATTTCCTTTCTGATAATTGCAGCTATACCACCACCCCGCCCTTGTGGGCGAGGTTTGTCAATGTATGTGAATCCTGCTGGGGTGATTTGATTTAAAGAAAAATAGTCCAGGGGGTTTTGCCATGTTTCGGTCAGATACAGAAAGTCCAGGTTATTGTCTTTAATGAATTCATTCAGAATGTGGCTTTTATTGTGGATGGAGTGTGTGTTGAGCAGGGCTGCTCTGAGGTGACGTTGCATTGGGAGGGGTTGTGTGGACCGGGGGAGTGGAAGGAGATTGGTCAGATTCACGTGTTATTTGTTGTGATGGCGTAGTGTGGGCGTGTGACAGGACCGAATGGACGGGATAGAGTGTGGAGACGTGGAATGAAATAAAAACGTACGGCCTCTGTGTGGAGGACAGCGTTTGCGGAGTATTTCATTATCTGCGAGGATGTCCATGCAGTCCGGAGGCAGGCGGTTATTAAAGGAGTGGAGATCTGACAGGGAGTAGAGCGGCGGCATGATCCAGTGAAGTGGCGCTAGCACGGAGCTAGCTAATGCTGGGGACCCGGGCAGCAGAGACCAGGAGCCGGATGACCGTGGAAGAAGGAGCGGTGTGAGTCCAGATAAAATGAGAAGGATAATCCACAGCATATCAGGAGAATAATTCCAGTGGTTTCCGGAGGAGATTCGTATGAGGGGCTGACAGCCTGGTGCAGAGTGGGAGCCGGGGGACCAGCCTACTAGCTTGTTAGCTAGCTTGATAGCCACCGGCTGTAGGCGGCAGGGATAGACGATGTCAGCGGGGAAGCCGGCTGATCGCAGCGGGATGGGAAGACCCACACGAGCCGCAGAGTTAGGGTGGAGTTGGGGTGGAGACAGAAATGTTAGCTCAGCAGACTTCAGGGAGCCGTGGAGCATCTAGGTAGCAGCCTGCTAGGTCCGATAATGCTAGCTAGCTAGTGGGCTAGGGACCGGTGAGCAGGAAAGAGCCAGCAGGTAGGAGATGACAACACAAAGTTCTGTGTCGATTCGATAGAGAGATGCTGCTATTTTTGCTGATGACTGACGTTTTAGTCAGACAGGAGAGGTTCTGATCTGGACTAAAGTACAATATAAGTGGGCTTGGACCGAAAGGGCTGCGCGGGGGCCTCCACATGCTGCGTCTCACTCCGACTCTCATCATGAGGCGCATACACGCTCAGGGGATGGATGGAGGTGTGTGCGCAGTGCTGCCCACATGAGGCGTTATAACGGCGCTCATGGGTTTATTATGACCGTGTGTAGGAGGCGTATCTCGGACAGAGGAATGCCGCAAGCTCTGCAGGTTATTAACCAAGGTTAAAACCGGCAGGCTTCTGCAGCGAGCCCTGCTGTCTACTTAATCAACAGATTAGTGGCAGCCGGCTTAATTAGCGAGCTCTGCAGTTAATTAACCGATAGGTTAAAACCAGCAGGCTTCTGCAGCAGGCTTCTGCAGCAAGCCCTGGCGCCGTGGCGCTGCGGGCGCTGCCACTGGGGGCACTGAGCCTGGAATACTGCTCATTCCCCCGTTCTGGCTTCTCTGTGATGTGCTGTGTTGCGGCAGAAGATGGTTTTTACAACCCACCTCTGCCCAGCGTGTCGTTTTGGCGAGCTGCTTGAAATCATAACAGTAGGGAAAATCAGAAAACACCAGAATACCAGTTAAACAATAATCTGTTTTAATTATAAAAGGCAATAATACAATGCAATACAAATCAATATAATTAGGAGCGCCCCTGCTCTAGTTTCTCGTGCTGGTGGGATTCTTCGGTCTTGGCAGCAGGAGGAAAAGAGAATGAACTAAATTCAAACCCAACTTTTATACCCAAAAATCACCGGAGGAGCCGAGTCAGTCTATCTCATTGGAAGATGTAAAAGATGACTTTTCTTAGCGAATCAGCGCGAGCCAGCCAGGATAATAAACAAGTGTCTCTGAGATGGTAATAAAATTTGACTGGCGTCCGTTATCTCACTTTCCTGCACAGACTTTCACACACACACTTTCCTGCACATTCCAGAGGCCTGAGCTCTGTCCACATAATGTCCCTTTGTTCACAAAGATAATAAATATTAATACTCTCATATTTTCAGCTTCTGTTTACACAGACTGCTTATAATGAATACAAAGTAATTAAACACACACATATACTATTCAAGATATGTTGACTTCCCTGAAACATGACATACTGGAGATCTTAAGCAGAAGGAACTCTCATCCAACTCTCATCCAACTCTCACCCTGCCATCTATACCTCCCCCACAAAGCAATAAAACCTGTTCACTCCAACCAACCCCGGAATGTTCATTGCAATTTTAGTCCCCACATTTAAGAAAGAATAAAAACAGAGAAATCAATATAAAACACAAACACAGGTATTGTTTGAACAGTATTCACTTAACTGCTACTATTGATAATTTCCAGAGAAACTCAAGGGGCCTCTTTTAATATCTGGAAGTTGCAACAAGACTTTCTGCCATTTCAAATGTAACACACTTCCCAAATATCAGATGATAATCTGCAGCTGTAATGGTCGTCATGGTGACGAGCCACGCCAATGCCCTCGCCGCCGCTGCACATGAGGCGAAAGGGCTGCGAGGAAGCCTCCACACGCTGCGTTTCACTCCGGCTGTCATCATGAGGCGTGTACACGCTCAGGGGATGAGTGGAGGTGTGTGCAGTGCTGTCCACATGAGGCGTTATAACAGCGCTCATGGGTTATTATGACCGTGTGTAGGAGGCGTATCTCGGACAGAGGAATGCCGCGAGCTCTGCAGGTTATTAACCGATAGGTTAAAACCAGCAGGCTTCTGCAGGGAGCCCTGCTGTCTACTTAATCAACAGATTAGTGGCAGCCGGCTTAATTACCGGCTCTGCTTCCTCGGAGGCTCTCGCGGAGCAGACCAGGAGCGGGGGAGCCTCACTCCCCTTTGACTCGCCGCCGGGAGACCCTGTCTCTGGGGTGGCAGGGGAGCGGAGACGTGGGACGGAGCCCCTGCAGCCGCCGAAGGGCGAGTCTGACGCCGAGGCGGTTGCTGTGGGCGTCTCTCCGCTTGCGGCCTCCTGTGGCCGGCGTGGACGCCGCGGCTGCTGCGGACGTTGGTGCCGCTGTTGGCAGCTCAGCCGGCTGGAGGCAGCTGTACATGCTGGCGAATGCCGTCCGCCTGTTCCGCGGCCGTCTTCATGGACTCCACCATGGCGTGGAACTGGGGTCCGAACAGCCCGTCCGGGCTGATTGGAGCGTCCAGTAGCACTTTTCTGGCCGTCTCCGTATCAGACACTTCAGCCAGAGGTGGCGCTGGATCTGTGTCACCCACACGGAAATCCTCGCCTGGGAGACAGCGACGGACGCGCACAGAATGAGCACCGTGCTGGCCGCCTTGCTGATTTCCTCTGCCTCGGTGGTGGACCGCTCTACCAGTGTCACCACCGAGTTGGAGAGCAGCGCGATGTTATTCGCCGCCGCGTTGTGGTGATGGAGAGGGGGAAAGCATGTTCGGCCGCCAAGCTGACACCCTGCTCCGACTCTGTCTCCCCCGTCCGGGGGAGAGGAGGGAGGGGAGAACCGAACGGTGAACCGTGGAGGGAGGCGGGGCAGGAGTTGCTTTTCTTCGGACTCCTGCCCGGCACTCGGCCCCAGGGACACGAGGCCCCGTCCGCGGGCTCGTAAGCCTGGACGGGCCAATCGTCCTCCACGGCCACAGCAGCAAGAGCGTCCGCTCTCCGCTTCCTGTCGCCCGAGGGGAGACGGGCGCAGTGTGTGCATGCTACCTGCTGGTTTAGAGCCGCGTACGCGTTCTCTGACCCCAGGCAGGATTTGCATACTGCTTTTATCTTTGCTGGTCATAACTCATTATGAACCCAGAGCCACATGAGGAACAATCACGGACGCAGTTGTTGCTCATGATGATTCTCAATTGCTGTGCTTCAGTAACTGTGCTGGTTTGCTGAAGAAAAGAGGGAACAGATTGTCGGGCCTCCTTCCTATTTATACCGGAAGGAGGCCCGAGGGTGGGGCCCACCTTGCGGGTGGGCGTGGACTACAAGTGTTTCAGTGCTGCGCGGGGGCGCAGAGGGATAACCCAATAGCGATAGCCTTAGAGGGCGAAGCCATATACGAAATAGAACGGGAGCTGCCTGGACGCTGCAATCATGTTGCTGTTGCTATCCGTGCTGAGTGTGCTGACTTTTCATACAATGTCCCACTGTCTGGCGACCTGCATAAAGTCAAGTGCTCGGCGCAGCTGTCGGCGAAATGTCGCTCCTCTGTTTTCATTGAAACAGCTCCTTATATCCGTTAGCGCAGCTAGCTAGCACCAGATGCTAACAACAACAACAACAATACACGTAAGGTGTGCACGTTCTCTCTCGCTCGCGCCACACATACACACACCCTCCCGGTCCTCCCGATGGCCAGTCGGTCCCTGCCGGTGAGCGTGGAAGTGTGGTCTGCCGCAAGCGCACGGCAGGAGCGGGGCTGTCAGCATCAGCTTGTAGATGGTATTTTAAAAACTCGATGCGCTCTGAAACTACGGGGCGGCCGAGGACGACAAATACACATGCGTTAATCGTGTTAAAATAATTTGTGGCGTTAACGCATTATTAACTTGACAGCCCTAATATATATATATATATATATATATACACATTATCAGCTATAATATTTCACATATTGTAGTTCTATAGAACTATGTGAAATATTATAGCAATATCCACAATTATGTGAATATGAATAAAACTTCACATCTTCAGATGTTAAACATACATAAGTGTCCTACACTAATAATACAAAGTTATTATGGCATTGTATGCTGTGTGTTATTTGTAACATCTTCAGAAACTACCTTTCCAACTCCTCATGACTGTTACATGTCTTTACAGGTTCATGGTACAATGCATAAGCTTCAAATTGAGAGACTGAAACTGTATTTTTCTTTACCTTTCTGTTTTAATTTCACAATAAAGTTAATAGTCATATTATGTTTGATATTATTATGCGTTATTAACTACACCACTGTTTTTTAACCCGCACCGCCTAGTGCAGGGGTACTCAAATACAAATCTTAAAGGTCCAAAATAAATGTTTCAATAAGACAAAGGTCCGTTTATTACGGTCATTCAAACTTTTAAACAATTGCAACAAGATTCTTAACACGAGGTTGCAAAAACAAAAATAATCTGTATGCAGCAGTTTTCATTGTTATTGTGTCTGTGCTTGATCCCTCAGAGTCGCAGTGTAAGAGCTGCACAGTTATGAATAAAGGCAGCTGGACCCTCTTTCGTTCAGCATTCCCATTATTGCTTTATAAATGTCTTGCCCCCCTTGTGTCCACTGAGATTTGCAAAGTAACTAAAATAAATGTAGTGGAGTAAAAATACCAGGTTAACCTCTGAATTGTAGTGGAGTAGAACAAAGTAGTACATGCTGCTGTAACAAAAACATTTCCCAACTTGTGATCAATAAAGTATATATTATTTTAAGATGATCGATGGCTACTGCCATATTTGCAAAATGTGCCTCTGAACCTTGACAAGTGCATGTTTCAGGCTTATCAATTAACAACATGAAGGGTCACAGACATAAGACCAGCTGTTAAATAAAGCTCTTCTGACCCTAGCTGTCATGTGGGTATATTAATGCTGCCCATTATGGACAAAAGTAATTTTCACCCATTTATTAATTATATGTTTTAAATGTGATAACACCAATGTGTTTTGTATCCCCTAAACCTCCAGGGATGTAATTTAATACTGGCAACGTCTAATTATGGGAAATACGAAAACGTCTTTTAAAACTACAACTCCCAGTAGAGATGTGCCATAGAACATGTTGTGAAACACAATAGCCAGCATGTGTAGTTCTGAGTCCAGTTGTGGATAGTCTGCCCTGGTTACATTCCATTTCAAAGAGCTGTTTGATGCTCGGCGTAACCTTGTCGCACTGCCACTCCAACATCCAATCACAGAGCTTGAGGACTAATCACGGGGTTTGTAAAGCAAAGCGGATGTTGTAGTCCCAAACGATAGCTGAGGATTCTGGGTAGTGTAGTTTCTTCGGAAACTCTGTAGTGTCTGAACTCCGAAAACACTATTTGTTTCTCCGAATCGAAGGTTAAAAACACAAAAGCATTGTACACCATTTAAACCAATCAATATTGTGTAGGATAGGATGTGTAAGGATAAACTGATGTTTTTTAGTGGATGAGTAATGCAGATATCACTGTGTAATAATTTGACAGTGAGGGGAATACTTCCGATTTTATTATGAAAACTTCGAGACCGGAAATAATGTTTTCACCCCGTGAGGGTTGACGCCAACTTTACATGGACGCTGCGGAAAGACGTGGTGTATACACATTCTCCTAGCGAGACCTCAAATCATATCTAACTATAGATCCTACACATCCACTGGACGTAGATTCTAAAAGTACAATATACACTTCTTGCTAGAAATCTACTCAAAAAGCATTTTAATGGCCTAACTATTCCACAATTTAGGATTTTCCAGAGAGGGTTATTTGTGAATAAACGACCCTCCGGAGCATTTGCAATCAACGGGAGCATGTTGTTTCTTACACGACCACTAGAGGTGCTACACTTTAAAACGTGACTATGGGTCTTAATAAGCTGCTGAACAATCAACCTATTTGGTCGTTTTTTGTAGGAGGACAGGCTGCTTAGGTCAAATGTGGCATATAAAAATACTACTAGTGTAGTTTTTTCGTTTTTTACAATAACCTTTTCAGATCATGTTACTTTCTTTTGTCCTCAATTGTCGACCCTTGGTCTTCTCCTAACCCAACACAGTCTCTCTCCCTGCCTGTCAAAAACCGACACTTGGTCAGGGTTTGGCCTAAACACCCAACACAACAAAAAAACAGGTTCAACTATTACATTGTGTAGATATTAGAGATCGTATAAGAATTATTTTGACTTGTATTGTCATAAAGTAATATATAAATAATAAGAGGACCCAATAATATCCATACTCCCCGTTTTTACTTTTCCCAATTTTCTAACAAGAAAGCCATCCTTACTTCAACAATGATATTTTGTATGTAGTTCTGGAAATTAATCACCTAACTCCAACCTCCTGCAGCAGGGATTGGCTTCTTGCTGGCCAATGAGGAGGGCCGGACAGAAGGACAGGCCTCCTGACTGAGGATATAAACCAGGTCTGCAGGTGAAGGCTATCATCGACAGAATCACACAGCAACCATGAGGTCTCTGGTCTTCATTCTGCTCATCGGAGCTGCCTGTGAGTGTGAAGCTCCTATCGAGCCGATTGCCTTCCTTTCTGCTGACAGTCTGTGGGCCTTTATCCCAAAACTTAGTGCAGAATAACCAGAGCATGTGCCTAAAGCCAAGGTTTTTAATTAGAGAACATCTGATTGATCTCTAACCACCCGAAGTTCTCAAATTAACAATGCACACTTGTTCTACATTCAAATAGATGTTTATTGTAACTTTTTTTAAAGAGTAGTATCAAACAAGTAACTTGATGCTGATGTGTGTTTTCTCAGTTGCCACGGAGGAGGACAAGATTGTCGGAGGGAAGGAGTGCACTCCCTACTCTCAGCCCCATCAGGTGTCTCTGAACTCTGGCTACCACTTCTGTGGAGGCTCCCTGGTCAACGAGAACTGGGTGGTGTCTGCTGCTCACTGCTACAAGTCGTAAGCACATTCCTCATGTTTTCCAGGGTCATAGGATTGATTTACTAACCCGTGGGGCATGCACATTATTATTTGATGATCAGTTATTGTATTTTGTTACTAATCCAGTCATTTCCATTTGCTTTTAGCCGTGTGGAGGTTCTGTTGGGAGAGCACAACTTTATAGTCACTGAGGGAAACGAGCAGTACATCATCTCCTCCAAAGTCATCCGTCACCCCAACTATAACTCCTACTACATCGACAATGACATCATGCTGATCAAGCTGAGCACGCCCGCTACCCTCAACCGGTACGTGAAGCCAGTGGCTCTGCCCAGAAGCTGTGCCCCCGCTGACACCTGGTGCACCGTCTCCGGCTGGGGAAACACCCAGAGCTCCTGTGAGTAACACCCGCATTTTAACAGCTGGAGTTATGCTTTTTTGTGTTATTTGTGCTATTCTAAACCTGTTTTACTAAATTACAGCCGCTGACAGCAACAAGCTGCAGTGCCTGAACATCCCCATCCTGTCCGACAGGGACTGTGATAACTCTTACCCCGGCATGATCACTGATGCCATGTTCTGCGCTGGATACCTGGAGGGAGGCAAGGACTCCTGCCAGGTGTGTAACAAAACAACTCTGCAGGATTCCTTTTCCTATACCAATGCATCTTAGTTGCATATACAGAAAATGTGCACATTCCTTCACAAATGAATTCTCTCTCAGGGAGACTCTGGTGGACCCGTCGTGTGCAACGGTGAGCTGCAGGGTGTTGTGTCCTGGGGCTACGGATGTGCTGAGAGGAACCAACCCGGTGTCTATGCCAAGGTCAACCAAAAATATCTCTACAATAGAAGACATGAAACCTACATTTCACACTTTGCTTGCTAGGCTAAAATATTTGTTGATTGCTGACTTCCTAACAAACCTCACTGTGTCTCCATTAACAGGTCTGCCTCTTCAACTATTGGCTGGAGACAACCATGGCCAGCTATTAAGTCTGATCCTGCGGTCACCGTCTCACTCTGCTGCCTTTCTTCCATCATCCTCTCCACTGTTGTTGTTGTTGAGTTTTAAATAATGTGCAATCTGAGTCAATAAAGTCCTACACCTTGACTTTCAAATAATGATTCCCTCCGTTTTTTTCTTTTCTTTGCCCTCATCATATCTTCATTACATACTCATTCTTTCATGAAGGTGTGAACCTATTTCCTGCTCCTCCGCTCCTTATTTTGCATCCATAATGTTGGATTATCAGCTGTGCACCGTTATGGTGTAAATACAGCCTATCTACCAATTGGATCAAATATAAAAGTCAGCCGAATTAGTGTTGATACTGCAAGGAGAGGTATTGTGTGAAAATAAATCTAAGATGTTGTTTAATTGCTGATATATTTATGATCCTCGTCACGTTGCAAGTTTTGGCGGCAGTTCTTCCTGTTTGTCTAGAAATCTTCTCATCAGGGCTCTATAAGTAGAGAACTACGGCAGATATGTAATATTTAATGCAGCCGAACCGTGTATTACAATGCCGTTATGTGATGACTTTCAAAGAGAAAAGCAAGCACACACTCGGAATAAAGTATTATTTTATTTTGAAAAAATGTTTTCGGATTTCACATTGCAAAAACACAACGTGCATTGCGGTTAAACCATCCAATCACCGAGCTGAGGATCTTGCCTACGTCTGTTTCCGGTATTGTTTTTGACGGATGTATTTTGTTATACACACATTCCTTCACATTTAAATAAAAATGTACATTGAAGTATATCGTGAGGTCTTCTAAAATGTTTTTAAATATAACTACAGTTCTAGTTGAAGAGTTTGTAAATTAACATGAAACCAAGTTGTTGCCTGGCAACGCAATCGCACAACGTCACGTCCGTTAATTCCACATCCACATGCATGGATTAACATCGATTTAATACATTAATGTAGCCTTTGTTTCTGCTAAAAGAGATGTCGACCAGCTGGGGCAACAAGAAAATCGACAAAATCGAGTGTGACTATTAAAAAATAAATCATTATTATATTAATATTGAGAATAACAACGGACCGATGTGGTACAGCATTTGCTTGGCATTTCCGGGTATTTGGGCCATGTTAACAATACCGTGTAACTGTCTCGTTTGAACAACAAACCCCTGCACCCCTCTCTGTTGCTGCATTGCTGCAGCTGCTGACGGCAACAGGCTGCAGTGTGTTGCGATCCCCATCCTCTCTTATGAAGACTGTAATAACTCCTACCCCGGCATGATCGACAACACCATGTTCTGTGCCGGATACCTGGAGGGAGGCAAGGACTCCTGCCAGGTGTGTATCTCTGATTGACGAAAAAAAATTAACTCTCTAAAATGACATCTCTCAGGGTGACTCTGGTGGTCCTGTGGTGTGTGACGGTGACCTGCAGGTTGTTGTGTCCTGGGGCTACGGGTGTGCAGAGAAGGACCAACCTGGTGTCCACTCCAAGGTAACTTCCCTGCATCTCCTAAAAATAGAGAAATATCACACTCCTTAAAGTTTGTCATGTTTCACTGCAACGAACTGACTGATATATTTTTATTTTCAGGTGTGTGTGCAGACTGAGTGGCTGTGCAACACAATGGCTATCTATTAACTCCACCATCCAACCTCCACAGCAGACACACATATACTGTCTGTCCTAATGCTAACTGTCTTTGCTGTATTTATAGTGAAATAAATAAATTGATTGAAATGAATCATTGTTTTGTCTTTGCAATATTTTGTACCTTTAATTTAAATGGTATTTCTAGTTGATGCAATTTGAACTTTGCCATAACTTGTATAAGAAATTACAAATGTCATTAAATATTAAGATAATATTTTTTTTTGTTATCATATCCATTGATATAAAGGACACAGGCTGCCAAAGAAATAAAGCGAATAAAAGATTCTTCTTAATTAATTATCATTTCCCCATCCCTTGTATCATAATTTAAACGTAGCTTGCAGATGCTGAGAAACACACAGCTGTGAGATACAGTGAGCACACATCTAAATATAGAGGGGACCTGTTTACCTGTGCAATGTGACCGAGAAACACAAGCCAACTTTAAGAGGTGGATTCAAACCTTTACAAAAGTTATGAGTCGCAAACAAATATTTTTAGGCAAAATAAAAGAAGGAGCGGAAACACTCACTGTGAGAAATGATTCCATAGCAAACTAATTTAAATGATTTATGTTTTTATTCAGAGATGAGTTTGACAAAGTGGTGCTATATCAAGCATCCTGTACGGCTTCATACCAATAAATACTTTTCTAGGGCTAAATCCTTTATTTGGCATCCAAACCATAATTATATTGTGTATTTATAGCTTATAGATAAGTGAATTGGATTAAAAAACTGCATTTTACCCTCAACTTCTGTGTCATCCTGACAGTCAAGACAAAAGCCATTCCTAGCAATACATTGGTCTGTGAGTGTTGAATCTTTTGTCAAATGTGGCATATAAAAATATGTGGTAATAATTTCGTTTTTTACAATAACTTTACAAGATCACTCCCTGCGTTTCAAAAACCGACGCTTGGTCAGGGTCCTTTGGCCTAACCACCCAAAACAACAACAAAAAACAGGTTCAACTATTACATTGTGTAGATATTAGAGATCGTATAAGAATTATTTTGACTTGTATTGTCATAAAGTAATATATAAATAATAAGAGGACCCAATAATATCCATACTCCCCGTTTTTACTTTTCCCAATTTTCTAACAAGAAAGCCATCCTTACTTCAAGAATGATATTTGTTATGTAATTCTTTAAATGAATCACCTAACTCCAACCTCCTGCAGCAGAGATTAGCTCCTTGTTGACCAATGAGGAGGGCCGGACAGCAGGGCAGCCCTCCTGACTGAGGATATAAACCAGGTCTGCAGGTGAAGGCTATCATCGACAGAATCACACAGCAACCATGATGTCTCTGGTCTTCATTCTGCTCATCGGAGCTGCCTGTGAGTGTGAAGCCCTTATCGAGCCGATTGCCTTCCTTTCTGCTGACAGTCTGTGGGCCTTTATCCCAAAACTTAGTGCAGAATAACCAGAGCATGTGCCTAAAGCCAAGGTTTTTAATTAGAGAACATCTGATTGATCTCTAACCACCCAAAGTTCTCAAATGAACAATGCACACTGGTTCTACATTCAAATAGATGTCTGTTATATTGTAACTTTTTTTAAAGAGTAGTATCAAACAACTAACTTGATGCTGATGTGTGTTTTCTCAGTTGCCACGGAGGAGGACAAGATTGTCGGAGGGAAGGAGTGCACTCCCTACTCCCAGCCCCATCAGGTGTCTCTGAACTCTGGCTACCACTTCTGTGGAGGCTCCCTGGTCAACGAGAACTGGGTGGTGTCTGCTGCTCACTGCTACAAGTCGTAAGCACATTCCTCATGTTTTCCAGGATCATATGATTGATTTACTAACCCGTGGGGTATGCACATTATTATTTGATGATCAGTTGTCTGTATTTTGTAACTAATCAAGTCATTTCAATTTGCTTTTAGCCGCGTGGAGGTTCGTATGGGAGAGCACCACATCAGGGTCACCGAGGGAAACGAGCAGTTCATTAGCTCCTCCCGTGTCATCCGTCACCCCAACTATAACCCCTACAACATCGACAATGACATCATGCTGATCAAGCTGAGCAAGCCCGCTACCCTCAACCAGTACGTTCAGGCCGTGGCTCTGCCCAGAAGCTGTGCCCCCGCTGGCACCATGTGCACCGTCTCAGGCTGGGGAAGCACCCAGAGCTCCAGTGAGTAACACCTGCATTTTAACAGCTAGAGTTACACTTTATTTTTGTGTCATTTGTGCTATTCTAACCCTGTTTTACTAAATTACAGCTGCTGACGGCAACAAGCTGCAGTGCCTGAACATCCCCATCCTGTCCGACAGGGACTGTGATAACTCTTACCCCGGCATGATCACTGATGCCATGTTCTGCGCTGGATACCTGGAGGGAGGCAAGGACTCCTGCCAGGTGTGTAACAAAACAACTCTGCAGGATTCCTTTTCCTATAACAATGCATCTTAGTTGCATATACAGAAAATGTGTACATTCCTTCACAAATGAATTCTCTCTCAGGGAGACTCTGGTGGACCCGTCGTGTGCAACGGTGAGTTGCAGGGTGTTGTGTCCTGGGGCTACGGATGTGCTGAGAAGGACAACCCCGGTGTCTACGCCAAGGTAAACCATAAATATCCCTTCAATAGAAGACATGAAACCTACATTTCACACTTTGCATGCTCGACTAAAATATTTCCTAAAAAACCTCACTGTGTCTCCATTCACAGGTCTGCCTCTTCAACGATTGGCTGGAGACCACCATGGCCAGCTATTAAGTCTGATCCTGCGATCACCATCTTACTCTGCTGCCTTTCTTCCATCATCCTCTCCACTGTTGTTGTTGTTGTTGTTGTTGAGTTTTGAATAATGTGCAATCTGAGTAAATAAAGTCCTACACCATGACTTTCAAATAATGATTCCCTTCGTTGTTTGCCTTTGTTTGCCTCATCATATCTTCACTCATTCTTCCATGAAGGTGTGAACTATTTCCTACTCCTCAGTATAAAATACAATCAATTGCTCCTTATTTTGTACACATCCATAATATTAGTGTAGCACTCAATTACATTACAAAGATATGCTACACAATGTGTTGAATGTAAAACATTAGAATTTAATTGTTTGTATTTATAAACACCAATACATATTTGTGCAGTGCAGCAAAGTCCTTAACAAATAAACAGGAAATATGATAAAGAACACCGATCAGTTGATTTATAGAATGTATAAAATGTAAATCCCATTAGATACAACTTTTTATGTAATAGTGTGACTTTTAAGATAGAGTTGAATGCAATATCTTAAAGGTCCCCTATTATACTGTTTTTCATCAATATATTATTGTTTCAGATATTTACAAAACATGTCTCTGAAGTGTTTTGCTCCAAATACCAAACAGATCATGCATTGTAGCGTCCCATAATCCCCTCTGTTTCAGCCCTGTTTCAAAAGTGCTGATTCTCTGTCTGTTACTTTAGATGAAAATAAGGAGCCACTCCCCTCTGAGAGATATTTGGTTAAAAAGAACACAATGGTGAAATCCTGAATGTACTCTTCCAATATGAGAGTAACATGATAACAAAGGTATCCCAACTCTAGCTGTGTACATGACAGGAAGTATGATTACCTAGAAGAGTATCAGGACTGTTTTTGGCATATGTGTCACGATCTGTCTGTGTTGTATTTTGTCTTGTCTAGATCTGTCTTTGGTTTTCTGTCTGCGTTGTGTTTTGTCTTGTTTAGATCAGTCTTTGGTTTCCTGTCTGTAGTAGCGTCCCAATGGCTTTATTTTTGCCGGAGGACCGAGGAGCGAGGAGCGATAATGGAGGAGCTATAATCGAGGAACCACCAGACCATCCTTCGATGAAATCCTGAGACACTGGCCCCGCCCCCTTACTGTGTATCGCTCACTGATTGGACAATGCAGTGCATGCAATGATCTGATGCTTCTTGACATGAGAGCAGTTTCCCAGCGGAGTGAAGAAAACACATGAAACTCACGGGACTCACTCCTCAGTTGATACCGTGTTTTATTTCAATTCATGTATCATTTAGTTACAAATATGTGATATATCTGAACAACAAAGTGGTCAAAAATCATTTTATTCATTTTTTGGAAACATTTTCATGATCGCTTTTTTCGTTTTACATTTTCATTTATTGTCATTTCCATTCAGTCAGTCATTAAGTGCTATTTAAAATGTTAATTTGCTACATATCCAAACAAACAAAGTGTGCAATCCAATGAATGTTAATCTAACTGGGTTTTGATAGATAACATCTCTTTTTCTTCTCTAAATTATTTTATTTCTTTTGTGCACTCTAATCAATATTAATCCAACTAATGTTCGTTTATACATTTTAAGAATGGCGTTCATCTTTTTTGAGAATGAGTTCTTATTTTATTTATTTGGGTCTACAACAGATGATACAAATGTTTGTGTCAGTAAATGTGTACTAACAGAGGCGGGGGTGTGTGTGGAAATAACGGGGACAGAGCTGGCTGCTGTCAGACGATCAGCTGTGCAGCGTCATCACAAACGGACATCGCTTCACGTGACGCTCCGGAGGAAAGGACGTCCCATTGCTCTTAAAACTCATTTCCCTGCTTCTCGTGGTTTCCTTGCGTCTCTCCAAGCTTCCCTGGTGGGAAGGATAGTCACAGGGAAACGACGCAAGTGAGGGACGCAAGGAATCCATTTAACCGAAGTGAGAAGGACCCTGTGTGTTCCCTCCTACCTGTTTTCCTGATTGTGTTCACCTGGTGCCCCTGTGTTTTCTCCTCCCTCCTCACCTGTCTCTTGTTTCCTTGATTAGTCCTGTGTGTATTTTAGTTCTGGTTTTTCTGTCTGTCTTTGTTAGATCCTTGTTGTTGTTTGACTGTGTTCACAGGGAAGAGTTCTGTTTGTTTAATTTAGCCTTGAAATAAAGGTATTTTCGGTTAAATCTGCATTTGGTCCTGCCTGCTTCACTCAACCCTGACAGAAGGATCTAACCAAGGATGGGCCCAGCAGATCAATTTGAGCTGGAATTACTAAGTGTTTCCTTTTCTTTGGCTTGCTGCTATGATAGGTGGAGGGGAGCGTCCGGTGTTCAGCAGAGAGAGGCTGCTCTGGCAGAGGCGCACCAGATGGCTATTGAGAAACCATGCTTTGTGAAGTTCTTACCTGACTGGATTTTGGACTTCCTTTTCGACATGTGATTCCCGGCATGCTAGCCGCCTGCCTCCCAATTTCCAACCTGACACCATACGTCTCGGTGTGTTCCGTCTGGAGTCAACCCCTGCTTTATCCCCATGTCCTGCTCCTGCCCAGGAGCCGTTCTCGGGTACTCGTCTGGCTTTTGGAGGTCCACGGAGCCTCCAAAAGTCTCCTAAGAGAAGGAGTCGCAAGTCCAGGCTAGCAGCCCGAGCCCCAGAAGCCATGCGTTGCGCTCCAGTACAGGCCCCAGCAGCCATGGTTCCAGCCCCAGCAGCCATGGTTCCGGCCCCAGTTCTGGCCCCAGCAGCCATGGTTCCAGCCCCAGTTCTGGCCCCAGCAGCCATGGTTCAGGCTCCAGAACCAGCCCACAAAGTAATGGATCCGTGCACCAGTACTGGCCCACACAGCCATGCTTCCGTGCTCCATTTCCTGGCTCACACAGCCAGGGTCCAGGCTTCTGTTCCGTGCCCAACAGCCATGGTTCCGGCTCCAGAACTGGCCCCAGCAGCCATGGTTTCGGCTCCAGTACTGGCTCTCCCGCCGACTACTCTTCTGCCGGGGGTCCTGCCAACCCTATGTCCTGTACCGTTGGGGGTCCCGCCGACTTCTCTTCTGCCGGGGGTCCTGCCAACCCTGTGTCCTGTGCCGTTGGAGGCCCTGCCGACTACTCTTCTGCCGGGGGTCCTGCCAACCCTATGTCCTGTGCCGTTGGAGGTTCCACTGGGGGTCCTGCCAACCCTATGTCCTGTCCCGTTGGGGGTCCCGCCGACTACTCTTCTGCCGGAGGTCCTGCCAACCCTGTGGCCTGTGCCGTTGGAGGCCCCGCCGACTACTCTTCTGCCGGGGGTCCTGCCAACCCTATGTCCTGTGCCATTGGAGGTTCCACTGGGGGTCCTGCCAACCCTATGTCCTGTCCCGTTGGGGGTCCCGCCGACTACTCTTCTGCCGGGGGTCCTGCCAACCCTGTGGCCTGTGCCGTTGGAGGCCCCGCCGACTACTCTTCTGCCGGGGGTCCTGCCAACTCCATGTCCTGTCCCATTGGGGGTCCCGTCAACGACCCTTCTGCCGGGGGTCCTGCCAACTCCATGTCCTGTTCCGTTGGGGGTTCCGTTGACGCCTGCTCCGCCGGGTTTCCTGCCAACACCGTGTCCGGTCCTGTTTCGAGTCCCATCGACACCAGCTCTTGCTCCGTCGTGGGTCCCACTGACACCAGCCCAGGTTCCGTCCAGGGTCTCGTCTGACCCGCCAGGGGTTCCACCTGCTCCTGCCCGTCCTTGAGCCCGGCCCCCTGAGTGCCGCGGTCTTCGCCCTTGTGCCCGGACCCCTGACTTTCCCGGCCGCGGTCCTCGCCCTCGGGCCCGGCCCCCTGACTCTTCCAGCCGTTGCCTTCGCCCTCATGCCCGGCCCCCTGAGTTCGCCCGCTGTGGCCTTCGCCCCTTTTTGAACTCTGCCTTGGCCCCGGGCCGTCCGCCCGAGACCCCCACCATGGACTCTGCCTTTCCCTCGGGCCGTCCGCCCGAGTCCCCCTTCTCGGCTTCTGCCTTGCCCCCGGGCCGTCCGCCTGAGACCCCCACCACGAACTCTGCCTTGCCCCCGGGCCGTTCACCCGAGTCCCCCTTCTCGGCTTCTGCTGTTCCCCCGGGCCGTCCGCCCGAGTCCCCCTTCTCGGCTTCTGCTGTTCCCCCGGGCCGTCCGCCCGAGTCCCCCTTCTCGGCTTCTGCTGTTCCCCCGGGCCGTCCGTCCGAGTCCCCCTTCTCGGCTTCTGCTGTTCCCCCGGGCCGTCCGCCCGAGTCCCCCTTCTCGGCTTCTGCTGTTCCCCCGGGCCGTCCGCCCGAGTCCCCTTTCTCGGCTTCTGTTTTGCCCCGGGATGTCCGTCTGTAACAGAAAACATCTGAACTTATATTTATTCTTTGTTTCACGTTCATTAATGTATTCATTCTTCTATTTCTATTATTCATGATACATGTTTTAAATATTTTTATATTTTTTTAATTATGAACATGATAATGTATACTTTTAATCATGTTGTGAATATTTAAATGTTTTATAGTCTGTCAGTAAATGGTGGCAGATTTAAATAAAAACGCAGTTCTTAACTTGAGAACGTGATGAAATAGAGCCGTGTTGTGGCACTGCTTTTACGTTAAATAAACTATTAAAGCATTAACAGAGATTAATAGATTTTGACTATAGCTGAAGACAGATATCAGATGCATGTACAACCAGAGCTCATGGTGAGTTCACACGTTCACATCCCGTTATTGTTTGTCCATCGTTGGTACTGAAGTCTCCTCTCACTGGTGGTCCTGTGGTGTGTGACGGTGACCTGCAGGTTGTTGTGTCCTGGGGCTACGGGTGTGCAGAGAAGGACCACCCTGGTGTCCACTCCAAGGTAACTTCCCTGCATCTCCTAAAAATAGAGAAATATCACACTCCTTAAAGTTTGTCATGTTTCACTGCAACGAACTGACTGATATATTTTTATTTTCAGGTGTGTGTGCAGACTGAGTGACTGTGCAACACAATGGCTATCTATTAACTCCACCATCCAACCTCCACAGCAGACACACATATACTGTCTGTCCTAATGCTAACTGTCTTTGCTGGATTTATAGTGAAATAAATAAATTGATTGAAATGAATCATTGTTTTGTCTTTGCAATATTTTGTACCTTTAATTTAAATGGTATTTCTAGTTGATGCAATTTGAACTTTGCCATAACTTGTATAAGAAATTACAAATGTCATTAAATATTAAGATAATATTTTTTTTTGTTATCATATCCATTGATATAAAGGACACAGGCTGCCAAAGAAATAAAGCGAATAAAAGATTCTTCTTAATTAATTATCATTTCCCCATCCCTTGTATCATAATTTAAACGTAGCTTGCAGATGCTGAGAAACACACAGCTGTGAGATACAGTGAGCACACATCTAAATATAGAGGGGACCTGTTTACCTGTGCAATGTGACCGAGAAACACAAGCCAACTTTAAGAGGTGGATTCAAACCTTTACAAAAGTTATGAGTCGCAAACAAATATTTTTAGGCAAAATAAAAGAAGGAGCGGAAACACTCACTGTGAGAAATGATTCCATAGCAAACTAATTTAAATGATTTATGTTTTTATTCAGAGATGAGTTTGACAAAGTGGTGCTATATCAAGCATCCTGTACGGCTTCATACCAATAAATACTTTTCTAGGGCTAAATCCTTTATTTGGCATCCAAACCATAATTATATTGTGTATTTATAGCTTATAGATAAGTGAATTGGATTAAAAAACTGCATTTTACCCTCAACTTCTGTGTCATCCTGACAGTCAAGACAAAAGCCATTCCTAGCAATACATTGGTCTGTGAGTGTTGAATCTTATGTCAAATGTGGCATATAAAAATATGTGGTAATAATTTCGTTTTTTACAATAACTTTACAAGATCACTCCCTGCGTTTCAAAAACCGACGCTTGGTCAGGGTCCTTTGGCCTAACCACCCAAAACAACAAAAAAACAGGTTCAACTATTACATTGTGTAGATATTAGAGATCGTATAAGAATTATTTTGACTTGTATTGTCATAAAGTAATATATAAATAATAAGAGGACCCAATAATATCCATACTCCCCGTTTTTACTTTTCCCAATTTTCTAACAAGAAAGCCATCCTTACTTCAACAATGATATTTGTTATGTAATTCTTTAAATGAATCACCTAACTCCAACCTCCTGCAGCAGAGATTGGCTCCTTGTTGACCAATGAGGAGGGCCGGACAGCAGGGCAGCCCTCCTGACTGAGGATATAAACCAGGTCTGCAGGTGAAGGCTATCATCGACAGAATCACACAGCAACCATGATGTCTCTGGTCTTCATTCTGCTCATCGGAGCTGCCTGTGAGTGTGAAGCCCTTATCGAGCCGATTGCCTTCCTTTCTGCTGACAGTCTGTGGGCCTTTATCCCAAAACTTAGTGCAGAATAACCAGAGCATGTGCCTAAAGCCAAGGTTTTTAATTAGAGAACATCTGATTGATCTCTAACCACCCAAAGTTCTCAAATGAACAATGCACACTGGTTCTACATTCAAATAGATGTCTGTTATATTGTAACTTTTTTTAAAGAGTAGTATCAAACAACTAACTTGATGCTGATGTGTGTTTTCTCAGTTGCCACGGAGGAGGACAAGATTGTCGGAGGGAAGGAGTGCACTCCCCACTCCCAGCCCCATCAGGTGTCTCTGAACTCTGGCTACCACTTCTGTGGAGGCTCCCTGGTCAACGAGAACTGGGTGGTGTCTGCTGCTCACTGCTACAAGTCGTAAGCACATTCCTCATGTTTTCCAGGGTCATATGATTGATTTACTAACCCGTGGGGTATGCACATTATTATTTGATGATCAGTTGTCTGTATTTTGTAACTAATCAAGTCATTTCAATTTGCTTTTAGCCGCGTGGAGGTTCGTATGGGAGAGCACCACATCAGGGTCACCGAGGGAAACGAGCAGTTCATCAGCTCCTCCCGTGTCATCCGTCACCCCAACTATAACCCCTACAACATCGACAATGACATCATGCTGATCAAGCTGAGCAAGCCCGCTACCCTCAACCAGTACGTTCAGGCCGTGGCTCTGCCCAGAAGCTGTGCCCCCGCTGGCACCATGTGCACCGTCTCCGGCTGGGGAAGCACCCAGAGCTCCAGTGAGTAACACCTGCATTTTAACAGCTAGAGTTACACTTTATTTTTGTTTCATTTGTGCTATTCTAACCCTGTTTTACTAAATTACAGCTGCTGACGGCAACAAGCTGCAGTGCCTGAACATCCCCATCCTGTCTGACAGGGACTGTGATAACTCTTACCCCGGCATGATCACTGATGCCATGTTCTGCGCTGGATACCTGGAGGGAGGCAAGGACTCCTGCCAGGTGTGTAACAAAACAACTCTGCAGGATTCCTTTTCCTATAACAATGCATCTTAGTTGCATATACAGAAAATGTGTACATTCCTTCACAAATGAATTCTCTCTCAGGGAGACTCTGGTGGACCCGTCGTGTGCAACGGTGAGCTGCAGGGTGTTGTGTCCTGGGGCTACGGATGTGCTGAGAAGGACAACCCCGGTGTCTACGCCAAGGTAAACCATAAATATCCCTTCAATAGAAGACATGAAACCTACATTTCACACTTTGCATGCTCGACTAAAATATTTCCTAAAAAACCTCACTGTGTCTCCATTCACAGGTCTGCCTCTTCAACGATTGGCTGGAGACCACCATGGCCAGCTATTAAGTCTGATCCTGCGATCACCATCTTACTCTGCTGCCTTTCTTCCATCATCCTCTCCACTGTTGTTGTTGTTGTTGAGTTTTGAATAATGTGCAATCTGAGTAAATAAAGTCCTACACCTTGACTTTCAAATAATGATTCCCTTCGTTGTTTGCCTTTGTTTGCCTCATCATATCTTCACTCATTCTTCCATGAAGGTGTGAACTATTTCCTACTCCTCAGTATAAAATACAATCAATTGTTCCTTATTTTGTACACATCCATAATATTGGTGTAGCACTCAATTACATTACAAAGATATGCTACACAATGTGTTGAATGTAAAACATGAGAATTTAATTGTTTGTATTTATAAACACCAATACATATTTGTGCAGTGCAGCAAAGTCCTTAACAAATAAACAGGAAATATGATAAAGAACACCGATCAGTTGATTTATAGAATGTATAAAATGTAAATCCCATTAGATACAACTTTTTATTAAATAGTGTGACTTTTAAGATAGAGTTGAATGCAATATCTTAAGGTCCCCTATTATACTGTTTTTCATCAATATATTATTGTTTCAGATATTTACAAAACATGTCTCTGAAGTGTTTTGCTCCAAATACCAAACAGATCATGCATTGTAGCGTCCCATAATCCCCTCTGTTTCAGCCCTGTTTCAAAAGTGCTGATTCTCTGTCTGTTACTTTAGATGAAAATAAGGAGCCACTCCCCTCTGAGAGATATTTGGTTAAAAAGAACACAATGGTGAAATCCTGAATGTACTCTTCCAATATGAGAGTAACATGATAATAAAGGTATCCCAACTCTAGCTGTGTATATGACAGGAAGTATGATTACCTAGAAGAGTATCAGGACTGTTTTAGGCATATGTGTCACGATCTGTCTGTGTTGTGTTTTGTCTTGTCTAGATCTGTCTTTGGTTTTCTGTCTGCGTTGTGTTTTGTCTTGTTTAGATCAGTCTTTGGTTTCCTGTCTGTAGTAGCGTCCCAATGACTTTATTTTTGCCGGAGGACCGAGGAGCGAGGAGCGATAATGGAGGAGCTATAATCGAGGAACCACCAGACCATCCTTCGATGAAATCCTCAGACACTGGCCTGACAGTTCTTAACTTGAGAACGTGATGAAATAGAGCTTTTACGTTAAATAAACTATTAAAGCATTAACAGAGATTAATAGATTTTGACTATAGCTGAAGACAGATATCAGATGCATGTACAACCAGAGCTCATGGTGAGTTCACACGTTCACATCCCGTTATTGTTTGTCCATCATTGGTACTGAAGTCTCCTCTCACCTGTGCAGGGCTCCTCTGAAGGAGCGTCTGGCTCCGCCCCTCTCCAACTGAACTCTGACCTCATTCTTCATCAGGACCGTCTTCCTCTTCTTCATCCTCTGTTTCCTGGAGACCAAAGCTACCTGAAACTACAGACACTCCATCTGACTCCACCTGACTCCATCTGACTCCACCTGACTCCACCTGACTCCAACTGACTCCACCTGACTCCATGGCCGTGTCTCAATTCAGGGGCTGCACTCTTCGGAGGCTGCATTTGTAGACCGCATACATCACTTCCGCCGAAAGAAGGGTGTCCCAATTTAAAAAAAAGACGAGAGTCCTCCGAATGTGGCCCACAAATGCGGCCTACTTTTCCACAATTTGAAGGATACATCTGATGAATCCTCCGCGGCCTAGCATATCCCAGGATGTAATGTGCGCTTGTGACGAGTTACGTCTTTTCAGAAAATTGCGTCAACCGTCCCAACCGAGGCAGTAGCGAGTGATTTTGTTTTGAAATGTGAGTAAAGTGTTTCATCCCACTCAAATACTTAACGACACAAAAATTAAACCCAAAGGTATAGCTTTTCATCTGCTTACAATTGCTTTTTGTTTTAGGGAGCAAAGAACAGACGGAGCTTTTTATAAAGCTGAGGGGGGGAAATGACACCCTCTTCACGGGGGCCAAAAATACGGCCATCCTTGGATGGAGGTAAGGCACAATATACCAATTGTATCATTCCTACTCTTATCAATTATCCCTCATTTCCCCAAGAAAACAACAATTAAATGCAGCAATACCCAATGTTTCTTCATTGTATTTTTCTCTAGTGATGTCTCAGCCTTTTGAGCATTAATTCAATGTTTTATTAACAAGTTTAGCCCAAAGCCTGTTTTTCAGGTCTCAGGCTCGAAAATGACATTCCCAGAACAAATGACCATATCTTCCCTTCTAAAAGGGTTACATTAATAATCTTTTTTCTCAAAGTAATGATAAACCTGTGAGTAGGATGTAGAAAAATCTGAATCAATATAGATGTTTTTTATTTTAAAGAAAATTCAGATAGAACATAGTAAAAAACTGTAAATTATAGTGTCCGTCCAAACATTTTATTTTACTTACAGTGAAAACTACCCTTGGATGATGGTAAGGTAGACTAAAAGCTTTAGGAATCCAAAGTACAACATATAATAAGTACCCTGTATCAAGATTGATGCAAAACAAGTGACATTTGACCTTTTTAGAGAGGTTTAGCTAAAAAACTCCACCTCTGAGGTGATTTGGGTGGAAATGGAGATTTGACCGTTTCTCTGGAACCCATTGGTCGATTTTGGTGATTGACATCTCTTTCTGATCGTTGGAGCCAATAGAATCGAAGGGGAATCTCCCCACTCACACACATGGTAAAACAAAAAGGTGGGGGCATCACGGACGCAGTTTTGCATGAGAGTGAAGCTATAGAGCTATAGCTCTATAGCTCTGACATCTGGAAACCGAACAGCAGGTTTATTTCTCATGGATTATCAGAAATCATGTCAAAGGGACACAGATACATGGGATTAACTTCAGCAGCGTTTTTTTATCGTTTTAATGCCATTGAAGACCACTTTTGACCAGACTACGACCAGTGTTGTGCTCGTTACTGAAAACCAGTAACTAGTTACCATTACTAGTTACTTCATTTCAAAAGTAACTCAGTTACTTTACTGATTACTTACACCAAAAAGTAATGCGTTACTGTAAAAAGTAACTTTTTAGTTACTTAAAAAAAGGGCTCCCATTAATGCCCTTATAGCAGTGACCACCAACTGGCGGCCCGCGGGCCACATCCGGCCCGCCAGACATTCTCATCCGGCCCGCACGACGGGGGTGACTGTGGCGTTGGCGGAGTGGTTACTGCGTTCGCCCCCCACCCATTTTTTTTTACAACGTCTCGTGAGTAAGGTGCAGTACCGGAGTCCAACAGAGAGGCAGCAGCTGCGGGACAGTAGACTGCGTACTGCGAAACCTCCCCTTCCTTGAAGAAGAAGAAGAAGAAGTGATCCTTCGTTGTGAAGAGTCTGCTTTGTGCGCTCCGCACCACAGCAGCAGCCCCGCTGCGACAGAGTCCAACAGAGAGGCAGGAGCTGCGGGACAGTAGCCTAGAAGCAGGGTTGGGTTGTAACGGAATATATGTAACGGCGTTACGTAATCAGAATACAAAAATCAAGTAGGCTAAGTGTATTCAGCTGGCGTTACATTTGAAAAACGAGTAATCTGATTACAGTTACTTTCGTAAACCTGAAGTGAATACATTTTGGAATACTTATTGGAATTATTGGTGGAAAAGTTTCCTCACAAAATGTAATATTCATTACCGGCAGAACTGTGTGCACACTGCACAGCGCTGCAGCATGTCTGTGAGCGAGAGAGAGATGCAGCGTGTCTGTGAGGCCCCGCCCCCGCACGCAGATGAGAGAGAGAGAGATCTCTTTTAAACTATATTGAAAGTTAGAAACGGAGATGGTTCGATAAAATGTGCAAGATAACGTTTATGTAGCATTTCTTTATTGTTGAAATGATGACATTTATAACGGGATCAAATCAAAGTGAATGGCCTGCTGCTGCTGAAGGCATGGGGCAAGTGACTGGAACAAGTTTGAAAAGTTATTACATCGTTTCAGATAATAATAATAATAATAATAATGATAATTCATTCTATTTAGGGGCGCCTTTCAAAGCACCCAAGGACACCTTACAATTCATAACATATTCTAAGGAAAGGTTTACAGTAGGAGAATGCAGTCCGGGTGATGTTTTTTATGTGGGGTGCAGATGAGAGGGAGCTGTCCAGAATGACACCAAGATGTTGTGTTTGAGTTCTTGATAAGCCATTAAAACAGTAAAACAAGTGTCTCCTGCTCACCAAAACATACCCATCTGTTATGGAAAAAGAAAGTATTCCAAAAGTATTCTAAAAGTAACCTGAACACGTTACTTTTATAAGACACGTAACTGTAACTGTATTCTGATTACTTTCAGAGCATGTATTCAGTATTCAGTAACTGATTACATTTACAAAGTAACCCTCCCAACCCTGCCTAGAAGTGATCCTTCGTTAGCGTGAAGAGTCTGCTAAGCTTTATGCAGTACCTGTACCCCCCCGGCCCGCGATAGTGTCTATTGGATACATTTTGGCCCTTGGACAAATGTAGTTGGTGATCCCTGCCTTATAGCCTTCATTTCAGTACTGTTATTGCATTGGAGAATAATACAATCTGTTGATCAACTTGACATGCATTATATGCAATCTGGATTGCATCGATATTAGCTGGCTTTCCATTTTTGTATATTCTTTCTCCAGGTAGTTGGAAAACGTTTTCCGTCCCATATGCCGTGTGCCGCCCGGACATGGTATCATGCTAACTAGCTCCCTGAAAGCGGGTGACTCCACTGTAGCAATAGCCTGCATGTGTTCTACAACATACCGTGCAATGGCTTTATTGACTTTTCCCTGGCTAGCAGTCCCTTGGTTAAAATCCAGCCGCTGTTGCTTAGGTGGAGGTGGAGTGGCGTTGGATGAGTCTGGGTTCTGTGCCGGTCTTAGTTACTAGCTTCGTCCCAGCATGTTGTTTTTGCAGATGTTTTAAGAGATTTGAATGACTGGTTTGGGCAGTAGATAGGCTCTTTGACCCGCCAGGACACAACTTACATTTAACAGAAACTTTATTTTCTTTGTGCTCGACAAAAGTGAAATAGTGAGAATATCTCCAGGTGGAGAAACTAGACTTGAGCTCCGCCGCCGCCATGATAGTCTTGTTAGTAAACAACACAAACACGCCCACAGCCCATCTCCACATGTGACACAGGAAGTATTTAAGTAGCCTACATTTACTCAAGTACTGTACTTAAGTACAGTTCTCATCTCTGTTCGCCTGGCTGTTGACTATATAAAAACGGAGTAACGCACCATGTAGTAACGGTAACTGAGTTACTGAATTTAAAAAGTAATGCGTTAGAGTAGCCTACTAGTTACTGCCAAAAATAACGGCGTTACAGTAAGTTAGTCCCAACACTAGGGTGACCATATTTTGATTTCCAAAAAAGAGGACATGCTGCCCCCAGCCTCGAGATACTTAATGATACTCAACGTTTACTCAAAGATACCTTATTGTTTTAAAGTATGCCTCCTCTGTATGGATATACAATTATTATTTATATTATTTTACTGTATATAACACAATAATATCTCTCTATAACCAAAGACACACCAAACCAAGGTTACTCAACAATCAACATGCTTTATTATGCCTAGAATTATCTCTGACAAATCTCAAATGCACAAGAATAACTTAAAGATCAACCTGTAACAAAAATAATAGCTCTCTTTTCAAGTCTTACTGGACAAAAATAAATAACAAAATATATGAAATAGTATAAAATAGAAAATCCAGCTTTAACAAATAATCTCTTTGTATCTTGTCAATGTAAACAATAAAACAGTAACCTCACAAAGATACTAATCTAATTATTTTAAAAGTGCACTATGCAGTTTTGGATTTCACATTTGCATAATTGCCATTAGTGAACATAACATAACATAACATAACATTTGATTACCTAAATCAAACCAAACACATTTTGAGGCACCATGAACCAAATATAAGCCTACTTTAAATGTTTGTAAACACAATTCCAGGCCCTGTCATTGTAAACAACCAGAGTGAAATGACAACTTTTCACATATTTCTAGCTTCAAACAGTTTTCTAGGGTCCCAATTTAAAATTAAAAGTTTAAAGTTTCTCTCCCACAGCTACATAGCTTTCTCTCTCTGCATAGCTGCATACTTCAATCTTCTTCATCCTGCTTTTCTTCTTCATCCTCCTTGTCTGCCCATCGATATTTAGCTGTGGAGCTAATCTTTCCCAGCAGTTTTCGGTTGCTCAACAAATAAGCATGAAAGTCTTTGCAAGACATGTCTTTCAAATTGTATTGCACACATAGAATCCCCTTCAGTGACTCAACAGACAGCTGGTTCCTCTCCTTGGTCCACTGGCTCTGCATCAGTGAGACAACCCTCTCAACATTTGCATTGTGAGAGGAAAGTGCAAAGACCAACTGTGCAATCTTCAGTAGTTCTGAGTAACATGCAATGCTTTTGGCCTTCTCAAAATATTTGGTCCACTTCTGGTGCACCTGCAGGCCACTGAACTCCTCATCACGGTTGCACCTTTCTGTGAAAGATTGGTGACCTGGTCAAAACACTTGACATCATCAATTACCACCCCCTTCTCTCCTAGGAACTTGATGCAGGCCTCCACATCATTCCACTCTGGTGGCTGTAGTGGACATTTCATATTTCACCTTATATGCTAAACCAAATGCTTCTCCTAACATTGTCTAAAAACACCTATATCATTTCCTGAGATGTGCTGTCTTCTTCTCTTCAAGGCCACACAGCTGATTGTTCAGACTAGGGTGAGACTCACACAAAGTCTAAACAAGAACGCCCCTGGTTCTGAGAACACTAGCTACAGCTCAAGGACAGGGGTCTAATAACAATGAGACCTTGTGAAGACAGATGTCTGAACTTTCCTCCCTTTCTTTCTGTATATAAGCTTTGCTATTTTATTATATCTGCGCACACTCTCTCAGATTATTTATACTCTGTGAGACCTGTGTCTCTGTGTTGCATTTTTTATGTTATTTGAAGTTTCAAATAAATTAACCAGAAAGACAACTCTGTTTGTTTCACCATTTATTTGTTTAACCACTCTGACTTGTACTCCCGAGTATTGAGCTTAAGATTTCCACAACAATTGGCGCTGCGAGCAGGGTCTCTGCAAGTTCGATTGGGGACACCTACGGACGCTGGTGGTGCGCGCTCCAGGATCCTCGGATCCTCCTCTACCTCGACAGAAACCGTATGGGACGAGAGGACCAGCGCCGGGGGTGGAACCGATTGACTTCACGAGATCCAACGAACTCAAAAGGCTTTCAAAATACTCGGTGAGATGTACAGTGTCTAAATTGTTTAAAGTAATTGTTAAAAGTAAACGTAAGCAAACTCCATGACATCTATGAGAAGGACTGCTCGAAGGCAGGATATTGTGAGAATATCCGAATAATCGTAGCCTGTGGATTACGATCCGTTTTTGTGTGATTTGTACGAGAACAAATATCACATCACTGACGAGTGACAACGAAAGACTTTGTTATGGAGCAAAGCAGAGAAGGGGGCTGGTATACTCCTCCTGAGGGTCCGATTGTAGATGTCATGCGAGCAAACCACGGTGAAAACAGTCTGTCTAAATTAAATATCTGGACGGAAATGTTCGGATTTCCAAAGGGAGGTTCTTTTAGTAAATTAAAAATCAAAAACCTAAGGGATAAATTACAAGAACGTGAGAGGGAAGAAAAAAAGTGTTTTCTGCTTCCTCCCACGTATAAACTACACACTTCTCTCTATCCTCTTTGCACAGGCGTGGGTGACCCTCTCCTCGACTGTGGGTTTCCATTCCCCCCCCCTCCACCCGTTCTACTGCCTGCTGGGGAGGCTGGTGCTGGGCAAGAGGTCAACATACCACACACCGAAGCAGCTACGGAGGAAAACGAACGGAGAGAGAGAGAGAAAAAGAAAGAGGAAAAGAAGAAAGACGAGTGACTCTGAGAATGGGTCCGACACACGCCAGCCATTTCACCCATCTACTGGGAGGTTATCAGCACATGGGGGCCACCGACTGGAGGAATGCCCTGAACGCTGGCTACCGCGATGCTTTGACCGCCCTCGAGGCCGAAATAACTACAAAGTTCCCCGCCAAAGTCGACATGTCAAAGGTGCATGCCGAGAAACGCCTCTCAGAAGAAAAAGCCAGTGAGGAAAAGAGACGCCGCGACCGCAAAGACAAGGCCCAGCTGATCATGGTCCAGGCTGTTACAACCGCCTGGACCCAAAGTGATGGGAACCGAGGAGGACGAGGTCGGGGAGGAAGGAAAAAAGGCAAACAAGGAGGAGGAGGCCGGACCAACCAAAACGGCGAGGATTACTGTTTTAACTGTGGGGAGACGACTCATTGGAGAGAGGAATGCCCACACCCGAAAAAGGAAAAGAACTTTAAATCAAAGCAATCGGACAAAACCAAAGACAATTCTTCAAACTGACATCAGCTGAGGAAGGGAGTGGGGGAGGAGGGAAGTCGGTCGGGGAAGACGGAACCACTGCCAGCAGCAACGAATAAGGGAAGTGACAAACACACACACATCATGCAGGCCATTGAGTAAATTGGAAAATGTAGAAAACACATTCTGTGGTAAAAAGGGCAGATTTGCCTGATTGCAAATTTAGTGGTAGATTTATTCACTCAATAGGAGCGGCTAGGGTAACTGTAAAGGAGAAGTTTTTGTATCACTTCAGAGTGAAGATAACGGTGATAGACAGTCATCCATTTCCCACATCAGTCAAAAACAGTTTTCCTTTATCATCTGTTCTGCCCGATAAATTTACTGGGCAGAGATCTGATTCTCCGGTTCGGCTTAGACCTCATTTTTCCACAAATGAGGGTCTTAAAGTCCGACAGCCATCTCCTACGATTGTTCAAAAACTGGCATTTGATGATAAAGAACTGGTGAATGTGTATCAATGGCTGCTGACATATCCTGATTCTCAGGCGGTGTTGCGTTTGACTGATCAACGTGTTTTTCCACCTTCTGTGTTCATGGAGGCTTCTTATTTGCATTGTACTGCTAACGTTGTTGATGATCCGTGTAAATGCTATGATGAGAGTTTTCTGTTAGAATGTGTGAATGATGAGCTCATGCTTAAAACTATGTAAAGGGGAGTTTGCTGCGCAGAGCTGGTTCCTGATACACTCACACCCACACACACCACAACACAAGCTGTGTCAAATCCCAGGGGCGGTCCACACATTTCACTAGCCAGGGGCCCCACTGATAGATAGAGGGATTTGTGTCCAATCGTTAAAGATTGGGAGTCAGTCACTGATTGGGCACCTACACACACAGAATATGTCATGTACTCTATGTCACGTGACATGTATAGGATGAAAATCTGCACGAACGTAGCCGTTCTGCGCACATGGCTGTTGGTTGAGGAGGATGACGTTGGTGATGCCATTTTTTCACCTTTACGGGTAATTCTCATATCTCTGAGCTTCCTGCCGCGCTTTCAGATGTGCCATACTCACTCTGGGCAGCTCACAGATATGACGTAAGTTTAATGTCCACGTTCCGTCCAAACCCCAGTACCCATTGAAACGTGAAGCTGTTGATGGCATTCGGCCAGTGTTTACCTCTCTGCTTAAACAAGGGGTCATTATTCCGTGTAACGATTCCGGTCCGCACTCCAGTGTTTCCTGTCAAAAAGATCAGAGACAAACCTCCTGACGAGTGGAGATTTGTCCAGGATTTACGAGCTGTAAATACAGCTGTGCATGCACGCTCGTCCCGAATCCTTATCTGATTATTTCCCTCTGCAGCATTTTTTTTTTTTTTTACTGTCATAGACCTCTCAAATGCATTTTTCACACATGCCTGTTGGACATGCCTAATGTTTATGTCAAACGATGTAACACTCTGAATCCAGCGTCTCTTATGCCTTTGCCTGAAGACGGTGACGAACACGACTGTGTTGCCGAACTTTCCATTATGTGCACACCTAGACCGGACTTAAAAGACGTTCCTCTGACAAACGCTGACCTCATTTTGTATGTTGATGGGTCTGCCTTTCGCGACCAAGGGGGCACTAATCGGGTGGGTTTTTCTGTTGTTTCAGATTCTGCTGTACTCCGTTCTGGACCGCTTCCATGTCACCTCTCAGCACAAGCAGCAGAGCTCATCGCACTAACTGAAGCCTGCACGTTTGCAGAAGGCAAAACCGTGACTATCTACACTGACTCACGTTATGCTTTTGGGGTAGTACACGGTTTTGGGGCAATTTGGAAGTGTAGGAAATTTCTGAAATCTGATGGCAAACCAGTACTTAACCATGTACTGGTTGCAGGTTTACTAGACGCCATTCTGCTCCCATCTGAAGTTGCAGTCTGTAAATGTGCCGCACACACAAGCAGTACAGACCCAGTTTCCCTAGGAAATGCGTCTGCTGACTCAGCCGCAAAGGCAGCTGCTCTGATTCCTCTCGCACCTCACGCACACTCATTTGTTAAAATCCCTGTCTCCTCCTTCACTGACAAGATGTCATCACTGACTTCCATGCAGCAGCTAGCTACACCAGTTGAGAAGGCTCAGTGGAAAGCTGCTGGGGCTGTGTTTGACCCAACCTCCAGCATCTGGGTTGGTCCAAATTCCAATCCATGTCTCCCAAGACATTTCTTCCCTCATTTTGCTAAGTTGACACATGGGTTAGATCATGTGTCAAAAGGGGGAATGTTAGAGGCTATCAATCAGGAGTGGGGGTGGGGTGGAAAGAGAGAACGGCACAATAAAAAACAAACTAGCAAAATGCTGTGCAGACACAGGTCTGTCATGGACACAAGCTCTGCCCATTGTGTTGATGTACATGCAGATGCGGAAAAGAAGGAGGAGTCAACTCAGCCCATTTGAAATCCTTTTTGGGGCTCCTCCACAGATTGGACTCAAGGCTCCAGGATGTCCTCTTCCCTCCACAACTTTGTGTGAGGATGCTATGTTGTCATATTGTGTTAACCTATCATCCACTTTAGCAGACATCCGACGTCAGGTAGCCGCAGCCTTACCTACCCCTGCCACTGGTCCACTTCACCATCTCCAACCCGGCGACTTCGTGCTGGTCAAGGATTTCCGTAGAAAGAGCTGGAAATCCAATCGTTGGCAAGGTCCCTACCAGGTGCTTCTCGTCACCCAGACGGCGGTCAAGGTCGCTGAGAGAGCTACGTGGGTCCACGCCAGCCACTGCAAGGTCGTAGTCACAGGAAAGGAGAAACGGTAGAAACGGAAGATGACAACAAGTGACGTGTCCTAGTCACCAACGGAAGATGACAACAAGTGACTACATACACCAAAACAAAACACACACTACACACAAGGTGTCACGAGCGAGTGCCAGCTGAGCGGTTCCATATGCTCTCTGGTTCCTCGTTTGTGTTATCGGTGTGCGGAGTCTGACTGTCCGTATCACAAAATCGACCGAGTGAATACACACACACACACCCCATGGAGCTTTCCCGCCTCGTGATGGGGGCTCGCCTGGAAAGAAGACAACGCAACCGTGAGCAATGTGGAAAGTGCGGATACTACTGGAGAGCCTGGACAATCATAGAATGGTTCCTCTGCATACTTGCCGTGATGGTTGTGTTAGGACTAGTCCTATGTTTTATGTATCCATGGTCAGCACACAGCATGTCAGCCAAAATCGAGGTATCTAAGAGGTACATGGGGAAAGCAGGGCGAACCACATGGGCAGAGGGGCTGGTCAAGACAGGGATTGGTAACATTACTCTAAGGGATGGGGAAGATAGCACAGTGCAGTTAGACCCGTGCGACTACATATATTGCTCCGACCCTAAGAAACTGGGGTGGGCAGACGCCTACATATGCTATGTCGAAGATGACAGTCGCAGCGCCACTCACTGCTCGGGGGGGTGGTTTTTTGTTTTATGGACCACCGCGTACACCGATTGGGGTTATTCCCTATGGGACGACAAAACAAACATCAAAAGGAGATTGTCTATCTCCAAGGTCAATTCATCGAGCCCCGTTATCCTGTTGCAACTACAGGCTGCCCGGATATCAGACAGGGGTTATTATGTTGTCTGTATGTATGTATCCGGCACCGACCCGTGTGGCGCATTTTACATAGACATCGCGCCCAAAACTCAGACCCCCTTGCCAGAGAGAAAGGGTAAGCAGCCTTTGACGCAACTGTTGACATCCATAGGTACATCTACATTTCTAAAACGTAACCTATACATAGGCAATAACGACCATAGCAACATTGATGTGGTTCAGATCAGTAATGGGATCACCGGTAACGTCTGGTGGCACACTCTGAGATCATTCTTGCAGGCCGCAGGACAAAATGGGTCATGTTATGCATGCACCCTTTTCCCCCAGGACTCATCAATGTCCGTGCCAATTCGTCCGCGCTCTCTGACCCAGGTTGAATACCTCTGTGCGTTTATGGCTATGACAAGGCCCATCAAGGGTGAAGACCGCGTAACCGAGTGGCGTTATGCCAGGCCGCTTCCCCCACCATGCACTAATCGGTCTAACTCCCCTTTGCGTGCATCTACGTTCGATGACACATACGCAAAGTACCAACCCGTGAGCCATGTGCACCCCAGCCATTTGAGAGGGATGAAACACACACTCTGCATCCAAAGAGTGTACCACAAGACGTCTCTTACACCACCTTATTTTTCCCTAGGCACTACTACTGGTTGTACTCGTATCCTACGAAACACGTGCAGTTACGGTGCTTACAATATCTCGTATTGTCGCATATTCGGGGTCTCTGGAAGAATCCTTTTTAACGTAGCATTCCCTGATGTTAAACATATTTCCCTCCAACTGGCCTGGCCCAGTGATCGTGGGTTCAGCGCGCCACAAGATTACGTTTGGTTGTGCGGCGACAAGCTCTATCAGGTTCTGGCTCCCCTCTGGATAGGTACATGTACTCTGGTGGATTTGAATCCAGCAGTCACTGTCCTCACGTCCTTAATGTACACGACACATCATTACCCAGAGTTCCAACACCCCGACCACCACAAGGTAAAAAGAGATCTGACGTCCGCTGGAGCTAAATTCGTTGGCGGCCTGTTCCCATGGTGGGGCACAGTAAACAATGCCCATAACATAGATACCTTACACGTTCGGCTAGAGAACCTCACTTACGAGACGACGCAAGGCTTCCAGGCATTGACTCCATTCATAATAGCCTCTAGGAACATGCTCATGCAGCACCAATTTGCTCTTGACCTTTTGTTCGCCTCAAAGGGTGGCCTGTGTCATGTGATCGGTGACTCATGTTGCACTTACATCCCCGACGCCACCCAGAACATCACGGCCACCGTGCTGCATCTTAACAACCTGTTAGCCGACATGAAAGCGGATGACATATCCAACACAGGGGGCTGGGACTGGTGGTCCTGGCTTACATCAGGCGGGTGGGAAGCATGGCTGGCTAGGATAGTTACACCCGTGGCGATCATTTTCGGCCTATTAATCAGTTGTACCTGTTTGATTATCCCAATACTGAAGAAGTGCGTTTCCAGCATGGTATCCTCAGCTTTCGTTCAGTATACTACTATTCCATTACACGACAATCCTTTGCTCCACAGTGAGATAGACCAGATAGAATCAGAAGAGTCTGATTCCGACACCACAATGTAATCCATGTGAATCCTCCTTTATGCTTACATTATATTAGGAGTCTGTCCTCCACAAAAACAGCCAGTTTTCTATGATATATTTGTGATATGTTTACTTAAACCAGCGATGGAGTGTATTCATTGATGTGTTATATCAGTCTATCCTGTCATTTATTCTTTTATTGTTTCTTTTATTATTTCCATGATTGATCAAGTATGATCAAAAGAGGGGAATGTAGTGGAAATTTCATATTTCACCTTATATGCTAAACCAAATGCTTCTCCTAACATTGTCTAAAAACACCTATATCATTTCCTGAGATGTGCTGTCTTCTTCTCTTCAAGGCCACACAGCTGATTGTTCAGACTAGGGTGAGACTCACACAAAGTCTAAACAAGAACGCCCCTGGTTCTGAGAACACTAGCTACAGCTCAAGGACAGGGGTCTAATAACAATGAGACCTTGTGAAGACAGATGTCTGAACTTTCCTCCCTTTCTTTCTGTATATAAGCTTTGCTATTTTATTATATCTGCGCACAATCTCTCAGATTATTTATACTCTGTGAGACCTGTGTCTCTGTGTTGCATTTTTTATGTTATTTGAAGCTTCAAATAAATTAACCAGAAAGACAACTCTGTTTGTTTCACCATTTATTTGTTTAACCACTCTGACTTGTACTCCCGAGTATTGAGCTTAAGATTTCCACAACATGGGTCACTCAGATCCATCCACGTGAATGTGGAGAACTCTTCCATGGGAGTCATCCACTTCTCCAGATACTCCAGACATGTACTGTACAGGCCTTGCACATCAGCACAGAACTGGTCATATTCCTTACCAAGTCCATCACTACACTTTTGTGCCAGTAGTCCCTTAACTTTAAGGGACATTAAGTTGTTGCTCTTGCGTTCAAGAAGAATGGTGTGGCTGCTGTTCATTATTTTCTTTACCTCCATAATGGAGTTCTTCTCCTTTTCCATGTCTTGAATGTGGGTGTGGAACGCAGACATGAGTGAGTGCATGTGCCAGAGGTAGATCTCACTGAATTCGTTTTCAAAAAACTTCTTGATCACTATGGGTGGTTTTTGCTGAGACAGAAAGAATGCCTTTAAGGCTGGAAACATCTGTATCATCCTCTCAATGCCTGGGAACAATGACAGCCACCTTGTCTTGCTGTGAGAAAGCATCCTTCTGTATTCAATGTCAACAAAATCACAGTACTCCTTCAGGCTCTCAGTGCGCACAGTGTAAATGTGGAAGTACTGGTAGATTTTGAACATGACATTCTCAAGGTCAATATCTATTGTGTCTGCCCCATGATGCTGTGCTGGGCAACCCACACCGATCAGAGTGTTCTTCTGCAGCAACCTCTTCAAATTTGCAAACACATTCTTTCCCCCTTCATCACGTCGGATTCCTCCAAAGTTTGTGTTGCAATTGTCGCCAGTAAATGCAATGCATTTTTCAAACAAATTGTTTTTTGCCAATGTTTCAATGAGATATTGTGCAATGGTTTCTGCTGTCTCATTTGGTGTGTCTTTAACCTCGATTAATTTTGTTTGCATGCCACCCCTCTTCCAGTCAAAGTACTGGATTATGATTGAGAATATTTTCACTGCTCCGTGGTTACTCCCGTCTGTAGAAACACCACAGTACTGGATTTCTTTGAGTGCTTCATGTGCGACATCAATCGAGTGGGGCGCTATAACACCATTGACAATGGCTTCGGTTTTAGTGCGCACACTACAGAATGTTTTGGCAGTGTCAGAGTCTGGAAATGCTTTTTTTAGCAAGGCACTTGTGCAATCCATAGATCTGTAGCTGTTGTGATGTTTCACAGTGTGAAATGCAAACGCACCCTCCGCTGCATTTACAGCATCCTCGGTTTTGCCTGGTCTAACAAAGAAGTCTGTCAACTTTGCCGACGAACTCTCACCTTGCACAGCTTTCCTATGTTTGTCTGTGTCCATGTGCGCTTTAAGATCGCCTGCACCTTTATTGGACACACACGTATGTGCAAGCTTTGCACACGGTGCACTCCGCCTTCCATTTGTTCCGACCGGGTCGGTACATTTGGAATTTCTTCTGCAATTCATCTGTAAAAGTACATTTGCGCTTTGGCATTGTGAATGTGAGCTGCGGTCCGCTCTGTCCCCTTCCTCTGTTTGTGTGTCAGCGTAGTTGTAGAGCCGCCCAGAAAGCTTCAGACTCAGGGATTACGTCACACAAGCAACAAAGTACCGTATTATTCTGTGCTATGCGCCAGTCAATTTAAGTACATGCAAACGGTCCGCGAAACCCGGACATTTTCATGAATTTATAAACCCCCCCCGGACGACCCGGACAGGGCGTGAAAAGAGGACATGTCCGGGCAAAAGAGGACGTTTGGTCACCCTACCCAACACTGACTACGACACATGTGAGCCATGTTAGCGTTTTTAGCTACCTAGCGCCATATGTTTTGATGTCTATTCTTGTTATTATCTCCACGAGTTCGTATAATTGAGTGATAATGAAGTGTACCCCTCGATTCTGTGTCTCCTCACAATGTGAAACGATGTGTTGTTGGATGTGCAAATATAAATAATAAGATTTTGTGAGTGAATTTCGGTGCAGTCATCTGTTAGCATGTTTCGCTCGTTGCTAATTCAGAGGCTCAGCATTAGCATTGTTGGTTTTTTTTTGATTTTTTTTTAAAATGATCAGTTAGATGAGTTTCTTCCCGTTACATGGATATAAAACATTCATAGTTTATTAAATGAACATGCCCTCAGACACTGTTTCCTGCAAGATATTGCGGCAGTACTCCGGTACCGGGGTCTCTCGGGCTTAACAGGTTAATTATTTGTGTGTGTCTTGCAATGTCAGTTTTTCCAAATTTAGCATTTTTGAGTTATTGTTATTCATAATAGTTAATTTCTTCTTCTATTATTTCTGTGAGTAGGAAGATTTTGGAAGAAATGGGCCTGCAGGGGAAGGTGACTCCCCTGCAAGCGAAGAAAAAGTGAGACAACCTTAAGAAGAAGTATAACGTATGTGTGTGTGTGTATGTCAAATTAATAAACACATTTGCCGATATTAGTTTAGCTGCTGCTGTTCTTTTACTGCCATGATTGTTTTACTCTGCCTTAGGATTGCAAGTACCCAGGGTCAGGAGAGGGAGTCAGTGGGAAACCCACCGCTGCATCTAGGCCGTGGTTTGTCCAAATGGATGAGGTATTAGGATAGAGGCCCTCCATCAGACCTCCTGTCTGGCCGTGTGTCCTGGTCATGAAAGAACCTGTCCAGGACAGGGACGGTCAGATTCATCCTGCAGTACAGGGGTCTTGGCTATAAGAAAAGGTGGAGGAAAAAGGGCAATAGAGAATTCTGTGTAAATTGCTTATTCGTCAGTGTATATAATATATGTTATATCTAAAATAATACATATTATTTGTAAAGCGTTTTAACACACTCAACACTTTAAAGAGTCAAAATTCACAAGACATCATTAAAGCAACCCACTTTAAATACATAAAACACAACTTTATTGACAATAAAGGAGTTTTGATATGTGATTTGAACATGGTGAGATGGGACCAATCATGTATTTTGGTGGGTTAGTTCCACATTATATTTAATATATACATAGCTGAGGTTATTCCACATTATGAATCTTATTAATGGCAATTTAAACATGTATTATATTGTCAAAATGAAATGGAACTACAGTTAGCATACTTGACTATAGTTTTCTGAAGCCAATATTAACAATAAATTACAGGGTTTAAGCTATATTTTTCTTACCTGGAAATGGTCTCCTCTTAATCTAATGTTCTTTGAACCACATGTTCCATGAACATAATTAATAGCAGCAAAGTCACTTCTCTGGCAAGTTTGTTCTCCATCCTTTCTGTCTTCAAAAGAACTGGTTGCTAGGCAACAGAGGCGGCAAAATGTAGGGGCTGGTGACATAAAGACGTAGACTGTCTCATTTTGCAGGCCGCTCGCTCCAGCCTACGCGGTCTACGTCGGCCGCATCCTGCGTCGACCGCGTAGGCTGGGTCCTCGGAAGGATGCAGCCCCTGAATTGAGACACGGCCCATCTGACTCCAACTGACTCCATCTGACCGACAGACCAACCGACCAACCGACCAGTGGCGGTTCTGCGGGGTGGCACGGGGTGGCAGCTGCCACCTCAGAAAAATGCCTTGCCACCCTAGTTGCCACCCTAAATGTAGGCAATTCATTTATTAATAATGTTTTTTTAAATGTTGGTGACATTTCTCCATAGTTCGTGTAAAACATTTTACTCAACAGTTTTGAATTAACTCCCCCGCTTTGTTTTGAAAGAAAAGTTGTGGCTCATCGGACATTTATGAGAGAACATTTCTAATGTCCGAGTGCAAGTGACTGCAGCACAAGACGCGAGTAACCCCGCCCTGGCGCGAGCGTGGAAATATGATTGGTGGCGATTTCATTTGAACGGGACGGCGCAATATGAGAAGCATTTGGACCCAAGTAGATGGAAGGAATTAGGTATTTGCGGTCTACAATGACAGAGAAGAGACTTTCAAGCTTGGCTGTACTCATCAAAACGCACTAAAGCTTTGGATCTTAATAAGTTTGTCCGGGGTTTTGCTGAACAAAATGGTAATCGCCACATTCAGCTGAAATAGGCATGCCAACTTGATGCTCTGCTCACGGATGAGCATAAACAACTGTTAAGATGATGACCTTGTATGTGTGTATATTTTTATTTTTCTTTGTGGGAGTCTGCCCTCGAAAAACAGTTTTAAGTCCTGAGAAAGTCAAATAAGACGGTGTGTAAAACTACACTGCCCCCAGCCAAAAGAAAGTAACCACTTTCATTTAATTAGGCCAGTAGGTAAGGACTTTCCACTGGATAATAACTGCAGCGATGTAGACATATGTTTTAGCTGAATACACGTTTTTTTAACCCTAATTGATGCAGTTAGTCACTTCTTTAATGTTTGTTTTTTCTGATGTAAAGTCCAGGTTGTAACTGTTTACAATAAAGTCGTGGGGCGCTGAACCGTTCCTTTGAATCTTTAGAATTTTAATATATTATCGTAATTACTTCAAATTTGAAGGAGGGTGAGCAAGCATCTTGAGGAACATTCATCATTAACTCCTCCAAAAAATATAGTTTATTCAATAATAAATGAATATGTGAATCATAACAGTGATTGACAGCTGATAGAAATAATATGATTGTTAATATTATCATATTCATACAGACAAACATCGATGAGGCAGTTAATTAATGTACTTATTGCAGCAGTCTGCATAGATTTGGTACCCTTGCTGGTCAAAGAGTGAAACAAACTCATTCAGTTAAAATTCATTAAATCATGTCTGCCACCTTATATATTTCTATTTAAGGCTTTACTGATGTGCCACAATAATGTCACCTAATGTTATTGAGTCAAAATATTAATATTGTGGCTTTCCAAGTTAACATTGATTGATATGACTGCGATTAAATCAGCATATACTTCTGCCAGGGGATGCCATCCCTCAAAATCTAAGTGTGTAGTCATTTGGTAAATCCAGTGTCCAGCTTGTCGCTGTGTGACAACGTCATGTTTGTTGCGATACCTACAAGATTTACCTGTGACAAATGTCAGCGATGTGAACAGAAATGTCAACCTACTTTCACCTGCACCCAGCAGCAAGCGGGAGAAATGTTTCAAGTTGTACTTATGAAGTTACGTCTACAATTAGGAGGGTGAGTAATTAAGCTTTTATTTCTGTAACGTTAAACTTATTGTTTTTCTTCAACAAGTTTGACTACATTGAAAGACAGAGGAGGGACAGTATGTGCATTCTTAATGAACATACTTTGTATTTGTTATGTGTCAGGGTGTTATGCTACAGGTCCATGAAGACAGGCCCCACAGTGAGTTCAGGATGAAGTGTTGTTACTGTCTTAGTTACCGTCTGGTTAAACATGTTCCTGGGGATTTGGCTCATTTCAGACAGGTTAAACACAGCCAATAGTAAAACATAAACTTTAATATAACTAGCACAAGGTAGCTACTCCCCAGAAATGGACTGACTGGTCTGTGTGTGCTGCACAGAGGTCACAGTTCTGTTTTGTTCCTGTTCTGTTGTTAAAGAGTCATTTTTCTTCGTTCATAGAATACAAGTAGGCCTAAATCAATTCATATCAGTCCAATGTTTTCCCTATATACAAATAGCGGCGGCGCAGCGCCGCTGCTGAAATATGTGCGCCACTGCTATGGGGCGCCAGCCAGGTACCCAAAAAAAAAAATGTATCTTTTTTTTATTTTTATTAAAATAATAATAAGTGGCGACCCTTTTTCGTTTTTGATTGTTTGTTATGTGGATTTGTAGTATTTGTGTTACTGTATGTTCAATAAAGGTGTATTTTTGCTAAATCTTGAGACATTGCCACTGTATGTACTGGCAGGGCCGATTTTTTACAGTGGGGGATGTTGGCTTATCAGGCGCCCGCAGCTCACAGCCAAAGTGCGAGCGTGGGAGCGAGCGAGAGAGGGAGAGAGGGCGCACCGGTACCGGAGCTGTTGTTATTAGAATCTGGTGCTAGCTGCGCTAACGGATATAAGAAGTAGATGTTTCTACAACCATGGTGGAGGAGAGCTCTCCTGTCAGACTGAAAGGCTCAGTGAGGTAAAGGACTCTCTGAGTGTTTAGATAGTTCATTTTAGTCTAAGTTATCTCAGTGGGTCCCAAACATCGCATCGCGTCCGGTGTGAATGCAGCATTACTCTCCCGCTCCAGTCACATGACTCCCAGTGGCTCCCCAGTACTCAGCTGCACAGAGCAGAGCAGCAGTGGTACAAACCAAGAACTATGGCAAGTCTGAGAATAATGTCATTGTAATTCAAATTCTAAAACTACACACTCATGTCTCATACACACATCATCAAATCAAATCAAGTTTTATTTATATAGCACATTTATAAACGATTTTTGGTCGAGCCAAAGTGCTGTACATATAATAAAATTAGCCTACAGTAGAGACACTTTACAGCAAATACAACAGCACAGATTGTTCAGAATATCAGTATGAGAAAAACGACACCCTCTATCCTTAGACCCTCACATCATACAAGGAAAAACTTCCAGAGAAAACCCACAGTTTCAGGGGAAAAAATGGGAGAAACCTCAGCGAGAGCAACAGAGGAGGGATCCCTCTCCCAGGACGGACAGACGTGCAATAGATGCCGTGTGTAAATCGAAGAGATAATACATTTTACAGCATATAGACCGAATGTTAGGAAATGCATGTGTCTGTAATAAGAAGATGAATCCACGAGGATGTCGAGCTACAATCCTGAGGAAGCCATCAGGGAAGCAGCATGGTGAGACCCAAGGCAGGACCGCAGAGACAGGTTCAGCCACGACCCGAACGTCCACGACTTAATCCAGAACTCAGGATAGAGGATCCAAGACACAGGACTACAGCAAGAGGATCAGCCTCGACTCCGAATCCCGGCGTAGATATAGATACAAAACAAGAAAAAAGATCTGGCTGGGTTGATCGGAACAAGAGAATACACAGACACAGACAGAGAGGGAAAAGGTCATTGGATAAAAGTTATTCTTGATAACCCTCTAGAAAGATCTCATGAACTTCCCCACTCAATCTATCAAGACCCGAGCAGTTCTATTAACAGGCCGACGCATATCGCTCATCGAATCCCTCACCATATGAACATCATCTCATAATTTCTATATCTATCTATCTATATATATATATATATATATATATATATATATATATATATATATATCTATACCCACAGTGTGTAAAACCAGGCCCGGTAGAGAACATGGCTGGGATGTCCACAAATCCAAAGCAGAGAACAATGTCAGAGAAAGTAAAGTGAGAGATTAGTAGTTATGTGAAAGTAAGCTATGCACACAGAATAGTTTATGTGTTGATGTCTCTGAGAGCTGAGAGCTGCTGGATCTGTCTGCCCTCAAAGGGCGAGAGATCTACAAGGACTTCACCGCTGCTTCTGCACCATGGGTATCACCTGTGAGGTGCCACTAGTGGACTCTGCTCTCAGTACATTTCAAGCTGGCAGTCCCTTGTCATATGAACATCACCATGACAGCTAGAAGTCACACCGCTACCCACCACCATGCTCCACCACGGCCAGATCTACCACAGCTGGCTACAGACTACAACCATCTGCATGCGTTTTTTGTTGTTGTGAACATCAACAACTGCCCTTAAGGGGATAGTTCTGGTATTTTTAAGTGGGGTAGTATGTGGTAGTCGTGTGGAGAAACATACAGGAGCCCCGGCACAGCAGAGCCATGTACTGCTGAGGATGTGGGCAGAAGCAACATTTATTTTATCCACCACAAGCTATATCAGTTTAAGTGTACGTTATTTAACGCTAAATATAGCGATTTTTTTTCAGGTGGGGCATTTTTGGGTGGATGAAATAGGTTTTGCTGCTGTGCTGGTACTCCTGTCTCTCCTACTAACTGGGGTCGTACCGACCGCTGTCTGCTGGAGGTTATACACTGACTGGATAAGAACCTCATACAGCCCCACTTCAAACAATCCAAACTATCATCTTAAAGTCTCTTGAGGTCACCTAAAGAGGAAAATATGCTGATTCAACACATATACAGAGACAGTGACATGATCCAAGTGATACAAGAGACAACAGACCTCTGTGTGTCTCTACCTATTCACAGGTGCCTGCAATGTCTGTTGATATATTACGATTCATGTCAATAAACATGTATGTTGAGAATTATGTCTGGTGTTTCTTAAATCACTGTAGTTGTTCAGAGTAGTGAGATACAGATACATAAAGCAATGATCATATTTGTAACAGACTCAAAATCTGATCAAGACAAAAAGCTTTTGTAACATTTACCAACATTCAGTACAATTAATTTTTCAAAATGGCTTTATTTAACACAAAAACATAATAACATATAGTTCATACTCGTAAAGTAGAATCTGCCTGAAGGAACAAACATATGGTGCAGGTTGGTTAATAGGGTTATGATATGAACTAAAATAAAATATGGAGGAGAACAACATTTTAAATAGTGTGGTTAAAGCTGCAACGATAGATTATATTCAATATGAATTATCAGAGAATTTTTTTTTATGAGAACAATTTGATTATTTGTGGCCTATTACAGCTTTGTGCAATTACCAAGACACTAACTGGTGCTTTTGGCATAATTATTGAAACCACAATCTCAAGTTGCCTTTCATCTATTGAACAGATATGCTAAATCATAAGCACATTGTCTGCTTTACACTAAGTTTGATATTCCAAAATACACTTTTTGCAAATAACTACACACTCTCATTAATAATAATAATAATAATATATTTTATTTCTATAGCGCTTTTCTTGAACCCAAAGACGCTTTACATTTGGGAGGGAGGGTAGACAAACAAAACAAAAACAAAAACAAGGACAAAGCCAAAAAGAAACAAAACAAAACAGAAAAGCAGTCAGGAGGAAGTTGATTGAGAGGGGGGGGGGCTTATGGATACAGAGTTGAAGAGGTGGGTTTTGAGGCGGGACTGGAGCAGGGTGAGGGACTCAGACTCACGGAGGTATTTGGGGAGGGAGTTCCAGAGCTTCGGGACTGCCACAGAGAAGGCTCTGTCCCCGAAGCTCCGGAGTTTGGCCTTGGGGATGGAAAGCAAACCGGCTGAGGTGGATCTGAGGGACCGGGGTGGTTGGTAGAGGATGAGGAGGTCAGTGAGGTAGGGGGGGGGGGGGCAGATGGTGGAGGGCTTTGAAAGTGAGGACCAGGAGTTTGTAGTGGATGCGGTGTGAAACGGGGAGCCAGTGGAGTTCTTTGAGGACCGGGGTGATGTGATGCCATGATTTGGTGTGGGTGAGGAGTCTGGCGGCTGCGTTCTGGACACGCTGGAGTCTACTGAGGGAGGTGGAGCTGATGCCGTAGAGGAGTGAGTTGCAATAGTCAAGGTGGGAGGAGATGAAGGCGTGAATGAGTCGCTCAGCTGCAGGGCGGGTGAGAGAGGGACGGAGTTTGGCAATATTGCGGAGGTGGAAAAAGGAGGTTTTTACAACATTAACACTAGACACGTTATTCAAAAACCGACAGCCTGTGTGTTGTTTGCTAAACACTGCCATTGAAATACCACACTCAATTATCAAACCTCTGCATCCAGAATGCACATGTTAAAAGCCATGTAACCAATTAGATCACTTAGAAACCTGAGCTTGAACACTTGCACAACAATGGAGGCCACTTTTGGAGAGAGAGTTAGAGGAAGAGGTAACAGCTCTTTTGAGCGTCTTGCAGTGATTATGGCCTGCATGTCTTTCTGTTCCAACTCAGCTGTCAGCTTCTTAGCAGTTTAGACAAACATCAAATTCATAATGTAAACTAGTTACTACGGCGACCTTGAGAGCCTTGAAAGGCGCCTATATAAAATAAATGAATTATTATTATTATTAGTTGGACAAAATAATGCTTAACAACTGTTCCATTTACTGTGTGAACTGTTTTAGGGGTCGACTGTATGATATATCGTTCTCCCGCTTGCTGCTGGGTGCAGGTGAAGGTAGGGCGACAGTTCTGTTCACATCGCTGACATTTGTCACAGGTAGGCTACATCTTGCAGGTATGCAACAAACATGACGTTGTCACCAGTCTATGGTTGTCACACAGCGACAAGCTGGACACTGGATTTACCGACACTGTACAAACATATCTGCATGTGATTGCAGAAATAAACTTATCCTCGTCAGACTTCTGGGTTCCAGGATTGAACTTTTCCAGCATTGCCATTATATCCTCGTGTCTTTTATTTTGAAAGATGTTCTTTAACTTCCGGTCCAGGACACCGGTGCTTTTCTTCATTCTTCAATACAAAACGGAACATTTTATGAAGTTGTTATCAAAAACCAAAATCCGACCGTTTTTTTAATTAGGTCTTCTTGTTATCCGTTTTTTGATTCAGACAACAAAAACGGGAAAACGGCTTTGGTTTCGTTTTTTGCTTCAAACGAAAAATCAAACTAATAAAATGTACACAGACCTTTTTTTAATGAGGTTTTCTCGTTATCCCTTTTAAGATTCAGACAACAAAAACAGGAACATGGTTTTGGTTTCCCGTTTTTTCATTTTGGCTTTTGGTTCAAACGAAAAATGAAACTGACAAAAAGTACACAGACCCCTCTGGAGGAACTTTTTGACCTATATAACCAGTGGCTACAAAAGTGGTGGGTCACCCCCGTCGTGCGGGCCGGATGAGAATGTCTGGCGGGCGGGTGTGGCCCGCGGGCCGCCAGTTGATGGTCACTGCCCTATGGTAACCCTCATACTGTAAAGCGTCTTTGAGTTGTGAAAAGCGCTATATAAATAAAATGCATTATTATTATTATTATGGTGATTATTTTTTCGCCGCACTCATTGAATAGAAAAATACTCTGAGCATGCGCAGTGTAGTTTTTACAGCAACCATTCACTTTGACAGTGAGAGAGAGGGGCTAGATCGGGGCTTGACCCACGTCACTCAAAACGGCTCAATAGGCACACTGTAGACACTAATTAGAAGAACACAGACTAAAACAGCAATGTACAGACTAATCAGATGATTAAACATGGTCTTAAAATATATTTTAAGATGTATTTTCTTTTTGCATTTATTTGGATTTTTTTGGAATTATTATTTGAATTACTTTCTGCTGACACTAGGTGGGGCTGTGCCCTTAATGACCAGTCGCTAACACACTACGGGGAAAAAAAAAAAAAATCATAATGGGTCCCATTTAAGATTTCACAGATACAAGCACACATTGTTCCTATCCAAAAGCAAACAAGGATTTTCCTGAAAATTGATAATGATCTTGATAACATGTGCTAGACTTTGTTATAAAAATTGGAAATGACATTTCTGAAAAGCAATAAAGGACAGTGTGTGAGTTATCTTCAGCCACATGACCAACAAAATCCACGCAACCACAAAACTTGATTTAAGTTAGATTTAAAGGGAGAGCAGCTGAAGAAACAAACTGTTCTTTTAGTTTCAGTGTAATCAGATGTTCGCTTAAGAATAGACTCAAAGAACCAGTATGGATCTTATTGAAAAAAATGCTACAGTTTGTGTGTCTTATTTTGATGGAAATCTTATTGAGAGATTGTTTGGCAATGTGTGTTTAAGGAAAAGCACAATACACTTTAGATAAGAATTTGACATAATCACTGTGAAGTTAGTGGATTGCAGAATAAGATTTCACAGCCTTGAGTTTGACATTTGGACTATTGACATATTGTTTTTTTGGAACAAGATATGACACAAGAGAATAAAGCTAAGTACAACCCAACACTGAAACATGACATTTTACAATACACCTTAATTAACTAAATAAAACACTGTAAAAGGGATTAAGGTCCAAAGAATAAACATGGAAAGGAAGCCATGCACGTCCTTTATTGTTTATTTTACTGTAAATGGGACCATAGATTACTAAAGGAACATCATACTGTATTGAAGACTTTAAATTAGTTTTTAAACTACAAACTCGTTAGGAAAATGTTTAAAAAAAATTGAGACTTTTTTTAGCTTATCTTTTCAAAACCAAGGGTTGCCATTTCATTTGCCCTCAAGCTAATGCAATTTTGTGAAATGTTTCTGTTTATTGACATTAGCTGTTCTTGTTTGACTGTGGTTTATATTGTTTTTTGCTGGAAATGTCACCCCTGAATTGAAATCCAGTACTCATAAAACAATACATCTACACTGGGAGCAGATAGACAATAAGAAACACACTGTTGCATCACAAAATGTTCAATTTTTTATTGATTGAGCCTTGACATCTCGCAAGTTTTTTTCTTTCTCCCTCGGCTTCTCCTTGTGTCTCACTCTCAGCCTCTCTTCCGCTGCCTCTCTCTTCGACACTTCCCACCGCCGCCTCCTTCAATTTCAATCTCCCTCTGATTTCCCCTCTCCTGTAGTTCTGTGATGGGAGATCACAGCCTAGGAGTATGTGGAGAGAATATCGTTGATCCAGGGCATCAGAGAGCAGACTTTGGTGTAAACGCCCGGGTAGTTGGGTTGAGCGCAGCCCTGGCCCCAGGACACGACACCCTGCAGCTCTCCGTTACACACCAGAGGACCACCAGAGTCACCCTGAGCAGGAGAGAGACATCACTTTATTCCCTCCACCTCATTCAATATAACCTCATTGTATGTGCCGTGTAATTGTTTGAAAATACCTGACAAGCATCCTTGCCTCCCTCCAGGTATCCAGCGCACACCATGCGGTCAGTGATCAGGCCGGGGTAGGAGCCATCGCAGTCCTTGTGAGAAAGGATGGGGACTTCCACACACTCGAGGTAAAATGGGTTGAACACTGCAGATAAGAGCGAGACAAAATGATTAGGAGTAACACAAAAAACACCCCAATTCAGCCTTATATCATGTGTTAAAATGCACCGATGTATTAGTGACTCCAGACTATCAGAAACATGCATTATTGATTATACTGTATATAGCATCACTCTTTTCCAGCTTGATTTCTCAAATTACATGTTTTCTGTAAATATGTGTACCGTAAATGGGCAACATCAACATCTATTAGGTTTTAAATAATCTGCCATAAGTGCTATAATACTACAGTAACCATAACTAGCTAGGACACGTTTGGCTTTGGATTTTGAATACTATATAGTCATTTCATGCAGTATGTAGCCATCAAGTGCATTGCCAACATTATGCTGGCTTCACTCACTTTTTAGGATGGTTCCTAACTGAGGGAAAGGATCCAGCAGCCATTATAAAACCTTGGCGAATCCTTTTGAACGGTAGGGAAATGTGCTTTAATGTTTCCTCTCATCATAGGGTGAGCTACAATATTCTGTTTGCCATCAAGCAAACTGTATACATCACGTTTGCTCTCAAATACATTCTTATGAGACAGTCTTAAGCATTAGATGATTGCCAACTGTTATCTTTTTTCATCGTGTCTTTGTGCCTGATATATTTTCTATTTCATAAAAGTTTGAGAGTTTTTTGTGACAGTAGATATGGTTGTTGGTTGCAGGTGAGGAAGTCCACTTTAAGTACGTTTTAGTTAATAACAGCAGTTCAGAAACTACTGTTTATTAATACTTAATGGTTTGTTAAAGGCTTTTTTCTTATAATACGTATTAAACCTATGGAAGGCCATGAGTGCAATATTTTACCCTTTTTTTTTCTTCTAGTAATGTCAATCACAGCAAAGACAAACAATAGGATCACAAAAGAATGAAAATGATTGTACCATGACATATTGATGACCTTTAATGGGACGATCAGGCACACCTCACCTTGATCAGTGTAGATGTTTCCCCATCCGGACACCATGCACATGTCCCCGGCTGCAGGGCAGGCTTTGGGCAGAGCGACGGGCTTCACGTACTGGTTCACGGTGACGGGGTGCGCCAGCTTCATCAGCATGATGTCGTAGTCCAGGGTCTGGTAGTCGTAGCTCTGATGCCAGTAGATGGCGTCCACGGACATGAACTGCTCCGTGCCCTCGTTCATCCAGATGTGGTTTTCACCCAAAATGGCAATCAGTGAGTAAGGGCTAAAAGAAGACACACAGAACAACATTAGCATAGTTTCTTTAACACACAGAACATACAAAAATATTTGTATATGTTAATATAAATACTTCCTGCAACGGTCAGACTGTACAGTCACTCAATTATACGGACTCTAACACACTGCTCTGCAATAACACTTATGTGCAATATTTACTATTTTACGCCACCTCACTACCTCAGACTATTTCACTACTGTTAAAGGGATGATTGTGCTATGTGCAATATACACTGTTTTTACATGTTACACACTATAAATGTTGTCCATTGCTGCTACCTATTTACTACTATTACTTTTTTATAATGCTGCTACGTATTTTTGTTCCATGGATGTTTACTCATTTGATATCCTTTTATTAACGCCTCTCTATTTAATATGTTACTCTACTAATCCTATGTTTGCCTTTTGCCTGCACAGTCCCTTTGCCCTAACACTGTACATCTCCCCGCTGTGGGACGAATAAAGGATGTCTGATTCTGACAACACCGACTTTTGCCAGCAGTGGGCAGCAGAGACGATCCACTGGTCGTTGATGAGGGAGCCGCCGCAGTAGTGGTAGCCGAGATTGATAGACACCTGCCAGGGCTGAGAGTGGGCTGTACACTGGTAGCCACCCACAATCTTGTCATCCATAGGTGCTGCAGCTGTGGTGTTAAGCAATAACAATAATCCATATATTTATCAAAGTTAAATGTCTTACTTATTCTAAAATGGTTGTGCAGATGTGCTTTACCTGCAGCGCCCAGGAGTGCGAGAACAATCAGGCCAATCATCATTACTCAAGCCTTCCTGCGACCAGACTGGAGGAGAAAGATCTGTCACTCACTCAATTTATACCCTCTGTATCTGTCAATAATCTCCCTCCTACTCCACTCCTCCATACCTCCACCCGATTCTACCCACCTGCCCCCCCTGGTTTATCCTCCCACCCAAATCCCTGAAAAATAACCTTATCTTCTTATGTGCCACGTTTATCCGTTCAGTTAATAAGTGAGACACATTTTGCATAGTTTTGGCCTTGCAGACTGCTTCCTTTACTCTGTTTTTGACAGATCATTTTCTGCACCTACCTCCTATATAAATGGGGCTATTTTTTTTAAGTGGTGTGTAACTCCCTTTTTTTTTAGCAGACATTTATTTCATAATGGTCGAACATAAGAGCAGAGATCAGCATTGTTAAACACTTTTTTGTTCACGTGCCACATCCATCCCAATTTTATTTTGTGGCCTGGACGAGTAAAACCATTGCATGATAAATAACAACACCTCCAAATGCTTCCCCCTTATTTTAGTGAAGGCCTAAAGAAGTACATTAACATTCTGAAAATGGTCAAAAATAAATGCCTTTGCAAAACAGATGATAAACAGCCTGAGGTTATACTGTTGGGGCAATTGCAACAATATGTGTCTGATTTTCCATATTCAGTCTGTCCAGTTACCATCATTGCATGTGCATTACAATTTACAGCTCAACGTGGATCTACAAAAGCACAAAATGTTTAAGCTTAAAGGGTGTTGATTGCTGTCTGACACAGAAACAGAAAAACAGGTTGTTTTAGGTTTCAGAGACAACAGATGATTTATTTCTCACCTCTCTGGCTTTTACCCAAGGACATCATTTGTTCTGCTATATGGGCCAAGAGCTAAAAGACGGTTGTATAACAGTTTTCACTGTTTGATATTGTAGCCTGCCAAAAATGAGTGACCCATGAGAAACCAAAAGCAGGTGTTTCATGTTTGGAGACCTTGGTCCAAATTTTAAATAAGGGGCACAGATGATATAACCACGGGGTGTTGTGCTACGATTGGGCCGAAGTGGAAAAACACAAAATGAGGTGTGTGATAAGAAAGTGTATTTGGGTTGAAAGTGAGTGCCAAGACTGTGAGGACACAGATTGGGTCCAGAGAAATAGGGGGGAGAGGAGAGGAGGAGGCGGGGGGGCTGTGAGGTGAGGTGAGGGGATGGGACGAGCACAGCGGGGCTGCTGGGATATAAATTTGAGCCGAGGTGTGTGTGGAGGTGTCTTCTGAGCATTCACCTGACACCATGGCACTGCTGGCTCTGCTGCTGCTGATCGGAGCTGCTGGTAAATACACAGTAATACACACATTCACAAAGATACACACACAAACAGTAAACAGTACATAGAAAACATACTGTAGTGTAAGATATTTAAGAAATAAGATGAATGGTTGTGGTTGAAGATAACTTTAAAACACAAATGTATCTCTTTCTCTGTGTGTGTGTGTGTGTGTGTGTGTGTGTGTGTGTGTGTGTGTGTGTGTGTGTGTGTGTGTGTGTGTGTGTGTGTGTGTGTGTGTGTGTGTGTGTGTGTGTGTGTGTGTGTGTGTGTGTGTGTGTGTGTGTGTGTGTGTGTGTGTGTGTGTGTGTGTGTGTAACAGCTGCAGTTCCCCGTGAAGATGGCAGGATCATTGGCGGTTATGAGTGTTCGCCTCACTCTCGTCCATACATGGCCTCCCTCAACTACGGGTACCACTTCTGTGGAGGGGTGCTGATCAACAATCAGTGGGTGCTCTCTGTGGCACACTGTTGGTACAAGTAAGTAAATATTGATGGGAAAAATATTACTTTCAAATATTGTACATGTTGATGTGCAACCCATTTTTTGTACAGTTTATTTTGCTCGACATGTATGCATTCCTTTTCTTTATGAACAAAAATATAGTGTAGTCTTTGGAAAATTGAGAGATGAAGTGTTGTAGAGATATGAAAGAACAGAATATTGAAAGCGTTCACTGCTTCCACATATTTCTATAACATTGGACCTCCTCTCTCAGTCCCTATTCCATGCAGATCATTCTGGGCGATCACAACTTGCGAGTGTTTGAGGGAACAGAGCAGCTCATGAAGACCGACACCATCATCTGGCATCCTCTGTGAGGGAAACATTTAAAAATCCCCCCCTTCTTCTCTTTGAATACCCTAAATCGCATCTGAGTCATTCATCCGGTCAGTGCAGAGGAACAGCTGGTGTCTAAAGCGTGTTTTGTATTTTCTGTATGCAGCTATGACTACCAGACTCTGGATTTCGACATCATGTTGATCAAGCTGTACCACCCAGTGGAGGTGACGGCGGCGGTCGCCCCCATCCCGTTGCCCACAGGGCGTCCCTATGCAGGGCTTTCCTGCTCTGTGTCCGGCTGGGGTAACACCAACCTTGGAGGAGAGGGTGGGTTGATTATTATGTGTTGTATTGTACAGCTTAACAACAGACTTAAAGGTCACCTATTATGCAAAATCCACTTTTTCATGTCTTTTCTATATCAACATGTCTGTGTAAAGAGATTCTGAAAGTTTCAGGAAAAAAAGATTCTCTCACTTTTTGTCCTGATCCATTTATATAAAAACCTGTCTGAAAATGAGCTGATCAGATTTTGGCCACTTTATAATAATAATACATTTAATTTCAAAGCGCTTTTTCAGGTGCTCAAAGACGCTTTACAGCCGATTTGTTTGGCTTGTGTAACCATTAGCCAATCACCAACCAAGGTAACCCCCCCACCCCCCACCTTATCACCTGAATCTCCTCCTAGAGCACCATTGTGTTCTTTCTAACCAAATCTCTCTCAGAGGGGCGTGGGGAGGGGCTCCTTATTTTCATCTAAAGTAACAGATAGAGAATCAGCACTTTTGAAACAGGGCTGAAACAGAGGGGATTATGGGTAATGCTGCAATGATCTGTTATGTATTTCCAGCCAAAAACTTCAGAGACATGTTTTGTATATATCTGAGACCTATAATATATTGATGAAAAACAGTATAATAGGGGACCTTTAATGAGACCATCCCAGTGAACAGGTCATGATGTTGTTTTCAAACCATTCATTTCCCCAGGTCAAAGCTGGACAGCAAGGTTAACAGTGTTTTTCTTTCCATACAATCCTCCACTGAGGGTGTCAAAGTTGACCTTTTAAGCTTAACTGAGTCTGGCAAGAGTCTGTATTTCTTTCTCACTGTCAAAAAGTCCATGAAAAGCTCAAACGCAGCAGTGAATTTATTGTTCAAAAAAACAAAAAAACAAGTCAAAGTCTGATAAAGCTTTTATTGTGCGTCATTGTTGTATCTTGTGATCAATAATTGTATGTCAACATCATAGGAGTAGGTTTAACTGGTTTTACTTTGGTAACATCTGCCGGGACTTCCTCGTGGGAACATGTACAACAGGCTCTTTTAATACCAAGAGTGAGTTGGCCCCCTGCTGGACAAATTCAATAACCTGTAGTAATAACACAGGGTAAGATACCACAGTCATTGACCTCCGTTGTTTTCCAGAAACTTCACTGAACCACATTGTGCTTTATATATTTTTAGATCCCTCTACATACATCATCCAACTGATACTAATAGAGCCAGATGTGTATCAATCAACAACACAAAATAGTCCCCAACAAATGTATTCTTGATTGTGTTACGTGTACAAAAAAACAAACAACTTCAGCTTCCTGATATGGTATATATTTCTGACCTGTTATATAGGTTATATTTATTGGGATCAATTAAAATATTTAAATGCGATTAATCAAATGATTTCCATAATGAACTTGCGATTAATTGCAATTTTTGTTTTAAATAGGCCTAAGGGAAGTTTTTACTCTTATCAACGTGGGAGTGTACAAATATGATGGTTTTATACACAACGTACAGTATTTTTATTATTATAGCAACAAACCAAAACAAATGCACATTTAATTTAAGATAATCCGCCTGCAAGCTGTTACCTTCAAATTAAACGTGTGTAAAAGTGCATTTACTCAAGTACGTAAGTACAATCTTGAAGTACTTTTTACATTTAAATGTTAATTTAAAGGGGACCTATCATGCAAAATGCACTTTTTGATGTCTTTTATACATAAACATGTGTCCCCGGTGTGTCAGGGAACTCACGCAGCGTCAGAAAATAAAACCCTTTCTCTTTTCCTCCATACCCAAATCTCTAAAAGCAGGCTGATTCTGGAGCTGATCCAGATTTGCGGCCGATATGACGTAATATCTGCGGCGGACGTTGCTATCAGAAAATATTTCCGACTGTTTTGGACGTAATATGGTCGGTGTTTACATTAGCATCGCTAACACTCACGGCTAACCTGTACTGGACAGAGCATGTGTGTGAAGAAGCAGGAAATGAAAAGGAACTCACCTTGTGGTATAACCGACAAGAGAGAAAGCCATTGAGCTCCATACTGTTTCAGAGATAATCCTTGATCTAATAATCCTTGATCTAATAATCCTTGCATTTCATCACCACAGCATTTTAGACAGTATCTGCCAGGTCCTGCATAAGCTCCGCCCCCTTTTATTTTTAAAAATCATTATTTTTTTATACAGGTGAAAATCTCATCGAGACATAGGGTGTCATTCTCAAGAGAGACCTGTTTATACCCAGAATCAGCACTTTTGGAACAGGAAGAGAAATAGAGGGATATGAGGCATGGCTAGAATGGGTGATCTGTTTGGTTTTTTGACAAAAACACCTCATAGACATGTTTTTTATATATTTTTATTTATCTGAGACCTATGCTATTGCCTAAAAATAGCATGATAGGTGACCTTTAAAATTCTACTTCACTACATTTAAAAATCTGACAGCCTTTTCCTTAAAAATTGTTTTGTTTAGGAGTTTTCTATGACGTCCTCTGTTGTGTGTGTTACAGTGTACATGCCCACCCTCCTGCAGTGTTTGAACGTGCCCATAGTGGACCAGCAGGTCTGTGAGAACGCCTATCCCGACATGATCTCCCCCAGGATGGTGTGTGCCGGATACATGGATGGAGGCAAAGACGCATGCAACGTGAGTCTTACAGTCACTTCTTCTCAGCTGTGTGTGTGTGGAAGAATCATATGCTCACACACTGTGTTTCATCCCCAGGGTGACTCCGGCAGCCCTCTGGTGTGTGACGGAGAGGTGCACGGCCTGGTGTCATGGGGTCAGGGATGTGCCGAGCCAAACTACCCCGGGGTCTACGTCAAACTGTGTGAGTTCCACTCCTGGTTTGAAGAGGTCCTGGCAGCCAATCCCTAAAGAAATTATCAATTTATTTTCTTCACTTCTCCCACTGGTTCACAACCTTCTCTCTGGTGCCAATCAAGACTCTTAACACACATGTGCCAGAATGTTGAAAACTAAATAAAATCACTTGGTATTCACTTGTCTGTTCATGTCTATAATGTGAAAACATACACCAATCACTTATACGCTCAAGTCTGTGTTAGGTACAGGTTTATGTATTTGATTTACCAATCAAGACAGTTTGGCTCTATGAAAACTGATGTACTTATATAATTCTGTTTTCTTCAAGTTTGTATCCTCCTGGTCGAAAAGCGTCAGCTAAATGCAATGTAATGTTTGATGGTGGTATATCACTTTGATATACAGTAGAGCAGTGGTTCTCAAACTTTTTTCAATAATGTACCCCCTTTGAAAAAAAATTCAGCCAAGTACCCCCTGATCAGCTCAAAAACAATTTGTTAAGGAAAAAATGCCTATATAAAGAGGTACAGTAGCCTACAGTGCTGCACCATCAGTGTCTGATTTATTAAAACAACAACATTGTAACTGAGAAACACTTAAATGCTACATTTAAAATGTTTACAATCCATCACTAAATTCATGGAAAATCAATTTTAACATCATGCAATAACACTGAGACGACATTAGTTGCATTGAAATGATCTTTTTAATAAGTTGTACTTACAATTTAGTGAGAAACATGGGCTTGTGCTTCACTGAGGAACTTTGTCATTCTGACAGGGAGGCAAACTGCAGTTATTACACTTTGCGTCTTGAAATATGTGTAACTCTGTTAATATAAAACCCACACTGCTCAAACTTCGTTACTTTCGTGCCCTGGTTTTTATTTTTCTTCTCTCTGGTGCCAATCAAGACTCTTAACACACATGTGCCAGAATGTTGAAAACTAAATAAAATCACTTGGTATTCACTTGTCTGTTCATGTCTATAATGTGAAAACATACACCAATCACTTATACGCTCAAGTCTGTGTTAGGTACAGGTTTATGTATTTGATTTAATACCATTTAAGACAGTTTGATGGTGCTATATCGCTTTGATATACAGTAGAGCAGTGGTTCCACTGGTGGTACGCCAGCTCCCGCTAGTGGTAAGCGGAGGAATCTGACATATACAAAATAATTTTTTCTTTTATTTTTTACATTTTATTTAACCTTTATTTAACCAGATGAAAACAATGAGACAAAATCTCATTTACAATGCTGACCTGGCCAAGAAGGCAGCAACGTTACACGTTCTTACACATAACACAGACATATAAAATACAGAGAACACAACTTAGTAAACAAAAAGACGAAAAGCAGTCCCTACATTGTGCACATTTGGGACAGTAAGGTACAATACTTGTTTCTGCGAGAGCAGCTCGTGGTAAGGACCTCAGACAACTTCAATTTAAAACAGGCTATAGGGACAAGTGCCATCAGTTTGAGGCTTGATTGAATAACATTAATTACAAAATAAATGAAGGAATGAAAATAAGCTTGAGATAATTGAAAATGTGGTTTAAATAAGTTCTAATAGGTTATTGTTGTTTTTAGATTTAGAAACAATTTCTTTTTTTAATGTATTTCTGGCGTTGCTAAAACCCGGAATTTTTCGAATCATAAATCTATCGATTAGATTTATGATTAGAAAATTATAAAAGTAGGGTAGACATGTGGAGATTATCCGACTGAACAAAACGTGATCTGTCTCTTAAATGTGTGTCAACCACAGACCTTATTTCAAGCTATTTTCCAAAATCCTATGGAGAAATTGCATTGCTTTTTTGTCGAGGGACCCGGAAGAAGCTTACTTTTTAGGACGCGTCACTGTGGCACTCTATAATGACTATACTACCCACGAACGATTAGCGAACGTTGCAAGCAAGCTAAAGAAAGAAGAAAGCTGAATGATGTTGTGAGAGAGGTACAGAGGAGAATATTACCAGCAAAAGTGAACAAGTGAATGAGGAGGAGGACAGTCATCAATCGAGCACAAGCGCAGGCTCCGCCAGCAATGCAAAAGTGATATGCACAGCCACAACGCTGTGATGGAGGAGAGAAGTGACTCAGGAAGAAGGCATTTGCTCAAAGAATGGAGAGAAGGCTGCGACCGATGTCAAAAGCTGAAAAAGCACACACTTGTCCTTAATTGTTATCTTTTTTCTTTTCTTTTTTACTTTGCCACCACATAAATGGCAATAGTGTAGAGCCGATGAATGGGAGTCGGAGGCGGGGTGTTCAGTATAGAACTCCACACTTTATTATCTTGAAACATCAGACAGGTAATACCTTAGCTGTTACTGCATGTGAAGCTAGCATGAATTAACAAACAACCCGGTGCCCTCGCTAACGGGTTCGGGTTGCAACACACACCAAACACACAGTGAATTATGTCCTCACACGTGACACCACACAAGCCCCCCCAGAATTCACATGTAAACAAAGTCCGTGCGGCGGGGAGGAACGACACGCCAACCCCCACGACTCCTGAGCACGGGAACACTTGGGTACCGTGCTGAGTAGTAGGGACCGGAGCAAAAGACCCAGCAACGTCCTGTAGGAAATCCTGCTGGGCTGGGAGCCGATGTATTAGGGAGGAAATCCCCAGGAACCCTCAGCGGCTAACCGTACACCATCTCAGCCGTAGAGCACTGCAGATCCTCTTTAGGCGCAGTCCTCAGGCCCAACATCACCCAAGGCAGCTTGTCGACCCAATTACCGTCCGTAAGGCCGGCCTTGAGGGCCGCCTTCATGGAGCGATGGAACCGCTCACAGAGGCCGTTAGCCTGAGGGTGATAAGCGGTAGTCCTGTGCAGCTTAACCCCCAGACCACTCGCCACGGCGTTCCAGAGCTCGGACGTGAACTGTGAGCCCCTGTCCGAGGAAATGTCTGACGGGGTGCCAAAACGACACACCCACGTCGCAATGAAAGCCCGGGCAATGTCTGCGGCTGATGTTGACACGAGAGGAACCGCCTCCGGCTAACGGGTCGTCCTGTCCACCATGGTGAGGAGGTAGGAAAAGCCCTGAGAGGAGGGCAATGGACCAACCAGGTCGATATTGACGTGGTCAAACCTCCTCTCAGGCACCAGGAAACGCTCCGAGGGGCCTTCGTGTGGCGGTGCACCTTAGCGCGCTAACAAGCCACGCACTCACCAGCCACGCACTCACCAGCCACGCACTCACCAGCCCAAGTCCTCACGTCCTTCACGTGCCACCAAGTGCACCGAAGGCTTAACACCGGGGTGTGACAGTCCGTGCACTGCCTCGAACACAGAGCGCCTCCAGCTGGCGGGAACGACTGGCCGCGACAGGCCCGTGGAAACGTCGCACAGGAGGGTAACGCCTGCGTCGCCGAACACCACGTCCTCCAAGCGCAGCCCCGCGCCCTCCACCTTCAGAGCCTGGACGCCGGGGTCTGCGACCTGGTCCGCCGCCATGCGAGTGTCCTCCAGGCCCAACTGGAATGCTCCGATGACGACGACCCTAGAGAGTGTAAGAGTCGGTGAGGGCTGATAATTTATTCCGGGAAATTACTCAGACCTACTAATTGACCTAACCGAAGTTATTGAGTCTATGTAAGTTTACTGGTTGGCTCAGGTCCACCAATGTCAGCAATATCTCACCTCTATTAACTCCCCGAAGAACCAGGTTCAATTAACTGCTGTTTCAATTCAGACAACTCTCTTACATCTGTTTAAGCGATCCCGAAGGATTTTGATATCAGTAAATGAGGCAATCTTACCTTTGAAGCAGGAGAGGAGAGCGCAGATGTCTTTTAAGTTGTCCCAGTCCAAAAGGTGGGATCAGTTTATTTGAAGAAAAATAGGTCCAAACTAATACAGGGTTTTTACCTTCTCTCTTTACAACATTATAATCATACTAAACTAAATGATGCTGTGATCATGTTCAAATATGAAACTTGATTTCACAGTTTTACATTTATTACCATCATTTTTAACTTCAACTGCCCAATTCAGTTGTGACATTTAAAATCTCCCGATAGAATTTAGAGGCATTTCCTCATAAAAAGACCGGTGATAATAAAAAGCACATTCAACTTTTCATTCACCAAATCAATTTCACATCAATTTCATACCTTTTTTCCCGACACAGATGGCGGGAATAACATTCAAAAACCCAGACCTATCCGCATGAATTCGGAGGAAGATTCCTCACAGCTGGCGGGCCTAATATTCACAAACACATCTCAATTAATTCCACTCATTTCACAAAGTAATTCACTCAGCATTCAACCAAGAAATTTGAGAGATATTTACCAAGTCTGAGAGAACCTTACCGAGAGCTATTAACCCAGCTCTGAGGGACAGAGCTTACCAAGAGAGAGCATACCAGGGGAACCCCCCTCTCTCTTTCGCTCTCTCCCAAAAAGAAAGTTCCTCCCTCTCTGCCAGTGTCTTTATGCTCAATAACAGGATATAGAAACCTAAAGACACCTCCTCTATACCCATATTTGTGAAAACTGGGCATGGCCTCTGATGTACAGGACCGGACATGACCAGACATATTCTATTGGCTATGGCATAAGACACACCTTCCCATGTTTGTGTAAAAAGGACATGACCCCTGCAAAATATTATTCTCGGCTATGACATAACCACCTTTTTGGGGCCTCAGTGTGTTTCTCCTTAAGTTCGGAGCCCCCCTCCCTGTGTACTGCTGTGAGAGGAGAGGGAAGAAATTGCCTTCTCCCTTATCAGTGACACCCATAAATCATTATAGGCCTTACACTCAATTTAACAAACCACTTGTGTTTTGTTTATACTGTAAATATAGAAAAACCTAAAATATGAAGCATTTTCATTGTGGGTTATACAAGAATATAATTCTGTCTCCACGCCGGCTTTCTGCTGTCGCGTCCAGTCTCCCCCAACCATTCTTAACTGTCGCGGGGGCGCTGAGTGTCACAGCTAACGCCTCTGCACCGGACTGCTGGGTAGCCAGGAAAAAACGGTCGGCCTCTTCAGCCAAGGCACGGGGCTCCGTAATAGACGTGTTGGCTAGCGCCGTCTGGACCCGGGAAGGCAAGTGGCGCAGGAACGTCTCCATGAACAAAATCCGGGGATCTTCCCCCCCTAGCAGATTTAGCATTTTCTCCATTAGCTGAGATGGCTTGCTGTCTCCTAGGCCTTGAATGTCAAGTATCTGGCGGGCCCTCTCCTTAGCAGATAAGCTAAATGTCTTAAGGAGAAGGGCCTTAATCGCCTCATATTTGCCATGGTGTGGGGGGTCTGCTATAAATCCGACCAACCTGGACGACGTGGAGCTTCCCAGCGCTGCTACAACATGGTAGTATTTCAGGTCCCGTCACGGACCTGTCGGCAAGCGAAGTGCGTCTCCACGTCTGCAAACCACGCCGCCGCTCCCAAAACTCCGGCAGCTTTACGAAAACATTGCAATTAGCCATGTTCATTGGGTCTTCGGAAACGTTCTCGAAAACGTCGGGGTCACCAGTGTAGAGCCGATGAATGGGAGTCGGAGGCGGGGTGTTCAGTATAGAACTCCACACTTTATTATCTTGAAACATCAGACAGGTAATACCTTAGCTGTTAATGCATGTGAAGCTAGCATGAATGAACAACCAACCCGGTGCCCTCGCTAACGGGTCCGGGTTGCAACACACACCAAACACACAGTGAATTATGTCCTCACACGTGACACCACAATACAAACATCAGCAGACTGAAGATGAGCTATTAGCCCTTAGGCTTATCTGCTCCTGGAGGCTTTCATTATTATTGTGGAACTGAATTCCCAATAGGAAATGTTCTGTTACAATGTAGGTTGTTGCAGGAGGCCTACATTCACACTTTGGTATAGGAAATGACATGTATGTACAGTTGTCATTCGTTGTGTGAGAATAAGTTATTATTTTGTTCTTTATATTCTCACTTGTGGTGTGTGAGTGAGTGTGTGAGTGAGTGAGTGCCTCCGAGTCCTGCATGAACTGTGCATGGACTGTATTTTAACATTTGTCATATGGTGGTACTTGGAGAGATAACTATTTTCTCAGGTGGTACTTGGTGTAAAAAAGTTGAGAACCACTGCAGTAGAGGGTTTAAAAGCTGTTTTAAGGAACATATTCATGGTACGGGTTAAACAGTGAGGTAGCACATTTCTCTCCCCAGTCATGTGATAGCCTCCTTCCTTTTTCATAAGGGTTAGGGTTATAATTATAATGTCAAGCATTTCAACCATTTACATTATTTAAGCCATGCTGCTGCACCTACACACAAAAAGAGATTGTAATAAAATGTCTGACTCAACTCTTAAATACATTTTCATTTTAAAATAATGATATATATTAACTTCTAGCTAGCCTTTCAAACACAGGTGTCACTCAAAGCATTACTAATTGCTGCATTGCAATAATAGCGGGAACTGTCATTAATGTGTTCTGCAATAACTTGCTAAAAGTCTGCTATGAAAGGGTCTATGAATAGGATTTATTTGGGGTAAGAAATACAAGATGTTAGCAAGGATTATACGATTCACGCCAGCAAGATTTACTTATAAGTAAAATACATTGTGGACAGACTTTTGTGAGTGATGGAACTACTCATTTGCATGAAATAACAGAATGAGACACATCCATGAAAATTATTGAAATGCTTTACATTATAACCCTAATGTTAAGACCTTGGATACTCAAAGGTAAGGACTCAAATGCACGACCCGGGAGCCAGAGGTAAAGTATAATTAATATACTTTATTTCTTCCACAAAATATATACAAAAGAAAAACACTCTTACGAGGTAACAAAAAAGGGTCCAAAAAGATACAACAAAATATCGCTCACAACGTGAGGAATTAAACTTTCAATAAGTTTCAGAAGCATAACGTAGGTTTGCAAAAAGAAGCAATCTACGACGAGCAGAGTACTGGCATGAGGACAGGACAAGACGAACTGACACTGAACGCTGGGAGACTGGGGACTTTAAACACTCAACAACAATACACAGGTGAACACAATCAGGGGCGGGGCTGATACTGATGAGGGAAGTGAGTCAAGGGACCTGAAATGAGGCGTGAAACAAACAAAACAGGAAGTGAGCAATAATAACACATAAACATGAAACATGATTACTAACACTTTTGACGGTGCACAACAGTACCCCCCCCTCTAGGGCCGACTCCTGACGGCCCAGGCCGATCATAAAAATCCTGAATCAGGGTTTTATCCACAATAAACCTCGCAGGAACCCAGCATCTTGCCTCGAGACCATAACCCACCCAATCCACCAGGAATTGTTTTCCTCGACCCCTATTGCGGACTTCCAGCAACTTGCGGACCTTGTACGTTAGGCCACCTTCGAAGAACTGGGGTGGTGGAGGGGGCTTGGAGGCGGGAATCAGCGTGCTCTCATGAACTGGCTTTATCTTGCTGACGTGGAATGTAGGGTGTACCCCCATGGGTCTGGGAAGTCTTAGGCGCACAGATACCGGATTGATGACTCTTGACACCGGAAAAGGCCCCACAAACCTTGGAGTCAACTTTTTGGAAGCCACCTGAAGTGGTAGGTCCTTGGTGGAAAGCCACACCTTTTGACCCGGTTTGTAGCTGGGAGCGGCCCTGCGGTGGATGTCTGCTACATCCTTCATCCGAGCCGAACTTCGTAGCAGAGATTGGCGAGCTCCAGCCCAAACTCGGCGACAGCGTCTAATCAAGGCGTGAGCTGATGGTACCTTAACTTCCCCTTCGTCGGTTGAGAACAGCGGCGGTTGATAACCATTGGCACAATGGAAAGGCGAGAGACCTGTGGCCGCCGTGGGAAGAGTATTGTGTGCAAACTCCACCCAAGTGAGGTGGTCGCTCCAGTTGGTCTGGTTCTGGAAAACGAGACAGCGTAGTGTAGTCTCCAGTTCTTGATTCAGACGCTCCGATTGTCCATTTGATTGAGGGTGGTAACCTGAAGACAAGCTGACAGTAGCGCCTATGAGTCTGCAAAACTCCTTCCAGAAAGCTGAAATGAATTGTGGACCTCTGTCGGAAACAATGTCATTTGGAAATCCGTGGATCCTGAATATTTGGTTCATCATGACCTCTGCGGTACTCTTGGCAGAGGGGATCTTGGTTAGAGGAATGAAATGAACCATCTTGGAGAACCGGTCCACCACTGTCAGAACCGTAGTTTTGCCTCTGGACGAGGGAAGACCTGTCACAAAGTCCATAGATATATGTGACCAGGGACGTTGAGGAATCGGCAGTGGTTGGAGCAAACCCATCTTGACCTGGGACGAGGTCTTATTGCAGGCACACACCGGACAAGCCGCTACGTACTCCTGCACATCCTTCTTCATGGCTGGCCACCAGAAACGCTGCTTAATCCTGTACATAGTCCTTTTAACTCCAGGGTGGCACGAGATCACCGACGTGTGGGCCCAGTGGATGACCTTAGAGTGGAGAGACACAGGAACAAAGAGCAGGTGGTTTGGACCTTTGCTAGGTGCTGGGTTTAATGCGTTAGCCTGTTTAACGTCCAATTCTAGTTGCCAGGAAAAGGCTCCGACCATACGGTTTAATGGAAGGATGGTCTTGGGCTCTACCGAAAAAGGTTCTGGATCGAAAAGGCGAGACAAGGCATCAGGCTTCTGATTCTGAGATCCGGGACGGAAAGAGAGAGTGAAGTTGAACCTACTGAAAAATAGAGTCCACCTGGCCTGCCGAGAGTTGAGGCGTTTAGCCTTTCTGATATACTCCAGGTTTTTATGGTCTGTCCAAACTAAGAACGGCTGTTCTGCCCCCTCCAACCAGTGTCTCCATTCCTCCAGAGCAGCTTTTACAGCTAACAGTTCCTTATTTCCCACATCGTAGTTCTTCTCTGCCGCCGTCAGCTTCCGCGACAGGAAGGCACATGGGTGTATCCTGTTGTCCTTCAAGGATGTTTGGGACAAAATGCCTCCAATTCCCTCATTGGAAGCATCGACCTCGACCACAAACTGGCGCTGGGGATCCGGAATGGTGAGAATCGGCGCTGTGGTGAACCTCTCCCTGAGGAGCTGGAAAGCGCAGTCAGCCTGGGGGGTCCACTTGAAGGGGACTTTGGAAGAAGTCAGAACATGCAGAGGAGCAGCTACAGAACTGAAGTTTCTTATAAACTTTCTGTAGAAGTTTGCAAACCCTAAGAACTGCTGAACCTTCTTCCTGGAGTCTGGTGTTGGCCACTTGGAAACTGCACTGACTTTAGCAGGTTCCATCTGCATCTGGTTTGGTGAGATTATATATCCTAGAAAGGCCACCCTTTCTACGTGAAACTCACACTTCTCTGCCTTGACATATAATTGATTTTCGAGTAGTTTCTGCAGAACCTGACGGACATGGTGAACATGGGACTTAGAGTCTGGTGAGAAAATCAAAATGTCATCAAGGTACACAAACAAAGAAACATTCAAAAATTCCCGCAAAACCTCATTCACAAAACCCTGAAACACAGCCGGTGCATTACACAGTCCAAAAGGCATCACCAGGTATTCATAGTGACCGCTCTGAGTATTAAATCCTGTTTTCCACTCATCCCCTTCCCTTATTCTAACCAAGTGATAAGCATTTCTTAAGTCCAGCTTGGTAAAAATCTTGGCAGTCTGAAGTAGCTCGAAAGCAGAGGACATGAGTGGCAGAGGATAGCGGTTTTTCACCGTAATGTCATTAAGAGGGCTGTAGTCTATGCAAGGTCTCAGAGAACCGTCCTTTTTTCCTACGAAGAAAAACCCCGCTCCAGCTGGGGAAGATGAAGGACGGATAATCCCTGATTTGAGAGAAGCGGAAATGTAGTCGTCCATTGCCGCTCTCTCTGGCCTTGAGATCGAATACAGTTTTCCCTTGGGAATGGGAGCCCCCGGTAAGAGATTAATGGGGCAATCAAAAGGTCGGTGAGGAGGTAACGACATGGCTTTTGATTTGTTAAATGCTTCCTTAAGATCATGATAACATGACGGTACTTTCTGTAGGTCAGGATAGTCTGGGTGATCAATGACGATCCTACTAGGGTCTGTTGGTGCTTTAACAGAGCGTGAATGTTTACACCTGTTAATGCAATCCTCTCCCCACTCCTTAACCTTTCCTGAGCGCCAGTCAATGTGTGGGTTGTGGATTTTTAGCCACGGAAAACCCAAAATAACCGGATGCTGAGCAGATTCAAAAATGTGAAACTGCATAACTTCAGTGTGGTCATTATTTACAGTGATCTGGATAGGTTCTGTGCAGTGGGTGACTGTAAACAACAAACGTCCGTCTAAAGCACTGGCGGTAATGGGAGAAGATAGAGGGACAGTTTTTATACCAAGCTGTTTGACTATGCCCCAATCCATAAGACTTTCGTCCGCTCCTGAGTCTATTAGCACTCCTTGGGAAATGACCTGATCATTAATAAAAATGTTTACCTTGGTAACTGGACGAGGAGGAAAGTCTGTGGAAAACTTGCTCACCAGCGCCCTCCTCTTGGCTGGTAAGCTTGCTCTTTTCCCGGACATGACGCGAGTTGGTGACCCGGCTGGCCACAGTAGAAACAACACCCTTCTCGTAGCCGGCGCTGTCTCTCCTCCACGGAAAGCCTGGTCCTTCCCAACTGCATGGGTTCATCTGCAACAGGCGGAGGTGCTGTCCTCCAACGAACCGAATCCGCTGGCTGGAAAACCTCCTCTGGTGGAAAGGCTCGTGGAAAAAAGCCCTGGAAACTGGGATGTCCGTCACGGCTGTGTCGACGTTCTCTCTCTCTTTCCCGAAGTCGGTTGTCGATCCGGATGTAAACGGCGATGAGAGATTCCAGGTCCCGGGGTACCTCCAGGGGAGCCAGCTGGTCCTTGATTGAATCTGCTAATCCAGTCAGAAAAGCGTCGCGAAGAGCCGGAATATTCCACCCGCTGTCCGCTGCTGCCGTGCGAAACTCGATAGCATAATCCACCACCTGGCGCTTATGCTGCCGCATCTGAAGTAGTCTTCGGCTGGCTTCTGTTGCAGGTGATGAATGGTCAAAAATACGACTCATAGTGTCTGTGAAGTCGGGTAATGAGTAACATAGTTCCGTGTCTCTGGACCATTCTGCAGTAGCCCAGGCTGCAGCTCTTCCCGTTAAATGGGACACGATGAACGCCACTTTACCATGGTCTGATGAGAAAGCGCCTGGGTTGTGTTGGAAATGCAGGTCGCACTGCACCAGGAAAGCTCTGCAATTGATGGAATCACCGGAAAACCTCTCCGGGAGAGCCAGCCGTAGTGCGGAAGACACAGCCTGGCTTGGATTGACAGCGTCAACAGGATCCGCGACATGCAGGCGGTCAGCTGTGACTGACGTCATCGGCGGAGCAGTCTGAAGGTGAGTGATGAACTGCTGCATCTGATCCGTCAGCTGTCGTATCTGTGCAGAGATGGAAACTTGGAGCTCGGCCTGGTTTCCTACCAGTGCCTGCACTCCTTGGCTGATTAATCCCAGCTGTTCCTCGTGATGAAAAATCCTCACGCCTTGGGCTGACAGGGCGGCGTGAAGAGTTTTTGGGTCGGCTGAGTCCATTGTGGTCAGTTCGTTCTGTTAAGACCTTGGATACTCAAAGGTAAGGACTCAAATGCACGACCCGGGAGCCAGAGGTAAAGTATAATTAATATACTTTATTTCTTCCACAAAATATATACAAAAGAAAAACACTCTTACGAGGTAACAAAAAAGGGTCCAAAAAGATACAACAAAATATCGCTCACAACGTGAGGAATTAAACTTTCAATAAGTTTCAGAAGCATAACGTAGGTTTGCAAAAAGAAGCAATCTACGACGAGCAGAGTACTGGCATGAGGACAGGACAAGACGAACTGACACTGAACGCTGGGAGACTGGGGACTTTAAACACTCAACAACAATACACAGGTGAACACAATCAGGGGCGGGGCTGATACTGATGAGGGAAGTGAGTCAAGGGACCTGAAATGAGGCGTGAAACAAACAAAACAGGAAGTGAGCAATAATAACACATAAACATGAAACATGATTACTAACACTTTTGGCGGTGCACAACACCTAACCCTTATGAAAAAGGAAGGGGGCTATCACATGACTGGGGAGAGAAATGTGCTACCTCACTGTTTAACCCATACCGTGAATATGTTCCTTATAACAGCTTTTAAACCCTCTACTGTATATCAAAGCGATATAGCACCATCAAACTGTCTTGATTGGTACTAAATCTAATACATTAACCTGTACCTAACACATACTTGAGTGTTTTATATTAACAGAGTTACACATATTTCAAGACGCAAAGTGTAATAACTGCAGTTTGCCTCCCTGTCAGAATGACAAAGTTCCTCAGTGAAGCACAAGCCCATGTTTCTCACTAAATTGTAAGTACAACTTATTAAAAAGATCATTTCAATGCAACTAATGTCGTCTCAGTGTTATTGCATGATGTTAAAATTGATTTTCCATGAATTTAGTGATGGATTGTAAACATTTTAAATGTAGCATTTAAGTGTTTCTCAGTTACAATGTTGTTGTTTTAATAAATCAGACACTGATGGTGCAGCACTGTAGGCTACTGTACCTCTTTATATAGGCATTTTTTCCTTAACAAATTGTTTTTGAGCTGATCAGGGGGTACTTGGCTGAATTTTTTTTCAAAGGGGGTACATTATTGAAAAAAGTTTGAGAACCACTGCTCTACTGTATATCAAAGTGATATACCACCATCAAACATTACATTGCATTTAGCTGACGCTTTTCGACCAGGAGGATACAAACTTGAAGAAAACAGAATTATATAAGTACATCAGTTTTCATAGAGCCAAACTGTCTTGATTGGTAAATCAAATACATAAACCTGTACCTAACACAGACTTGAGCGTATAAGTGATTGGTGTATGTTTTCACATTATAGACATGAACAGACAAGTGAATACCAAGTGATTTTATTTAGTTTTCAACATTCTGGCACATGTGTGTTAAGAGTCTTGATTGGCACCAGAGAGAAGGTTGTGAACCAGTGGGAGAAGTGAAGAAAATAAACTGGTAATTTATTTAGGGATTGGCTGCCAGGACCTCTTCAAACCAGGAGTGGAACTCACACAGTTTGACGTAGACCCGGGATAGTTTGGCTCGGCTCATCCCTGACCCCATGACACCAGGCCGTGCACCTCTCCCTCACACACCAGAGGGCTGCCAGAGCCACCCTCTTGCCGCTGTTGCAGGGGTTGCCGCTGTTGCAGCTGTTGCAGCAAAAATCAATGCAGGTGTTGCCGCTGTTGCAGGCGTTGCAGTTGTGGCAGCAAATATCAATGCAGGTGTTGCAGCTGTTGCAGGGGTTGCCGCTGTTGCAGCAAAAATCAATGCAGGTGTTGCAGCTGTTGCAGGGGTTGCCGCTGTTGCAGCAAAATTCAATGCAGGTGTTGCAGCTGTTGCAGCTGTTGCAGCTGTGGCAGCAAAATTCAATGCGGGTGTTGCAGGGGTTGCAGGTGTTGCAGCTGTGGCAGCAAAAATCAATGCAGGTGTTGCAGCTGTTGCAGGGGTTGCCGCTGTTGCAGCAAAATTCAATGCAGGTGTTGCAGCTGTTGCAGGTGTTGCAGCAAAAATCAATGCAGGTGTTGCAGGGGTTGCCGCTGTTGCAGCTGTTGCAGCAAAAAGCAATGCAGGTGTTGCTGCTGTTGCAGGTGTTGCAGCTGTGGCAGCAAAAATCAATGCAGGTGTTGCCGCTGTTGCAGGTGTTGCAGCTGTGGCAGCAAAATTCAATGCAGGTGTTGCAGCTGTTGCAGGGGTTGCCGCTGTTGCAGGGGTTGCCGCTGTTGCAGCAAAATTCAATGCAGGTGTTGCAGGGGTTGCCGCTGTTGCAGCTGTTGCAGCAAAAATCAACGCAGGTGTTGCCGCTGTTGCAGGTGTTGCAGCTGTTGCAGCAAAAATCAATGCAGGTGTTGCAGGGGTTGCCGCTGTTGCAGGTGTTGCAGCAAAAATCAATGCAGGTGTTGCCGCTGTTGCAGGTGTTGCAGGTGTGGCAGCAAAATGCAATGCAGGTGTTGCAGGGGTTGCCGCTGTTGCTGCAAAAATCAATGCAGGTGTTGCCGCTGTTGCAGGGGTTGCCGCTGTTGCAGCAAAATTAAATGCAGGGGTTGCAGGGGTTGCCGCTGTTGCAGCTGTGGCAGCAAAAATCAAAGCAGGTGTTGCAGCTGTTGCAGGGGTTGCCGCTGTTGCACAAAATACAATGCAGGTGTTGCAGGGGTTGCCGCTGTTGCAGCTGTTGCAGCAAAAATCAACGCAGGTGTTGCCGCTGTTGCAGGTGTTGCAGCTGTTGCAGCAAAAATCAATGCAGGTGTTGCAGCTGTTGCAGGGGTTGCCGCTGTTGCAGCAAAATGCAATGCAGGTGTTGCCGCTGTTGCAGGTGTTGCAGCTGTGGCAGCAAAAATCAATGCAGGTGTTGCAGCTGTTGCAGGGGTTGCCGCTGTTGCAGCAAAATTCAATGCAGGTGTTGCAGCTGTTGCAGCTGTTGCAGCTGTTGCAGCAAAAATCAATGCAGGTGTTGCCGCTGTTGCAGGTGTTGCAGCTGTGGCAGCGAAATTCAATGCAGGTGTTGCAGGGGTTGCCGCTGTTGCAGCTGTTGCAGCAAAAATCAATGCAGGTGTTGCCGCTGTTGCAGGGGTTGCCGCTGTTGCAGCAAAATGCAATGCAGGTGTTGCAGCTGTTGCAGGTGTTGCAGCTGTTGCAGCTGGTGCAGCTGTTACAGCTATTTCACACACACAGAAACACACACATACACACAAGCAGAGAAAGAGATACATTTGTGTTTTAAAGTTATCCTCAACCACAACCATTCATTTTTTTTATTTAATATCTTGCACTACAGTATGTTTTTTATGTACTGTTTACTGTTTGTGTGTGTATCTTTGTGAATGAGTGTATTATAGTGTTAATTGCATTGACTAAAACTACGACAAAATATGTTCTACAACGACCTTTTTTTCCATGACTAAGACGAGACGATGACGAGACGGCTCCGACGTCAGTAAACAATAACTGTAACGAAATCAACAAGCAATATCGTTGACGAAAAGTGACGAGACGAAAATGTAGTTTACTAAATAAAAACTTTGCCAAAATCTCTCTTTACTTTTGTTGAAGAAAAAGGAGGAGACGAAATATTATCAAAGATAACGTTACATCTGATAGTCCTTTTTTCTCCCAACAGTTAAATTGCTGGTGCTGCGGCTGGTCAGCAGTTGTGTGTAGTGATGGGAATTCCGTCTCTTTTTAGTGAGCCGGAACATTTGGCTCGGCTCACCAAGAAGAGCCGGCTCTTTCGGCTCCCAAACGGCTCTTCATTTGACCACATATACCTTTTATAATTTAATCAAATGTAGCCCTGTTTTGACAAATGATTTATATGTGTACACATATATCAATTAAATTATTCAATACATTCTTTGTAATGAAGTATTCAAAAGTAAAAAATACATTTTTAATATAAATGATTTGCTGTGGCCAATTGTTTTCATTGCATTTACAGACCCTTGTAACTCTCTGATACCACCGAATGAATGCACTGACTTGGTTGTAGAACCACGCTACACAAAGCAGATAGCAACACCTATAACAACTTTAGCATAGACATTTAAAAAAAGGACAACTACTGTATCAACATTTTAAAATTGTATTTAAAGAAAAAGCCCAAACAAAACAGCAGGGCTCTATTTCAGTATTCACTAAAAAGTCAGCAACAGCTGACATCAAATCTTTGCTGAGCCTAAAGATAATCATAAATAAATAACATAGTGAAAATAAATGTATTGCATTGCTCCAAACAGCAGCATCCAACCGTCTCTAATCCTTGGATATGACATGTCACTGCATGCATGCAGCATCCGTAGCGCGGAGATCATCATATCATCTAATCGATATTAGCGTCAGCGCGAGTGAGTGACGAGTTGTGTACAGACCCGACGGGTAATAATGGATTATGACGGACATGTTACGATCCTGTCCGTCAAAATGACTGACAATGAAAAATTCTAACGCCACCACTGCTTGGGAGAAAGAAACAAGGCGATATTTGGGTCCATTTTTGCTACAATGAGGCGGAGAAAAAAAGTGAATGCATTGTTTTATCAGAAGGGAAGCAATGTGGCCATAACACAGCTGGTGAAAACACCACAAACCTGACCAGATAATCTCTGCAAAGCTGCATTCTTAATCATTCAACCTGTGTTTTTCATCAAATAAGGATAAGATATCATCTTATTGGGAAATAAGTTTGACTAAAATGACAAATTGTTGGTTTTGACTAGACAAGTTTGACTGAAGTTTTCTATATAATCTGATGACTAAAAAAGACTCAAATGTCAACAGTTTTCATTAACAAAAAGTAGACTAAAATGCTCAGACTTTTAATGGACTAAATCTTGTCTAAAATAGTTTGTTTTCTTTGACTAAAATAAGACTAAAATGCTCAGACTTTTAGTCAACTAAAACTTGACTAAATAAAAACAGAATGAAGGTGACTAAATATGACTAAAACTAACAAGGACATTTGATACAGGACTAAGAGTAAATATAAAAATAGCTGACAAAATGAACACTATTGTATTACTGTGTATTTACCAGCAGCTCCGATCAGCAGCAGCAGAGCCAGGAGTGTCATGGTGTCAGGTGAATGTTCAGAAGACTCCTGGACACACACCTCGGCTCAAATTTATATCCCAGCAGCCCCACAGAGCTCGTCCCCCTCACCTGACCGCCCCCCCGCCTCCTCCTCTCCTCTCCTCCCCATTTCTCTTGACCCAATCTGTGTCCTCACAGTCTTGGCACTCAGTTTCAAACCAAATGTACTTTCTTATCACACTCCTCATTTTGTGTAAACCACTTCGGCCCAATCGTAGTGCAACACCCCGTGGTTATGTCATCTGTGCACCTTATTTAAAATGTGGACCAAGGTGTTACGGCTGGAGGGCAAGGTATGCAGGACCCAAATGCAGAAAATAGGTTTGAAAGCACGAATCCTTTATTTCCAGAACTAGGCCAGGCAAACAAAGTCAAAACTAGGCAAGGCAAACCATAAAGTCACTCAGAACATAAACCCTTCCAACAACGTTAAGAATCTCACCATGACAGACAGAAACAACAGAACTTAAATGCACACAAGACTAATCACATGAAGAAGACACAGGTGGGGAGGGAGGAGAAAACGCAGGGGCACAAAGTCAGTGTTAACTTTGGCAGCTGTTTTTGATTTAGTCTTAGTCTTTAGACGAAAATGGTTATTAGTTTTAGTCACATTTTAGTCATTTCTATCCTTCATAGTTTTAGTCTAGTTTTAGTCGACGAAAACTCAAAACGTTTTAGTCTACTTTTAGTCGATGAAAAATTACATTTTAGTCAACTTTTAGTCAAAATGTTTTCTCTCTTTAAACCAATTCAGTTAGGCAAATACAGGTTTCTGACATTGGAATCAAGGTGACAGCATCAAGTGTTGACATTCGTAAGGCAACATTTCACTCTCTTAACACTTTACTTGTGTAATATCTAGGGATGGGTATCGTTAAGGTTTTCTACGGTACTACTAGTCTTATCGATACTGCTTATCGATCCGGTACTTTAACGGTATTCTTGTATTTACTTTTTGTTATTTTTTAAAGAGAAAAACTAACAAATTGTTAACCGAATTAATTGCTTTATTTAAATGTGAAATAAATGAAATATATATAAATATGTTAAAATATTGTACTGTACTTGAGTAAAATGTTGAGGTACTTGTACTTTAATGTAGTATTTAAATGTTTTGCTACTGTGTACTTCTACTCCACTACAGTTCATAGGTAAATGGTGTACTTCTACTCCACTACATGTATTTAATACCTTTAGTTACTTTACAGATCTGGATGAATGATGTGAAATATAACCAAGTGTTAAATCAGACTTTAGTTCCACCTGGAGTAAATCCACAAGCTACCCTGCAATATACAAAGTCCTTCAAACTAGCTGCACCTTTACCAGCTTTGAGAACACTTTAATGATCAATCATTATAAAACATATCATATATATTATTCTGAAATGGACCAATCTGCACAATGACTACTTTTACTGTCGCTACTTTAACTATATTTTGATGATCATACTTTTACTTGAGGAACTCTTCCTACACTATGGTATTTTTTTACTTAACTACAAGATCTGAGTACTTCTCCCACCTCTGCACACACCTGATGTGATAACGTTACTCGTAATTGGGGCAACAGAGCAACGAGTTAAGGAAGTCGAAAAGTGTGCATTTCTCCGACTGAATATGACGCTTTTTGGCTGTTTGGACAGACTACTCTACTCGTGTCAACGCGCTAACGCGAAAAAACTAATGGCAAACGAGCTTTGTCCACATCGAGCCTTGTAGAGTGTCTATCTGAACGCTCCGTCCCCGGCAGATCTCTGTGCCGCTGCAGCGTGTCTGTTAGGCCCCGCCCCCCGCACACAGAGAGACACAGAGGCCGTTTCTCAATCTCGAGGATACTGGCTTCCAAGCCAATATTTCAAGGATGCTACGTCATCGAGTGCCGCCGAAGTACTGTTCCAATCTCCAGCATACTTGGAATTCCACCGAGGCCGCGTCCTTGGTTTGGGGGAAATTTCGAGGCTGCACATGGGTAGACTTCGCGTCCTCAAAATCCCCACAATGCTTTGCGCACGGACCAATTTCAAAAACCCTTGCGGAGAATGACTGAACCTACGCAGCACACATTTAAATGTAAGTATGTTGTGGCGTAGAAAATGTGTAGTGTTTGTAAATGTGTTACTTTGTTAAATTTGTTACCACCATAAATGTGTTCCGTGAAAGTAAAGCAAGTTCATAATTAGATAGACATCGTGAGGTATTTATTTTCGGTAGAGTTTATGTTGAAACCGTTAGAGAGAGTGGCACACTTGTTAGCCTGTTCCATTCTTCTTCGTTTTCCGAAGCCGTGGCTTGGAAGTATACTTGCTTCGTTTCTGAAGGAAGTGACTTGGAAGTACGTGACTACCAAGCCAGCATCCTCGCAATTGAGAAACGGCCAGGGAGATCGCTCTTCTGGAGTGAAGAGAGCGGAAATAATGATATTGTAAGTTAGAAACGTAAGATGCATTTTGACAGACAAGACGGACAATTGGGGGGCAATACCCTGCATTTTGAATGTCCGATAGTCCACCATTAACACCTTAGTCCCGTCTCGTCAACGAAAAATAAATATACATTTCGTCAAAGTTTTCGTTATCAAGAATCTATTTTTAGCTCGTCATCGTCTCGTCTTAGTCATTTAAAAAAGGTCGTTGACGAACATTTTTCATCATAGTTTTCGTTGACGAAATTAATACTGCACAAGGTGAACACTATCGGGTAATCAAGCAGGATGGAACACAGAGACAGAGGTCAGCTGGATCGCCGGAGCAGGAGCTGGTGGGACCCCCAGCGGGACAGGAACCGGAGCCGGCGGGACAGGTGTAGACGGAACCCCCAACGGGACAGGCGTAGACGGGACCCCGGACGGAACATGTGCCGGTATCAGCGGGACCCCCAACAGGACAGGTGTTGGCGGGACCCCCAACGGAACAGGACAAGGAGTTGGCAGGACCCCCGGCAGAACAGTAGTCTGAAAAAAGATAACAGTAAGCAATCATCTAATGCTTAAGACTGTCTCATAAGAATGTATTTGAGACCAAACGTGATGTATACAGTTTGCTTGAGGACTAACAGAATATTATAGCTCACCCTATGATGAGAGGAAACGTTAAAGCACATTTCCCTACCATTCAAAATGATTCGCCAAGCTTTTATAATGGCTGCTGGATCCTTTCCCTCAGTTAGGAACCATCCTAAAAAGTGAGTGAAGCCAATATAATGTTGGCAATGCACTTGATGGCTACATACTGCATGAAATGACTATATATTCAAAATCCAAAGCCAAACGTGTCATAGCTAGTTATGGTTACTGTAACTAGCTATAAGTGCTATTAAATAATAGCACTTATTTAAATCTAATAGACATATTTACAGAAAACATGTAATTTGATAAATCAAGCTGGAAAAGAGTGATGCTATATACAGTACAATCAATAATACATGTTTCTGATAGTCTGGAGTCACTAATACATCGGTGCATTTTAACACATGATATAAGGCTGAATTGGGGTGTTTTTTGTGTTACTCCAAATCATTTTGTCTCGCTCTTATCTGCAGTGTTCAACCCATTTTACCTCCAGTGGGTGGAAGTCCTCATCCTTTCCCACAAGGATTGCGATGGCTCCTACCCCGGCCTGATCATTGACCGCATGGTGTGCGCTGGATACCTTGAGGGAGGCAAGGATGCTTGTCAGGTATTTTCAAACAATTACACGGCACATACAATGAGGTTATATTGAATGAGGTGGAGGGAATAAAGTGATGTCTCTCTCCTGCTCAGGGTGACTCTGGTGGTCCTCTGGTGTGTAACGGAGAGCTGCAGGGTGTCGTGTCCTGGGGCCAGGGCTGCGCTCAACCCAACTACCCGGGCGTTTACACCGAAGTCTGCTCTCTGATGCCCTGGATCAACGATATTCTCTCCACATACTCCTAGGCTGTGATCTCCCATCACAGAACTACAGGAGTGGGGAAATCAGAGGGAGATTGAAATTGAAGGAGGCGGCGGTGGGAAGTGTCGAAGAGAGAGGCAGCGGAAGAGAGGCTGAGAGTGAGACACAAGGAGAAGCCGAGGGAAAAAGAAAAAAACATGCGAGATGTGAGATGTCAAGGCTCAATCAATAAAAAATGTTTACATTTTGTGATGCAACAGTGTGTTTATTGTTGTCTATCTACTCCCAGTGTAGATGTACTGTTTTATGAGTACTGGATTTCAATTCAGGGGTGACATTCCCAACAAAAAACAATTATAAACCACAGTCAAACAAGAACAGCTAATGTCAATAAACAGAAACATTTCACAAAATTGCATTAGCTTGAGGGCAAATGAAGTGGCAACACTTGGTTTTGAAAAGATAAGCTAAAAAAAGTCTATTAAATGTTCATTATCTCAATTTGTTTTAAAGATTTTCCTAACGAGTTTGTAATTTCAAAACACATTTTTAATGTACAGCAAGATGTTCCTTTAGTAATCTATGGTCTACTACTGAAATACTCTCCCATTCACTACTGAACACCTCACACACACAACTGAAAAGTAACCTCACACACACACTCCACAAAACATTTAACTGAAATATTCTCAGTAAGGAATGTGCATGTGTTTCAGCTATGTGTGTGAGGGGGATTCTTGCTGTAACGGAAGTCATTGTAATGAAACGGAAGTAACAAAGAACAATGCTGCAGTGATACAGTAGGTGGCGATAATTCTCGTCTACTCTGTTTGGAAGTCGCCATTAAAGAAGAAGAATGAAACAGAAGGTCCAATTCAGCATGGATTTATAGAGGAACAGCACCGCAGCCGTAGGCTGGACCCTGAACCGAGCAGTCTACAAACTGAGGCGGTCTGTTCTATGGAGGTGTTCTTGTTTAAATCACCTGGCGCAGCTCGTGAGGTGGCTTAGCAACCCGCTTGCAACATGCTGCAATAAGCTAACAAGCTAACTAAACCAAAATTGAGCGAGAACCTTTTCTTTTTTGTTTTACCATTTATTGAAATGATTGACATTTCAGGCTGAGAGGACAATGGCCAGTTAAATAAGTTTGATTAAGCCTTTTACAGTGTTTTATTTAGTTAATTAAGGTGTATTGTAAAATGTCTTGTTTCAGTGTTGGGTTATACTTAGCTTCAGCCTCTCGTGTCATATCTGCTTCCAAAAAAACTACATGTCAATAGTCCAAATGCCAAACTCAAGGCTTATTCTGCAATCCACTGACTTCACAGTGATTATGTCCAATTCTTATCTAAAGTGTATTGTGCTTTTCCTTAAACACACATTGCCTAACAATCTCTCAATAAGATTTCCATCAAAATAAGACACACAAACTGTAGCTTTTACCAGTTAACCTCTGCATAGATATGGGCTATCTGAGAACACTTGTCAACTACAAACATTGACATTAGTTCAAAGACCACTGTTTTGGTCAAAATGAGGTTAAGTACCTGATAAGAGAGTGATTTATGACCCCCATATAAACCTTAGTCCCACCTCCAAATCCCTTTGATGTGGCACATGTCACTCTGACATCTCTGACCTTTGACCCTCTTATCTTTTATGACTTGTTTGTTTATTGTTTTATTTCCCCCTCATAAAGGATGTTGCTCTATAGTGGGGTGATAAGACGTTATTGCCCCTTTGATGTGACACCTGTTATAGTGTCCTTAGTAGGTCATTATAGTCAACGATGAAACCATTATAGTCAATGATGATAGTATGACTTGTTTAGCTGTTTATTGTTTTATTGCCCTCCTCATAAAGGACGTTGCTCAATAGGGGGTGATAAGACTATTGCCCCTTTGATGTGACACCTGTTGTAGTATCCCCCTAGTAAGCCATTATAGTCAATGATGATAGTATGACTTGTTTCGGTCACCTGTTGTGGTTGTAATGCCCTCTATAAGGATGTTGCTCAATTGGGGGTGAGAAGACCCACCCTGCTGCACCTACGTCAGAGCCCTAAACCCTCACACACCTCCTCACACACCCCTCTCCCACCCTGCTGCACCTATGAACAAAGAGGGGGGTCTTTGAGTTTTTACCTGCGACTGTCTCTGAAAGGTGTCCACAGTGTTGTTTTTAAAAAATATGTCATCTTTTCAGATAATCTAGTTCCTTTCTCGCAGTAAGGATAAGAATAATTGACAGAGAGGGTGTAAAAATCCCGGTACTAGCGAAAGCCCCTTACTTAAATAGAACAACTCACCCGATACTCTTAAAAGTTTTTGAGATAACAGGGTCTCCACCAGGATTTCCTCAATACCGAGGTCCAAACATGTTAGGGGGGTTCGGGGGATACCCCCCGAGATTTTTGGGATTTTCATGATCTAGTTAGGTGCTTTTTAGGTCCTGTGGGGGGTCACAAATTGGATAATATATTGATTTCAAACCAAGTCAGTGGGCTGCAGCATACATTATTTTTGAAAGTGTAATACATAAGAATCAGTTGATTGTTACTATTAATGATCTGGCCTTGCAGAAGAGGCTAAAATGATCACAAAACATTGTCAACATTCATTTTCCATGTCTCTCTCCTTTCCATAACCTGCAGCCTCTCTTCCATCTTCTTGAGTCTCTCTGTCTTCTTCCTGTTCATTACTCTCTCTGTCCTCTACGCTTTCTCTTTGTTCAATCTCTCCCTCGTTGTTCACTGTTTGCGCCTCCTCACTTGTCTCTCCTGCCAGTGAATTAAAAGCAATTCAGCAATTTAGTTAATTTCACTCGTTTGTTTGCATTCTTTTTTTATTTAAATCTGTTTTGTTTGATTCTCAAAAGAGAACAAAGATGTAAGCAAATGGTGTTTTATACAATTGTATGTTATTATGACATCATAACTGCAATAGATGTATGTTGTTTAAAAATTATGCCTATTGTAAATGAAGACTATTGTTATAGATAGATAAATAGATAGATAGATGGGCTTATTAAGCCTACATTCTTTTGTGTGACTCCAGTTCCTCCCTGACTTCCATCACTTTCTCTCTCTCTCTTTCTCTCTGCCCGTCCTGTCTCTTCCTTGCCAAAGCTGAGCTTCGACTGACGAAGTCTTTTAATTATATCTGAGTCAGTGTAAAAAGAAAACAATACAATGTTATATCTTCAATGTTTTATTCAAATTGAAATGAAAGAAAAGCATTACAACGTTTGTTAAAACGTAATCCTTCTGACATTGGATGAATGTAATTAACTTTAGCTAGTTTATTCACGCAATTTAACCCAAAGTATAGCCTATACTATAGCTGCAATATAAGTTAGTGCGCATGTTGTCGGACGTCCACTGACTAACGTAGAGCGTTCACACAGGATCTGCTGGTCATATGATGTCCTGATGAACAGAAACACAAGCAGCCCGCTGGACTCAGATCTCTAGATACCTCATCACTCCTTCGCTGCTCCGGTTCAAGTCCGGGCTGCGGAGGTTTGTTGATACATGTCGTCTTCTTCTGTTAGCTTTAACCGAGGCTACGTAGTTATGCAGCGCCCCCATCGTCAGTAAATGGAAGTACTACAAAGAACCCTGTTTAGTGCAATTATTTCACAAGTTTTTTTATATACACAACTCGAAAAATATTACCGAGGTCCGGACCTCGGTGACCTCAATGGTAGATACGGCCATGGTCTCCACTATTAGACCTCAGGGTTGCCAACCCAGTCTCACAAAAAAACGTGTAATAACTACGTTAGTCCACAACTTGGGACGTAGTATTTCTACAAAAACTCCTCTGAAATTGTAAGATCCCTACCTTTTCTTTTCACCATTCATTCCAATGGCTGGCGTCTATGTCACGTGATTTTCAAATTTCTCCCTGCAGAAAAAAAAAACATGGCCGACATTCGTATTATTCTCGGTGGAAAATACCTTTTTTAAGGTTAGTTTGGCCATTAAATTGCGTTTTGATGTCATTTGATGCGAGAAATATGAGTTGTTATTTCAGATTATGTGTGCAGTGGATGCACATGATCTTTAGTTTGCTAGTTATTGTTACGGTTGAGTGAAGGAAGCAGGACCCAAATGCTGAAAACTCAGATTAACCTTTATTTCAAGGATAATGAAAAATAACTTGGACAAAAGAGAACACTCACCGGTGAACTCAGTCACAAACAAAAGACGAACCAACACTGAACACAGCAAGAGACAAGACTAAATACAGGGAGGGGTAATCACGAGACAAGAAACAGCCGGGCAGGGGAGGAGAAACACAAGGGCGACAGGTGAACACAATCAGACAACTAGACACACCAGGGAAACTAACGACAGGAGGAAAAACACAGAGAGAGGGACCAGACAATACACAAGGGAGACAGGGAGAACCGAACAGCAAAATAAACCCAAACCTAGGACATACAAAACTAAAAACGTGACATAACAAAATAATCGTGACAGTTATTATGAAGATTACTTCAGGAAATGGTGTCCATTCAACGTTTTCATTGTTACCAAGGTGGTTGCTAGGGACGCTGGTATCAATATTATTTCTGTTATGTTGTGTAACAGTTTAATGGTGTTATCTTTATTGCTACCCCCTTCCCCGTCAATTTATAGTGTTGGTTTACAGCGCAAACGTATTAGTTTAACAAAATCCGCATCTAAAATTGTGGCATAGATGAGTCATTCTACAGAAAAGGTGGAATCTGGGTGATACAAATCTGCTGAAATATATTCCTTCTAAACACATCTAAAAACCTGTTGAATAGCAATAATTAAATCTTAACTTGATGAATCCACAACAAGTAGAGCTTAAAGTATTTGTATTATTTTAATTATTTGTATACATTATACAAAGCTTATTTATATAGGAACGTCACTGGTGTTACGTGTTATCAGGAAGAAGAGTAACACCAGTGACGGTAACACCAGTGACAATTTGGAGAAAACACTACGATTTTAACAAAATGCCTTCAATGTGTAAGACAAAATATGGCTTCAGTCAATATCAAAATCGTTTAACTCTTCAATACAATACATTTTCCCATTCAAATGTTCACCCCTAGGGCTATGCAATGAGTAACACTAATGACAGACTTGAAAGACGCACGTAAAATTTGAAGATAAAATGACACCTTTAACAAACAAAGTAAGAAGTATCTGACTTTCCTTATGTCTTTGTCCACTGCACTGCCTCAAATGATCTCTTGTTACAGGAGGCACTTCAGAGACAGTACATTACTTCCAAATAAAAGCGTTTTGTGTTGCAGTAACACCAATGACGTAATTTTGGGTGACTAACATTTATTGGATATTAATAATAATAATTTGCGTTTTTTGTTACCATTTCAGTGTTATATTTAATGTATGTAATGTTATGTAAATATGAATGAGATTTATTTATTGAAAAAATATATTTTAAATGAAAACTATAGGCTCCACTTCCATGTATGATCAAAGTGACAAGGCAGTTCCTTGAATTTGGCATTTTAAATAAATAGCAATTTATGTATAAAACAATTTTTTTATTTTTTTTATTTAGTACCATTGCAAAGGCAATCTCTATTTATTCAACATATATAATTAATGTGAGTATTAGGTCAACGTCATGTATTTTGGTGTCTGCAAAAGTAAGTCTCACATCTCACATCACATCGTCATAAACAAATACCGGAAACAGATCGAAAACATTTTTTTAAAATAAAATAATACTTTTTTCCGAGTGTGCTTGCTTTTCTCTTTAAAAGTCATCACATACCGGCATTGTAATACACGGTTCGGCTGCATTAAATATTACATATCTGCCGTAATTCTCTATTTATAGAGCCCTGATGAGAAGACTTCTAGACAAACATGAGGAACTGAAAACGTGACATGGATCATAAATATATCAGCCATTAAACAACATCTTACATTTCTTTTCACACAATACGTCTCCTTGCAGTATCAACACTAATTTGGCTGACTTTTATATTTGATCCAATTGGTAGATAGGCTGTATTTACACCATAAAGTTGCACAGCTGATATAAAGGGACACCTAGTGGTTAAAGCATGTTATTGAATTTCATTATTTTTATTGTTAGATATTAATAGGATCCCTATAAAGTATATTCATTACTCGTTATTCTCTACTAATAGTTAATTAAAGACTGAATATAATGACTATTTTGCACATCCCTTTCAAGATTTCAAGATTTTCTAAGGTTTATTGACATATCATATTCACAAACGGTGTAGTTATCCAATGAATGAAAAACTTGGGTTGCAGGTTCCCCAACAGGGCATTACAAGACATCTATCAATATGTGTGTATACCTCCTGCAATGTTAACTATGTTGAAGCACTTATTTTAACTGATATTATACATATGTATTATACTCTTATATAAGATGTATGTAGATAGTATAAGAAATGTGCAGAATACGACAGTTTAATGGTGGAGGTACACACAAATATTGATAGATGTCTTGTAATGCACTGTTGAGGAACCTGCAACCCAAGTTTTTCATCTCCGACCTTGTCAGGTATTGAATAATCAATGAATAAAGAACACAGAATTATTAAATATAAAACAGAATTTGTGTGATTATACTAAATGATTTACAAATAAACACCACTGCATATTTACAACTGTTACACATGCTGATGTAACGCAAATGTTTCCAACTTGGGATCAATAAAGTATATCTTATCTTAAGATGATCGATGGCTACTGCCATATTTGCAAATTGTGCCTCTGAACCTTGACAAGTGCATGTTTCAGGCTTATCAATGGACAACAGGAGGGGTCACAGACATAAGACCAGCTGTTAAATAAAGCTCTTCTGATCTTAGGTGTCATGTGGGTATATTAATTCACCCATTTATTAATTATATGTTTTAAATTTGATAACACCACTGTGTTTCGTATCCCCTAAACCTCCAGGGTGTACACAGTTTAATACTGGCAACTTCTAATTGTGGTAAATACGAAAACGTCTTATAAAGAGACGTGCCATAGAACATGTTGCGAAACACACAATAGCCAGCATGTGTAGTTCTGGGGGGGGGGGCTGGAGCCGGGGGCCGGAGCCGGGGGCTGGACCCGTCCAATTCCAGTTTTGGAAAGTCTGCCGGTGTTCCATTCCATTTCATAGAGCTGTTTGACGCTCAGCGTAACCTTGTCGCACTGCCACTCCAACATCCAATCACAGGGCTTGATGACTAATCACAGGGTTTGTAAAGCAAGGCGGATGTTGTAGTCCCAAATGATAGCCGGGGATTCTGGGTGGTGTAGTGTCTTCGGAAACTGTAGTGTCTTAACTCCGAAAAAACTATTTGTTTCTCTGAATTGAAGGTTAAAAACACAAAAGCATTGTACACCATTTAAACCAATCAATATTGTGCAATTAACAAGGATAAACTGATGTTTTTTAGTGGATGAGTAATGCAGATATCACTGTGTAATCATTTGACAGTGAGGGGAATATATCCGGTTTTATTATGAAAACTTCGAGACCGGGAAAACTGTTTTCACCCACGCTAACTTTACATGGAAGCTGCATACACGTTATCCTGGCGAGACCTCAAATCATCTTCGTAACATCTATCAAACTATAGATCCTACACATCGACTGGACGTGGAATCTAAGAGTACAATATACACTTCTCGCCAGATATCGAATCAAAAAGCATTTTAATGGCCAAACTATTCCACAATTTAGGATTTTCCAGAGAGGGTTATTTGTGAATAAACGTCCCTCCGGAGCGTTTGCAATGAACGGGCCGGGAGCATGTTGTTTCTTACACGACCACTAGAGCACCTCTAGTGGTCGTGTAAGAAACAACATACACTTTAAAACGTGTCTCTGGGTTGTAATAAGGGCATGAACAATCGGCCTATGGTCGTTTTTTGTAGGAGGACAGGCTGATAATACACTGATATACATTCCATTAAACATGACTAAATACTGACATCAGGGAAGTTGAGTGTTCCTTGCTTGTAAAAAGTTAAATTTCGATTTTACTAAGCAACATGATTTTTTTTTGTCAGCTTTCACATTTCAATGTATTGAAGGCAATTATTATTTTACATTGTGAGAATTGCTACCATTTGTCTCTACATATTGTCTGTAAAAGACGTGGTAAAAGTGGTTCTTGCAGTGAGACAACCGAACAGCATAATACTACATTTACACTAAGTTCTGATAACAGTTGAATATTATTTTAATAATAACATATCTTTTAATGTTGATTAACTGCAGACTGTTCATTCATAATCTGATTATCTTTGTAGTACAATGTGATGAATTTAAAAAACACATTCAAATAAAAGATATATTATTTCTACAGCCGCTTGATAAACAAACCTCTTTCATAAATAACACACTTCCTCTGCAGTAATTAGGTTTTATGTTTCAGGACATACCTGTAGGACACAACTGCCATACCGTTTTCTCCGAGGGGCAAGAAGAAAATGAAAAGCTGATATGAGATTAAAGACCAATACAGGACATTCACTAAGAAACTACACTTTTATTGTGAACACAAATATCTGCACACTGAATAGCGTGTAGTCAAGCAGGACCATCATTTGTTTGTGACAGCTGTATGAACAGTATGGGCTCACATATGCAGTTTGGTGGTTTTCTTCATCAGGCCTGGTCCTCCTCCCAGAGAAAGACCGCTCCACCTCAGTCTTCTCCGGCCAAACCCACAGACAGGACATCCATCACACTGAGGTTCCTCCCAACGTCTCTGCAGCTCTCTGGATACCACGCTGTCTCAATTGATCCACACTGTGAATATGAGATTATTATTATGTGTGTAATAAATTCTTTAGAAAAAAATAAATATGAAGTTAACTGTTAGTAGTGGCTCAGTTTTTATTTTTTTTAATAAATAGTTTAATTTAGAGGCCCCAAAAATAAAGATTGGTATATCAATAAATGTAGTTGATTTTGTCTTTTTAATTGTTTGAAGTAGATAGAACTGGTACTTAAGAGTTTTAATACAGTCTGGTTGCAGAGGAGGCACACAGGGAAGAGCACTAACTAGCACCATCACATGTAAGCTTGACTTGAATTTATTAAAAGTATAATTAAGTGACAGCAAAAAATCAATAACTAAAATCAAGCAAAAATGTGAATCTTTGCTGGATCCACTGTTGAATTTACCACATATTATATATTTTAGAAACCTGAAGGCATTTATATATTTGTATGCAAGTATTATCCCAAAAACTCAATACTTTAGATTATTAATGAACGATTTGCTGAATAGTTTCATGTTCACTTACCTTAAGTAACGTAAAACGTGCAGACCGGGAGCAACAGACATAGGTTAGCATTATTTGGATCAGGCTTGAGTACATTGGTTACTCCTATATTTACTTACTGTTAACTAAATAATGCTAACATATCTGTTGGCTAGAAGTACACAGCTTAATCTACCATATTTAACTGGCCATTGTCCTCTCAGCCTGAAATGTCAATCACTTAAATAAATGGTAAAACCAAAAATAAAAGGTTGTGGCTCAATTTCGGTTTAATTAGCTTGTTATCTTATTGCAGCTGTGCATGTTGCTAGCGGGTTGCTAGGCCACCTCACGAGCTGCGCCAGGTGATGTACACAAGAACACCTCCATAGACTAGGGTGACCAGACGTCCCCGGAAATGTCCCCGTTTTTTAATATACGTTAAAAACACATAGCAACGTGAAATAAAACGTTTCATGTCAGGAAACACTGGGTAAACACTACAGACTGGTCAAGCCAGCGCCCACTTCGGAAAAAACAGTCAAGCCAGCCCGCACGTTGTATTGCGGTGCGCGAATATCCTATGCATTACGGTAGAGGCCTGTAAAAACTGCCTTCAAAATAAAAGCGTTTACTCGGTCAATAACAAATATACCTAAAAAAACACACCAAACATATTCATATATACTGGAGCTTGAATTAAGAAATATGTACTATATAATGTGATCAATAATAATTTAAAACATACTACGTATAACTACCACATTATAACTGAGTGAATGTAAAATGTAAGGATACAGTTATGAAGACATATCTGACATTTCCACTGGGTGACTAATTTCAATTGATGTTGACACCATCTCACAACACTCCTAAAATAACATTACTTTCTGAAGCACAATTTAAAATGTATGCTGTTTAAAATCTCAAATTAGATCTATTGTCCATCTATATTTTGATTATTATTTAATGGAAACTGTCCATAATCAAAGAGTCATTCGAAGTCAATCAAATACTTATTTCACTCCAGGGTGATAGCAGGAGAACCCATCTAGTCAATCAGAGAAAATCAGGACAATCTGATGTAGAGTTTCAAAATAAAATACTTTTGAAATCTCATATGGGCTATCGTCCTTCTGTTTTTATACAAGAATAAATAAAAAACTGTCAAATTATCAAAGACTTATTTCACTCCAGGGTGATAGCAGGACACCCCATCTAGTCACTCAGAGAGATTCAGGACAATCTGATGTAGAGTTTCAAAATAAAATACCTTTGTAGTCTCATAAATGAGCTATCATCGCTCTATTTTTAGATAAGAATAAAACAAAAACTATCCAGTATCAAAGACTTATGTCACTTCAGGGTGATAGCAGGATAGCCCATCTAATCACTCAGAGAGAGAATCAGGACAATCTGATGTACAGTTTCAAAATTAAAGACCTTTGAAGTCTCATATATGAGCTATCGTCCTTCTGTTTGTATCCAACAGTTAAAATGTTCGAATTACATTGAAGCAGAATTGTCCGCCTTTTTTCTTTAACAGTGAAGAAAAATGGATATGTTAATGATATATTGACCGCAAAACTAAAAATGTCCCCAGTTTTAATTTTGAAAATCTGGTCTCCTTAGCCTACCATAGACCAGACCGTCTCAGTTTGTAGACTGCTCGGTTCAGGGTCCAGCCTACGGCTGCGGTGCTGTTCCTCTATAAATCCATGCTGAATTGGACCTTCTGTTTCATTCTTCTTCTTTAATGGCGACTTCCAAATAGAGTAGACGAGAATTATCGCCACCTACTGTATTACTGCAGCATTGTTCTTTGTTACTTTCGTTTCATTACAATGACTTCCGTTACAGCAAGAATCCCCCTCACACACATAGGTGAAACACATGCACATTCCCTACTGAGAATCTTTCAGTAAAATGTTTTGCGGAGTGTGTGTGTGAGGTTAATTTTCAGTTGTGTGTGTGTGAGGTGTTCAGTAGTGAATGTGAGAATATATTTCAGTAGTGTATGTGCAAGGCTAGATGTTGTAAGTAGTGTGTGTGCAAGGCCAGATGTTTTCAGTAGTGTGTGTGTGTGTGTGTGTGTGTGTGTGTGTGTGTGTGTGTGTGTGTGTGTGTGTGTGTGTGTGTGTGTGTGTGTGTGTGTGTGTGTGTGTGTGTGTGTGTGTGTGTGTGTGTGTGTGTGTGTGTGTGTGTGTGTGTGTGTGGTGTTCAGTAGTGAATGTGAGAAGATTTCAATAGTGTGTGTCTGAGGTTAATTTTAAGTTGCAAGGGAAATGATTTGTTTTAAATAAACTAGCAAAGATGACCCTTTTCACCCCATATTAACACAAACAAGGTCAAAATATTATTACCTACCTATACAACTTCAAAAGACATACCTAAATGTCATATAACCTTATATTACCACAAAAGAGTCAATAAGTAATATTAGCCCACTATTAAAGAACATTACCTTATAGAGGGCATTACAACCACAACAGGTGACCTAAACAAGTCATACTATCATCATTGACTATAATGGCTTACTAGGGGGATACTACAACAGGTGTCACATCAAAGGGGCAATAGTCTTATCACCCCCTATTGAGCAACATCCTTTATGAGGAGGGCAATACAACAATAAACAGCTAAGCAAGTCATACTATCATCATTGACTATAATCAGGGGTGCACATAACTTTTTTGCCCTGGTTCTCAAAGGAGCACCTGGAGATGTTGCTTGGTGCTCATCCTTAAAATTAAATAAACCGTACCTTTTGAGGGGGTCTTTATTTGCCGGACACACGGCACTGAACACACATGCAGAGGTGAACACAGAATACACATGCAGAGGTGAACACAAGACAACATTAGCACGACCAGTAATCCTACAAGCTGTCATCACTACCCTCCTCTCTGTCAGACATGGTAGCTGATGATGTAGGCCTACTTCTTTCTCTCTGGTTGAGTCTGCGATTAGCTGCTTGCATCCACAAGTCAACAGCTGGGTTTTGGTCGAAAGTCTCTGTTGTCATCTTAGACAAGTGGATGTAATAAAATAAGTATGTGAACATAACCAATAACCTACCATAGCCAATAACAAATGAATGTAACTTATTTTATTTGTGTTCATTCATATCTTATTTTACCTTAACATTTATTTATTTATGCATATTTTTTTATCTCCAGTTTTAAATGAAATTTTTGGTTACTGTCATATTGAAATGATTTCAAACCTGTTTATCCCAATAATTATAAAGGAGTGCCTTGGAAATATGTGTTTACATAAATTGTGACCAAACCGTTTGAGACCCACTGAGGTAACTTATACTAAAGTGAACTATCTAAACACTCAGAGTCCTTTACCTCACTGAGCTGTAGTATCAGCCTCTCAGTCTGACTGGAGAGGACTCTCCCTCCACATTATTCTAGAAACATCTTCTTATAGCACCAGATGCTAATAACAACAGCGCCGGAACCGGTGCACCCTCCCTCTCTCACTCTCTCCCTCGCTCACTCGCATTTTGGATGTGAGCTGCGGGCGCCAGATAAGCCAACATCCCCCATTTTCATCACTTACAGCGCCCATCGTACAGGGCAAATGAAACGTGTAACCGGGGTGAAAAGGGTGTTACATTTACTTAATTATGAATATTGTTACATCAAGGTACCTGCGCACCAGTTATGTGCAGCCCTGACTATAATGGTTTAATCGTTGACTATAATGACCTACTAAGGACACTATAAATGGTTTCACATCAAAGGGGCAATAAAGTCTTATCACCCCACTATTGAGCAACATCCTTTATGAGGGGGCAATAAAACAATAAACAAACAAGTCATAAAAGATAAGATGGTCAAAGGTCAGAGATGTCAGAGTGACGGGTGCCACATCAAAGGGATTTGGAGGTGGGACTAAGGTTTATGGGGGTCATAAATCACTCTCTTATCAGGTACTTAACCTCATTTTGACCAAAACAGTGGTCTTTGAACTAATGTCAATGTTTGTAGTTGACAAGTGTTCTCAGATTGCCCGTATCTATGCAGAGGTTAACTGGTAAAAGCTACAGTTTGTGTGTCTTATTTTGATGGAAATCTTATTGAGAGATTGTTTGGCAATGTGTGTTTAAGGAAAAGCACAATACACTTTAGATAATAATTGGACATAATCACTGTGAAGTCAGTGGATTGCAGAATAAGCCTTGACTTTGGCATTTGGACTATTGACATGTCGTTTTTTTGGAAGCAGATATGACACGAGAGGCTGAAGCTAAGTATAACCCAACACTGAAACAAGACAATTTACAATACACCTTAATTAACTAAATAAAACACTGTAAAAGGGATATTCTTAAGCTTAATCACCCATATTTAACTGGCCATTGTCCTCTCAGCCTGAAATGTCAATCACTTAATAAAAGAGCCTTCTTTCCACCTTTCTTAAGCTCTTTTCTGTTCTTTGGTTTTAGCGCCTGGCCGACGCGCTCACACATCACTCAGAGATATGTTTGTTTTTGGTACATTTATTTCCATGTTATCGTTTCCATTTCAACACTGGTCGTTCTCTTCTTTAAAACACACACATGAAGGTATCTTACCAGACGATGTTGAAACAGTGTTCGTCATTTAAATAAACAAATCTTCTCTTCTCGGTCAAAAAACCGTGTGGCTTCACAACCAAACTAGAACCCTGAGTATAATCAGCAGGACTCTTTTAACCAGCTGAGGCAATCGCAGCACCAATCAGCCGCTCCGCCTCACCGTGGCTGCGGATGCCCATCAAATTACACCAATCAATTATACTCCATTAAATGATTAAATAATCAAAATAATAAATCAACGTTTTGGCTCCTACACTCCGGCCCCTAATTGTTATGGAATCACACATGACAATTACTAATAAACACAAAATGGAGAGCCAATACAAAACATTTGTTTGTTAACTACTATAATTCATATGAAGTCCACTGCGATATAGTGTCCATCTTCAGGGCTTCTGACCCTTTGTGGGGCGAATGTGTATTAACACATGAGTCCGTGTGTGTAAATGTGCTTGTGTGGTGCAAGAGGGGAAGGGGGCTAGAGCTCATTTTGGGACTCGACCAGCAGTACCAGCTTCGTGATGGGTCGACGGAGTGTGCTGGTTTTTGTCTGTACTTCCACTCGTCGTACAAAACCTCTCGAGTCTGGCAAGAATTGCGTTATTTGTCCCATGAGCCAGGAATTTCTTGGAGCATTTTCGTCGACGATAAGGACAATGTCCACGGTTGCGAAATTCCTCCTTTTCCTGTTCCACTTTTGCCTTATTTGGAGTTCCGGTAGGTATTCTTTGGTCCATCGCTTCCAAAATAAGTTGGCCATGTACTGAATTTGGCGCCATCTTCTCTTCCCGTGGCAGTCGCTCGGATTGAAGACACCAGGCGGAAGAAATGGTTTTGATTTGAGCAGCAAAAGGTGATTTGGAGTGAGGGGCTCAAAATCACCAGGGTCGTGGGAAACAGTCGTTATGGGTCGATCATTTATGATCGCCTCCACTTCGCAGAAAAGTGTGGAAAGTCCTTCCTCGTCAAGCTTCTGTTCTTGTGTGAGGGCACTGAGAATGCGTCTGACGGTTCTGATTTGTCTTTCCCAGATTCCTCCGTGGTGGGAGCCTGCTGGTGGGTTAAATATCCAGTTTATTTCCTCTTTAAGAAGCTTGTTCTGAATTTGTGTGTGGTTTAACTCTTGTATTGCTTCTTTTAGTTCACGTTCAGCTCTAACCAAGTTGGTTCCGTTGTCTGACCTCATGACCTTGACAGGGCCTCTTCTTGCAATGAATCTCCTGATGGCATTAATGCAAGAGTCAGAGTTGAGACTGTGTGCAAGTTCAAGGTGAACTGCTCTGATGTTTAGACAGGTAAAAATTACACCGTATCTTTTAACTGTGGCTCTTCTCTGTTTCAACTCAAATGGGCCAAAGAAATCCACGCCCACGTTTGTGCAGGGCGGATCATCAGGGGTAACTCTTTCTTCCGGCAAGTCTGCCATGAATTGCTGACTTTTTACACCACTGAGTTTCCTGCAGGTTACACATTTAGAGAGGATTTTTCGGATGGCAGAATTTCCTCCAGGAATTCAATATTTCTGCCTTAAACGTGACAGAGTATGACTCCTTCCACTGTGCCCTATGTTCTCATGGACATGTCTGATGAGGAGTTGAGTCACATGATTGTTTGCAGGTAAGATAATTGGGCTTTTGGCTTCGGCTGGCATTGCGGATTTCGCTAACCTTCCGCCAACTTTTACCAAGTTGTTCTGCAAAATGGGTGCTAGTTTGTGAAGATGACTGCTCCTTTTTACTGCAAGTCCTTTCTTTAGCGCAGTTATCTCATCCTTAAATGAAGCGGACTGACAAAACGGAATTATGGCAGCTTCCGCTTCCTCCAAGTTTTCAACAGTGAGAGGTATTTTTTCATGTTTTGCTCTCTTTTCCTTCAAATCCATTTTTGCCCTCGCCACCAGAGCGGATTTTATACGTAGCATCCAGGCCACAGCTTTTTTCAGGCGATGCCAGTGGGAATAGTAAGTGAGCAACTTGTTCACTGTACTAGAGCTTTCTTCCATGGGGGTGACACTTACTGCAAAAACTTTCAATTCAGGGTCGCTGGCTGTTAGAGTCAAATCTGGAGATTTAGGCCACTGATGCTCACGGAGACAAAGGAACTCTGGTCCCCTTAACCAGGTTTCATCTCTCAGAAAGCGACTTACAGAGATTCCCCTTGAAACACAGTCAGCTGGATTCAGGCAACCATTAACATACCTCCATTGGGAAGTCTCTGAAGCAGATCGAATGACTGTGAATCGGTTGGCGACGAAGGTGTGGAATCTTGTCGTTTCATTTTGTATGTACTTCAGCACAGACGTGCTGTCAGTCCAAAACACGGATGGCTGGAGTTTAAGCTCTAACTCTTCCTGCAACATTCGGTCCATCCGGACGGCTACAGTGGCAGCGGTAAGCTCCATCCTTGGGATGGTCACAGGTTTGAGTGGAACTACTCTGGCCTTACCCATGATAAAGGAACAATGAACTGCATTTGCTTTGTTCATTAGGCGAAGGTAAGACACCGTTCCGTAACCACTTTCACTAGCATCTCCAAAGTGGTGAAGCTGAGCTGAGACTGGATCTCCAAAGTTGAGTGGTGTGATGCATCTTTTGACTTTGAAGTCTCTCAGTAATTGCAAGTGGTGTAGCCAGCTCAACCACTGTTCCTTACATTCTTCAGGAATATTTTCCTCCCATCCTAGCCTTATTCCTATTAATTTTTGCAAGATTTGCTTTGCAGGGAGGATCACAGGGGACAACATACCCAGCGGATCAAATATAGAGCTCTCGACTGACAGAATACCTCTCCTGGTAAGTGGTTTAACCTGAGGAGTGAATTTGAAATGGAATGAGTCCGTTTCTGTGCACCACTTTCTATAGGTAAATACACATCTGAGTTGACAAATATGACATGTGGGGTACCTCAAGGCTCCATCTTGGGGCCTCTTCTCTTTAACGTCTACATGCTACCACTGGCTCAGATAATGAAGAACAACAAAATAAGTTACCATAGCTATGCGGATGACACACAAATTTATGTAACAATTTCACCAGGAGACTATGCTCCAATTCAAACACTGAGTAAGTGCATTGAACAAATCAATGACTGGATGTGTCAGAACTTTCTCCAATTAAACAAAGATAAAACTGAGGTAATGGTTTTTGGAGCCAAGGCAGAACGTATAAAAGTTAGCGCTGAGCTTCAGTCTGCAATGTTCAAAACAACAGATAAAGCCAGAAATCTAGGTGTAGTCATGGACTCTGACCTGAGTTTCAACAGTCATATTAAAACAGTTACTAAATCAGCCTACTATCACCTAAAGAATATATCTAGGGTTAAAAGACTAATGTCACAGCAGGATTTGGAAAAACTTGTCCATGCTTTTATCTTCAGTAGACTGGACTACTGTAATGGTGTCTTTACAGGTCTCACTAAAAAATCTATTAGAAAGCTGCAGCTAATTCAGAACGCCGCTGCTCGAGTCCTCACTAACACTAAGAAAGTGGATCACATCACTCCTGTTCTGAAGTCTTTACACTGGCTTCCTGTGTGTCAAAGAATAGATTTCAAAATACTGCTGCTGGTTTATAAAGCACTGAATGGTTTAGGCCCAAAATACATTTCTGACCTCCTGCTAAATTATGAACCATCCAGATCTCTCAGGTCTTCAGGGACTGGTCAGCTTTCTGTCCCCAGAGTCAGAACTAAACATGGAGAAGCAGCGTTTAGTTATTATGCTCCAAATATCTGGAACAAACTCCCAGAAACCTGCAGGTCTGCTGCAACTCTGACTACTTTTAAATCCAGGCTGAAGACTTTTCTTTTTGTCGCTGCTTTTAATTGAACTATTCACATCTTAGACTGCACTGTAACTTTTATTCATGTATTTTTTTCTTTTAATGTTTATTTTATTTTATTTTCTTTTTAATGACTGATTTTAAATGCCATTTTCTTTAATGTCTTTCATTTTTTGTAAAGCACTTTGAATTGCCTTGTGTTGAAAAGTGCTATATAAATAAACTTGCCTTGCCTTGCCTTACCACTGAACTCCGAGAGCTCTTTCAACAGGTAGGGTACTTTTATCCAGATCCAGATCCTTGATTTCCTTTGATCTACTTTCCTCTGGTATTGTTTGTAGTAGAGCTCTGCTGTTGCTTACCCATTTGTTTAACTTGAAACCACCCTTACTGCACAGGGTTTTAAGTTCGTGAGCGATTATCACTGCGTTCCTCTCGTCTTCCATTGATTTTAGGCAATCGTCCACATAAAAATTTCTTAGCATCGAAGAGACAGCCTCTGGGCTAAAGTCATCCACATTGTCTCTTGCACACTGTTGTAGGGCAAAGTTGGCACAACTAGGCGAGGATGTTGCTCCAAAGATGTGTAACCATTTGGTACTCTTCTAGCTCACTACTGAGATCTCCATCGGGCCACCACAAGAATGTGAGAAGATCCGAGTCTTCCTCTGGCACCTTGACCTGATGGAACATGGCTTCAATATCTGCCATGAATGCAATGTTCTTCTGCCGGAATCTTGTAAGGACCGCAATAAGACTGTTGGTTAAATCTGGGCCTTGGAGAAGACGTGCATTCAGAGATGTGCCCTGGTAAGTTGCACCGCAATCAAAAACCACCCTCAGTTTACGCTTTTTTGGATGGCACACGCCGTGGTGTGGAATATACCAGCTCCTTTTGCTTTGATTTGCCTTGTCTTTTTGTTCAGGTGTCATTCTGATGGCAAAACCTTGATCAACAACATCCACCATGAACTCTTTGTACTCCTTGTAGAATTTGTTGTTTTGTTGGAATTTTCTTTTTAGGTTCAAAGCTCTTTGTTCAGCAACACGTCTATTATTGGGAAAATCAAGTCCTTTTTCCTTTAATGGCAGCCCAATACTGTAGTGTCCGTCAACTAACTTGACAGAATTAGAGACACTTTCCATGAACTTGTGATCCTCTCTTGACATTTCCAGACGGAGCGTCACACAAGGAGCTTGTGTTGATGTTCTGGAAAGTCCAGCTTCACTTGCTGCTTCAACAATTCCTCGATTTCCACAACAGAAATTCTGTTTGCTGTAATGACTGGCTTAATCCAACGAGTCGTATCTGACCTTCCTAGAGGTCCATTTATTGTCCAACCTAAAATGGTCTTAACAGCGTACGGGCCATTCCCTTGGCTGTTTATGACTTTGCATGGCTCTAGAGCTTTTGGCACGTTGCACCCAATTAGCAAGCCAACCTCTGCATCAATTTGTGGTATATTGACCTCTTTCAGGTATTCCCATTGTCCCACGTCCTCCTGAGAGGGAATATTTGCCTTTCGTACTGGTATTTTGTTTTGGGAATAAACAGGTGGAAGTGCTACATACTGGTTACTTTCAAGACCACATATTTCAAGGTCACATGCAACAGATGTTTTAGCTGACTCCTCTTTATTCATTGTTCGTAGGAGTATCTCCGTGTTGCGTCCAGTCACTTGAAGCTGCTGTAGAATGGACTCTGTGCAAAAGGTAGCCGTACTACCTGGGTCCAGAAAGGCGTATGTTGTTATGATGGGATTACCCTTTTTTGTTTTCACCTTCACAGGAACGATAGCCAGGGTGCCTTCAGGCTCACCGGCCCCAATATCCTCCTCCCGTGAATCATCTTTATCCATATCCACTAAAGCATTTGCAACAGTCTTTAACTTTCCTTTGCTCGACTCGATATTACTGAAATGCAACAGACTGGGGTGTGTGAGATTGCACTCTTTGCAGGTATGTCTTTGTTTGCATCCTTTACTCATGTGGCCCTTTTCCAAACATCCAAAGCAAAGTCCTTTGCTTCTGAGGAATTCCAACTTCTCTTTGTGGGTGTTTTTGAGAATCTGATTGCAAGCAGGAAGATGATGTTCTCCTTTACAGTAGATGCATCGGTTTGATTGGGATGTGTCACTGTGTCGGTTACAGTTTTCTTTCTGAGGTATTGGGGATACACTAGTGGCAAAACCACTTTTATATAACTCTGGAGATCTCTGCTTGAAACTTGCGCTGGGAGTAGCAGGAACGAATGTGTAGCTGCTGATGTATTTGGAATTTCCTTTAAGTTTCCGAACACTGGATGAGAAAGGATTCTAGCATGATGGTCGACAAACTTCACTAGATCTTCAAACTTAACTCTTCTGTTGTTTCTATCTTGTATGTCACAAGCTTTAGCCCTCCAGTTTTCTCTCAGCTTATATGGGAGTTTAGAAAGAACAGCTCGCATGTTGATTGGGTGATCCATTTCCTCCATGTATTCCACACTATCCATTGTATTGAGACATCCATTAAGAAACACAGCAAGGGTTTTTAAAGCTTGCGGATCCTCAGGTTTAATAGATGGCCAATTGAGAGCCTTGTCAATGTAGGCTGTCGCGATAAGATATTCATCTCCATAATGATGCTTCAACAACCTTTTTGCTTCCGTGTATCCTTTGTCAGATTGCATATATTGGCAACTGCGCACAAGCTCTTTTGGTTGGCCAATAGTGCATTGCTCCAAGAAGTAAAGCCTGTCCTTACTGATTTCTGTTTTCTCTTCAATACCATGCTCAAATGCTCTTATGAAGGACCGATAGTCCAAAGGGTTTCCGTTGAAGGTAGGAATGCTGAGCGGGGGTAATGAAGAAAGTTTCTGCTGCTTTACCATTGTTTCTGTTATTGTGGTCTGTTTTTCCATGATGCTTATTAAGCTTTTCATATTGCCCTCTCCCTTGCTAGAAGACGTGCTGGATGAAGTTGAACTTTCGGGACGTTGTCGTATGAATTGTGTTTCACTATTAACAGTATTTGCAGTTTTATTGATGTTTGGTTTATGCTTGTTAGCATTCAAATGAGCATTTTCTTGCTCTAATGCTGTACTCACAAACAGTGAGTTATCCAAATATTCATTCATTATGTCTCCTGCTTGGTACATGCCTTCATGAGAATCCTCCATTCCTTTGATTACACTTAATTTCGCAGTGTTTGCTGCAATATCTGTTTCAAGTCCCAGCTGTTCCTTTCTTTCCTTCAAACCGGCTTCCTCCCTTTCCAGTGCTTGCTTCTGAGCCAGCCTAGCAGCTCGTGCTAACAATTCTGCATTTCGACTTTCCAACTTTATTTTAGCAGATGTGATAGAAGACCGAGAGGATCTCCTTGAACTTTGTGAATGAACACTCTTTGCGTTTGAAATACTGTCCTGAGGTGCAACACTCATATGTCCTTTTATTTTTGTCTGGACCACATTGGACACAGGAGCATCAGCGATCCAGTTTAAGACCTCCGGAGTAAACTCTTCCAAGGCAGCTGCTTTGGGCTTGTACCATTCATCCTGATCCATTTCCACCTCTTTCTCCTCCTCAGTGGACATTAAAGCTTGAACAGAATCATTTAACTGTTCCATTTCCTTGCATAGTTGTGTAAACTCACTTTCCATTTTCGACTTAACCAGTTCCACATTGCAGACATTTTCCATTAATTGTCTGATTTCAATTATTTTCCTTGTCAATGCACCCAATTTTGCACTCCTTGATGATTTCAGTCGTTTGAGCCTTTCCATGTACACACAGTCAATGTCACTTTCCAAGCTTTCCATGTCTGCCATTTTTGTTCAAGACAACACGTTTATTCCTTTTGAATTTTACTTCATTGTTTGTGGACTTTCGTTGTCTTGCCTTGATTTCCCTTGCGTTTTGTACTGTTTGCCGCCAGTTGAGACGTTTCCAACAGTCTTTGAACAACCCTCTCTCCTAAAAATTACGTTTCCACAGAACTAAACTGCATTCTCAATTACGTTTAGCTAGAAACGTATTTTCTCCCACGTTACGTTCGTTATGAACGTATCTCAAATACGTTTATTTTCTACATATCTTCTAGAAACATATTTTCTCCCACGCTACGTTTCTTATGAACGTATCTTAAATATGTTTATTTTCTACATATCTTTGCCATTTATTGTCTTGCTTATAATAATGATAATAGTCATTTATAAATATCATTTGAAATCAGTAGACGAGGCTGTAATTTCTCCATCTGTTACTCTCATGAGCGAGGCAGAAAATAATAGTTTTTAACATGCCAAAAAGCTGCTGTGTCGTTTATTGCACCTCAAACATTAAAACAAATCCAGAGTTACGTGTTTCTGTACTTCCTCTAAGAAGAAAGGACAGTAACAGAAGATCTCTGTGACGCCAGATGTGGTGTTGTTAATGCGATATGATATCCGGAAAAAAAATCAGTTTAGGATGGCCGAAGACACTACACTACCCATAATCCCCAGCTATTGTTTGGGACTACAGTCCCGTTGACAAACCCCGTGATTAATCTTCAAACTCTGGGAATGGATGTTGGAGTGGCAGTGCGCCAAGGTTACGCCGAGCGTCAAGCTCTTTGAAATGGAACGAAACCACGGCAGACTATTCAAAACTGGACTCGAACGCCCCCCCCAGAAATACACATGCTGGCTATTGTGTTTCGCAACATGCTCTCTATTGCACGTCTCTACTGGGAATTGTAGTTTTAAAAGACGTTTTCGTTTTTCCCAAAATTAGAAGTTGACAGTATTAAACTGTGTACAGCCCTGGAGGTTTAGGCGATAGGAAACACATTGGTGCGTACAAATTTAAAACATGTAATTACTAAATGGGTGAAAATCGCTTGTATCCATAATGGGCAGCATTAATATATACCCACATGACAGCTCATTGTTACTTTGTAATTCTACTCCACTCCAATTCAGAGGTTATCCTGGTATTTTTACTCCACTACATTTATTTGAGTTACTTTGCAGATTCTGATTAATGATGTGAAATATAAACAACCCTTAAAGCAGACTTTAGTTACACCTGAGTAAAATTCAGGGAAGGTGATTGTCAAGTGCCAACAATCAGGAGAGATATTTGATAGTTGGTGGTTGAGAAGACTAAACATTTATCTGCAGATCTCTATAAAGTATATGAATTACTCGTTATTCTCTACTAATAGTTAATTAAAAACTGTATATTATGGCTATTTTGCACATTCCTTTCAAGATTTCAAGATTTTCTAAGGTTTATTGACATATCATATACACAACTAGTGTAGTTATGCAATGAATGAAAATCTTGGGTCACCGGTTCCTCAACAGTACAAGACATCTATCAATATGTGTGTATACCTCCACCATTAAACTGTCAAATTCTGCACATTTCTTATACTATCTACATACATAAGAGTGTAATTAACGTGTATAATATCAGTTAAAATAAGTGCTTCAACATAGTTAACATTGCAGGAAAGCAAGACGTTAAGTACTTTGTCAGGCTTAATATTTATCTGTAGATAGATACCCCCAAAGCTTTTTTCTTATTTGAAAGAAGACCTTGTCACGATCTGTCTGTGTTGTGTTTTTGTCATGTCTAGTTCTGTCTTTGGTTTCCTGTCTCTGTGTTCCCCCTCCCGTCTTTTCTGTTACTGCTGATTGTGTGCACCTGGTGCCCTGTGTTGTCTCCTCCCCCCTCACCTGTGTCCTGTTCAGTTGATTAGTTTGTGTGCATTTAAGTTTTGGTTTTTCTGTCTGTCTTTGTGGGATTATTGATGTTGTTGGAAGGGTTTTTGTTCAGAGGGATTTTTGTGTTTTTGCCTTGCCTTAGTTTTACTTTGTTGCTAGTTTTGCAACAAAAGTATTTTGAATTTGGATATTCTGCATTTGGGTCCTGTGTACCTTGCCCTCCAGCCGTGACAGACCTTAACCTAAAGTATTCTTTAATGTGTTAATAAAGGTTTATTAGTTTGTCTGTTTTGCACATCCTCCTATTAATATCTTTGTACATCCAGCACTAAACTGTTTTATTGTAGAGATCACTTACAGTATCTTCCTGATTTTTTTACATTCTATACTTCTATCATTGACCTTCTACTTTCCCCCTATGAAAGTATGTACTCTTAATATTTTTTTCATCAAATAACATTATTCAACAAAAATAACATTATTCAACAAAAATAATTCAATAACGTGCTTTAACCACTAGGCGGTGCACACAATGTACACACAGCATACTAATAATAACTTTGTATTATTAGTGTAGGACACTTATGTATAACATCTGAAGATATGTAGTTTTATTCGTGTTTTTACATAATTTTACAGGATATTGCTATACTATTTCTCATGTTTTACTTCTACACATTAATATCTGATTTGTAAAACATCACAGACAGAAAGGCATATCTGTCATTTAATGGTAAGCTATTGAAATTGTGATTCCATAGATGTGTCTCCCATCACCCAAATCCCCTGACTATTCTCTCAACTCAGTATTTACATTCTTATATTCAAAGAAAATCAGTAATATCTTTAAAAACTACAAGTCCTTTTCTATCAGCTGTGCAGCGTTATGGTGTAAATATAACCTATCTACCAATTGGATCAAATATAAAAGTCAGCCGAATTAGTGTTGATACTGCAAGGAGACGTATTTTGTGAAAAGAAATGCAAGATGTTGTTTAATTGTTGATATATTTATGATCCACATCACATATTCAGTTTTGGTGGCAGTTCTCCTGTTTGTCCAGAAGTCTTCTCATCAGGGCTCTATAAATAAAGAACTACGGCAGATATGTAATATTTAATGCAGCCGAACCGTGTATTGCAATGCCGTTATGTGATGACTTTCAAAGAGAAAAGCAAGTACACACGGAATAAAGTATTATTCTATTTTTTAAAACTTTAAGTAGTAATTTTCAGTTGTGTGTGTGTGAGGTGTTCAGTAGTGAATGTGAGAGTATTTCAGTTGTGTGTGTGCAAGGCCAGATGTTTTCAGTATTGTGTGTGCAAGCCAAGGCCAGATGTGTTCAGTAGTGTGTGTGTGTGTGAGGTGTTCAGTAGTGAATGTGAGAGGATTTCAATAGTGTGTGTCTGAGGTTAATTTTCAGTTGCGTGTGTATGAGGTTCATTTTTAGTAGTATGTGTGTGAGGTTTAACTTTCAGTTTTGTGTGTGTGTGTGAGGTGTTCAGTAGTGAATGTGAGAGTATTTCAGTAGTGTGTGTGCAAGGCCATATGTTTTCAGTAGTGTGTGCGCGAGGTTAGTTTGAATTTTGGCGTACACGGCCCCTCATAGTTATCTCAAACACATTGATAAGAGTAAAGGGGTAAACTGGGACTTGTAAAGAAATTAACCCCCCTCCTTACCGTTCTCTGTCATGTTCAGGTCTGCACGAAATAGATTCTTCCTCTGTCTGTCTGCTGGAGTTTTTAAGGGGAACCTTCACTTTACACTTCATTGCTACACAATATAATCTTATCAGCTTTATTGAGAGAAAATACTTCCTCTAGCCCCTATAGCTGCCTGCTTTAGATGCTATTTTAAAGTAATATATTTTCTAAGCTAAACTTAAAACAGGCACTAGTCTTGTGTGTGAGCAACCCTGAGGTCTAATAGTGGAGACCCTGTTATCTCAAAAACTTTTGTTAAGAGTATAGGGTGATTTGTTCAATTTAAGCAAAGGGCTTTTGCTAGTACGGGGATTTGTACAGCCTCTCTGTCAATTATTATTATCCTTAACGCGAGAAAGGAACTAGATTATCTGGAAAGATGACTTATTTTTTAAAAACAACACTGTGGACACCTTTCAGAGACATACTCGCAGGTAAAAACTCAAAGCCGTTTTGTTTTGTATTGTAGCAGCTATCGGATGGAATCAATACATGGGCTGCACAGGTTGTGTGTCCGACTATCACAAGTAGAATCATAATAAAAATACGCCGGTAAAATGTGCCTGTAGAAAACGGTTTATGCCACAATAGGATAGCAATAGCAAGTAGTCAGTTTAGCTTCGGTTGCTATGCTAACATCACCCATTTTATACCAGAGAAACTTTCATAACAGCGTTGTGATGCCAAACAGCGTCAATTCAGACTGACACACATTCACTTAAGGGGAACTGGGGATATGTATCAGCCGCTTGTGTGAGTCGGACAGTGAATACTTTACAGCGGCCGCTGCAGTGTGAGCTAACCGGGAGCTAACGGGAGAATAAACTCCCGTGGAAGAGCAGCTAACACTGCAGCGGTCGGTAAATGCCGCAGAAACACATTAATAAACAATGAACCACGGCACTCTGGAGAAAAGTATAAGGTTGGAGAAGTCGTTATTTAATTTAATCTGGCTTCGTGTGATTAAAAGCAACACGATCATCGACCCAACGCAGTTGTTGTTGTTGTGAGCGCCGTAACGCCGTTGGGGAGCAAATCAGCGATGTAAACGGTGACGTCATGACGCAGCAGCGGCAGCTCTGGGCGGTGTGAATAGAGCGGGAGCAGAAAAGGGAAACCGGAGCTGAACCAGAAAGGCTCCCGCTCGGAGCTAGAAAGGGAAAAGTGCTGGTGTGAAAGCCGCATATGAGGGGGAATTAAAATTATAAACAAATAAGTCATAAAAGATAAGAGGGTCAAAGGTCAGAGATGTCAGAGTGACATGTGCCACATCAAAGGGATTTGGAGGCGGGACTAAGGTTTATGGGGGTCATAAATCACTCTCTTATCAGGTGCTTAATCTCATTTTGACAAAAACAGTGGTCTTTGAACTAATGTCAATGTTTGTAGTTGACAAGTGTTCTCAGATAGCCCATATCTATGCAGAGGTTAACTGGTAAAAGCTACAGTTTGTGTGTCTTATTTTGATGGAAATCTTATTGAGAGATTGTTAGGCAATGTGTGTTTAAGGAAAAGCACAATACACTTTAGATAAGAATTGGACATAATCACTGTGAAGTCAGTGGATTGCAGAATAAGCCTTGAGTTTGGCATTTGGACTATTGACATGTAGTTTTTTTGGAAGCAGATATGACACGAGAGGCTGAAGCTAAGTATAACCCAACACTGAAACAAGACATTTGATTTTACAATACACCTTAATTAACTAAATAAAACACTGTAAAAGGGATATGCTTAAGCTTAATCAACCATATTGAACTGGCCATTGTCCTCTCAGCCTGAAATGTCAATAATTTCAATAAATGGTAAAACAAAAAAGAAAAGGTTCTGGCTCAATTTTGGTTTAAATAGCTTGTTAGCTTATTGCAGCTGTGCATGTTGCTAGCGGGTTGCTAGACCACCTCACGAGCTGCGCCAGGTGATGTAAACAAGAACACCTCCATAGACCAGACCGTCTCAGTTTGTAGACTGCTCGGTTCAGGGTCCAGCCTATGGCTGCGGTGCTGTTTCTCTATAAATCCATGCTGAATTGGACCTTCTGTTTCATTCTTCTTCATTAATGGCGACTTCCAAATAGAGTAGACGAGAATTATCGCCACCTACTGTATCACTGCAGCATTGTTCTTTGTTTCTTCCGTTTCCTTACAATGACTTCCGTTACAGCAAGAATCCCCCTCACACACATAGGTGAAACACATGCACATTCCCTACTGAGAATCTTTCAGTAAAATGTTTTGTGGAGTGTGTGTGTGAAGTTAATTTTCTGTTGTGTGTGTGTGAGGTGTTCAGTAGTGAATGTGAGAGTATTTCAGTAGTAGACCATAGATTACTAAAGGAACATCTTGCTGTACATTAAAAATGTGTTTTGAAACTACAAACGCGTTACTGTCGGAAAATCTTTAAAACAAATTGAGATAATGAACATTTAATAGACTTTTTTTAGCTTATCTTTTCAAAACCAAGGGTTGCCACTTCATTTGCCCTCAAGCTAATGCAATTTTGTGAAATGTTTCTGTTTATTGACATTAGCCGTTTTTGTTTGACTGTGGTTTATAATTGTTTTTTTGTTGGAAATGTCACCCCTTAATTTAAATCCAGTACTCATAAAACAGTACATATACACTGGGAGCAGATAGACAACAATAAACACACTGTTGCATCACAAAATGTAAAACATTTTTATTGATTGAGTCTTGACATCTCACATCTCACATGTTGTTTTCTTTCTCCCTCGGCTTCTCCTTGTGTCTCACTCTCAGCCTCTCTTCCGCTGCCTCTCTCTTCGACACTTCCCACCGCCGCCTCCTGTCTCCTTCAATTTCAATCTCCCTCTGATTTCCCCTCTCCTGTAGTTCTGTGATGGGAGATCACAGCCTAGGAGTATGTGGAGAGAATATCGTTGATCCAGGGCATCAGAGAGCAGACTTTGGTGTAAACGCCCGGGTAGTTGGGTTGAGCGCAGCCCTGGCCCCAGGACACGACACCCTGCAGCTCTCCGTTACACACCAGAGGACCACCAGAGTCACCCTGAGCAGGAGAGATACATCACTTTATTCCCTCCACCTCATTCAATATAACCTCATTGTATGTGCCGTGTAATTGTTTGAAAATACCTTACAAGCATCCTTGCCTCCCTCCAGGTATCCAGCGCACACCATGCGGTCAGTGATCAGGCCGGGGTAGGAGCCATCGCAGTCCTTGTGAGAAAGGATGGGGACTTCCACCCACTGGAGGTAAAATGGGTTGAACACTGCAGATACGAGCGAGAAAAATGATTAGGAGGGACACAAAAAACACCCTAATTCAGCCTTATATCATGTGTTAAAATGCACCGATGTATTAGTGACTCCAGACTATCAGAAACATGCATGATTGATTATACTGTATATAGCATCACTCTTTTCCAGCTTGATTTCTCAAATTACACGTTTTCTGTAAATATGTTTACCTTAAATGGCCAACATCACCATCTATTAGTGCTAGTACAGTAACCATAACTAGCTAGGACACGTTTGGCTTTGGATTTTGAATACTATATAGTCATTTCATGCAGTATGTAGCCATCAAGTGCATTGCCAACATTATGCTGGCTTCACTCACTTTTTAGGATGGTTCCTAACTGAGGGAAAGGATCCAGCAGCCATTATAAAAGCTTGGCGAATCCTTTTGAACGGTAGGGAAATGTGCTTTAATGTTTCCTCTCATCATAGGGTGAGCTACAATATTATGTCCTCAAACTGTATACATCACGTTTGCTCTCAAATACATTCTTATGAGACAGTCTTAAGCATTAGATGATTGCTTACTGTTATCTTTTTTCCTCTTGGTACATGTTTTATTTCATAAAGGTTTTATAGGTTTTTGCGCCATTAGCTATGGTGGTCTGTTGCATCCGAGGTAGATGAATTAACAGCAGTTAAGAAACTACTGTTATCAATACTCAATGGTTTATTAAAGGCTTTGGTTATATTACGATTTAAATCTATGGAAGGCCATGGGTGCAATATTTTATCAAGTTATTTTTCTTCATTTTTTATTTCATAAAGGTTTTATAATCTTTAGCGGCAGTAGCTAAGCATGGTGGTCTGCTGCAAGTGGGGTGGTCCACTTAAACTTAAACTTGGGGGTTCCAATGGGGTGTCTGCAAACACCATGACCTGTCACGTTGGGGGTCCCGCCAACTACTGTTCTGCCGGGGGTCCTGCCAAGTCCTTGTCCTGTTCCGTTGGGGGTCCCGCCAACACCTGTCCTGTTGGGGGTCCCGCTGATACCGGCAAATGTTCCGTCCGGGGTCCCGTCTACGACTGTCCCGTCGGGGGTTCCTTCTACACCTGTCCCGCCGGCTCCGGTTCCTGTCCCGCTGGGGGTCCCACCACCTCCTGCTCCGGCGATCCAGCTGACCCCGGAGGGGCCTCATCGCGCCCTACGCCGCCTTCCTGTCCGTCCTCCGGAGCTGTTTGATTTTGTCCTGTCACCTTGTGCCCCTGCGTCTTCTCCTCCCTCCCCACCTGTGTCTTCTTCATGTGATTAGTCTTGTGTGCATTTAAGTTCTGCTTTTTCTGTCTGTCATGGTGAGATTCTTAACGTTGTTGGAAGGGTTTATGTTCTGAGTGACTTTATGTTTTGCCTTTCCTAGTTTTGACTTTGTTTGCCTGGCCTAGTTCTGGAAATAAAGGATTCCTGCTTTCAAACCTATTTTCTGCATTTGGGTCCTGCGTACCTTGCCCTCCAGCCGTAACACCTTGGTCCACATTTTAAATAAGGTGCACAGATGGCATAACCACGGGGTGTTGCGCTACGATTGGGCCGAAGTGGGCAAACACAAAACGAGGAATGTGATAAGAAAGTACATTTGGTTTGAAACTGAGTGCAAAGACTGTGAGGACACAGATTGGGTCAAGATAAATAGGGGGGAGAGGAGAGGAGGAGGCGGGGGGGCGGTCAGGTGAGGGGGACGAGCTCTGTGGGGCTGCTGGGATATAAATTTGAGCCGAGGTGTGTGTCCAGGAGTCTTCTGAACATTCACCTGACACCATGACACTCCTGGCTCTGCTGCTGCTGATCGGAGCTGCTGGTAAATACACAGTAATACAATAGTGTTAATTTTGTCAGCTATCTTTTTATTTAGTCTTACTCTTAGTCCTGTATCAAATGTCCTTCTTAGTTTTAGTCATATTTAGTCACCTTCATCCTGTTTTCATTTAATCAAGTTTTAGTCGACTAAAATTCTGAGCATTTTAGTCTTATTTTAGTCAAAGAAAACAGTAACTATTTTAGTCAAGATTTAGTCGAAGATTTAAAAGTCTGAGCATTTTAGTCTACTTTTTGTTAATGAAAACTGTTGACATTTGAGTCTTTTTTAGTCATCAGATTATATAGAAAACTTCAGTCAAACTTGTCTAGTCAAAACCAACAATTTGTCATTTTAGTCAAACTTATTTCCCAATAAGATGATATCTTATCCTTATTTGATGAAAAACACAGGTTGAATAATTAAGAATGCAGCCTTGCAGAGATTATCTGGTCAGGTTTGTGGTGTTTTTACCAGCTGGGTTATGGCCACATTGCTTCCCTTCTGATAAAACAATGCATTCACTTTTTTTGTCTCATTGTAGCAAAAATGGGCCCAAATATCGCCTTGTTTCTTTCTCCCAAGCAGTGGTGGCGTTAGACTTTTTCCTTTTCGGTCATAATCCATTATTACATTATTACCCGTCGGGTCTGTACACAACTCGTCACTCACTTGCGCTGAGGGGGGGGTGGAATATTAGACAGAATGATATGATGATCTCCACGCTGCGGGTGCTGCATGCATGCAGTGACATGTCATATCCAAGGATTAGAGACGGTTGGATGCTGCTGTTTTGAGTATTGCAATATATTTATTTTCACTATGTTATTTATTTATGACTATCTTTACGCTCAGCAAAGATTTGATGTCAGCTGTTGCTGACTTTTTAGTTAATACTGAAATAGATCCCTGCTGGCTTTTTCTTGAAATACAATTTTAAAATGTCGATACAGTAGCTGTCCTTTTTTTAAATGTCTATGCTAAAGTTTTTATAGGTGTTGCTATCTGCTATGTGTAGCGTGGTTCTACAAGCAAGTCAGTGCATTCATTCGGTGGTATCAGAGAGTTACAAGGGTCTGTAAATGCAATGAAAACAATTGGCCACAGCAAATCATTTATATTAAAATGTAATTTTTACTTTTGAATACTTCATTACAAAGAATGTATTGAATAATTTAATTGATATATGTGCTCACATATAAATCATTTGTCAAAACAGGGCTACATTTGATTAAATTATAAAAGGTATATGTGGTCAAATGAAGAGCCGTTTGGGAGCCGAAAGAGCCGGCTCTTCTTGGTGAGCCGAGCCAAATGTTCCGGCTCACTAAAAAGAGACGGAATTCCCATCACTACACACAACTGCTGACCAGCCGCAGCACCGGCAATTTAACTGCTGGGAGAAAAACTGACTATCAGATATCTTTGATAATGTTTCGTCTCCTCCTTTTTCGTCAACGAAAGTAAAGACAGATTTTGTCAAAGTTTGTATTTAATAAATTACATTTTCGTCTCGTCACTTTTCGTCAACGATATTGCATGTTGATTTCGTTACAGTTATTGTTTACTGACGTCAGTGCCGTCTCGTCATCGTCTCGTCTTAGTCATGGAAAAAAAAGTTGTTGGAGAACATATTTCGTCATAGTTTTAGTCAACGCAATTAACACTATAATACACACATTCACAAAGATACACACACAAACAGTAAACAGTATAGAAAACATACTGTATTGTAAGATATTAAATAAAAAAGATGAATGGTTGTGGTTGAGGATAACTTTAAAACACAAATGTATCTCTTTCTCTGTTTGTGTGTGTGTGTGTGTGTGTGTGAAACAGCTGTAACAGCTGCACCAGCTGCAACAGCTGCAACACCTGCAACAGCTGCAACACCTGCATTGAATTTTGCTGCAACAGCTGCAACAGCGGCAACCCCTGCAACCCCTGCATTGAATTTTGCTGCAACAGCGGCAACCCCTGCAACAGCTGCAACACCTGCATTGATTTTTGCTGCCACAGCTGCAACACCTGCAACAGCGGCAACACCTGCATTTAATTTTGCTGCAACACCGGCAACCCCTGCAACAGCGGCAACACCTGCATTGATTTTTGCTGCAACAGCGGCAACACCTGCAACAGCTGCAACACCTGCATTGAATTTTGCTGCAACAGCGGCAACGCCTGCAACAGCTGCAACACCTGCATTGAATTTTGCTGCCACAGCTGCAACACCTGCAACAGCGGCAACACCTGCATTGATTTTTGCAGCAACAGCTGCAACAGCGGCAACCCCTGCAACCCCTGCATTGGATTTTGCTGCAACAGCGGCAACCCCTGCAACAGCTGCAACACCTGCATTGATTTTTGCTGCCACAGCTGCAACACCTGCAACAGCGGCAACACCTGCATTTAATTTTGCTGCAACAGCGGCAACCCCTGCAACAGCGGCAACACCTGCATTGATTTTTGCAGCAACAGCTGCAACAGCGGCAACCCCTGCAACACCTGCATTGAATTTTGCTGCCACAGCTGCAACACCTGCAACAGCTGCAACACCTGCATTGATTTTTGCTGCCACAGCTGCAACACCTGCAACAGCGGCAACACCGGCATTTAATTTTGCTGCGACAGCGGCAACACCTGCAACAGCGGCAACACCTGCATTGATTTTTGCAGCAACAGCTGCAACAGCGGCAACCCCTGCAACACCTGCATTGAATTTTGCTGCCACAGCTGCAACCCCTGCAACACCTGCAACAGCTGCATTGATTTTTGCAGCAACAGCGGCAACCCCTGCAACAGCTGCAACACCTGCATTGATTTTTGCTGCCACAGCTGCAACACCTGCAACAGCGGCAACACCTGCATTTAATTTTGCTGCAACAGCGGCAACCCCTGCAACAGCGGCAACACCTGCATTGATTTTTGCAGCAACAGCTGCAACAGCGGCAACACCTGCAACCCCTGCATTGATTTTTGCTGCAACAGCTGCAACACCTGCAACAGCTGCAACACCTGCATTGATTTTTGCTGCAACACCTGCATTGAATTTTGCTGCAACAGCGGCAACCCCTGCAACAGCTGCAACACCTGCATTGATTTTTGCTGCCACAGCTGCAACACCTGCAACAGCGGCAACACCTGCATTGATTTTTGCTGCAACAGCTGCAACAGCGGCAACCCCTGCAACACCTGCATTGCATTTTGCTGCAACAGCGGCAACCCCTGCAACAGCGGCAACACCTGCATTGATTTTTGCTGCAACACCTGCAACAGCGGCAACAGCGGCAACAGCGGCAACAGCGGCAAGAGGGTGACTCTGGCAGCCCTCTGGTGTGTGACGGAGAGGTGGACGGCCTGGTGTCATGGGGTCAGGGATGTGCCGAGCCAAACTACCCCGGGGTCTACGTCAAACTGTGTGAGTTCCACTCCTGGTTTGAAGAGGTCCTGGCAGCCAATCCCTAAAGAAATTACCAGTTTATTTTCTTCACTTCTCCCACTGGTTCACAGCCCTGGTTTTTATTTTTCAGTCTTCTCTCTGGTGCCAATCAAGACTCTTAACACACATGTGCCAGAATTTTGAAAACGAAATAAAATCACTTGGTATTCACTTGTCTGTTCATGTCTATAATGTGAAAACATACACCAATCACTTATACGCTCAAGTCTGTGTTAGGTACAGGTTTATGTATTTGATTTAGTACCAATCAAGACAGTTTGGCTCTATGAAACCTGATGTACTTATATGATTCTGTTTTCTTCAAGTTTGTATCTCCCTGGTCGAATGCACTTATTGTAACTCACTTTGGATAAAAGTGTCAGCTAAATGTAATGTTTGATGGTGGTATATCACTTTGATATACAGTAGAGCAGTGGTTCTCAAACTTTTTTCAATAATGTACCCCCTTAGAAAACAAAATTCAGCCAAGTACCCCCTGATCAGCTCAAAAACAATTTGTTAAGGAAAAAATGCCTATATAAAGAGGTACAGTAGCCTACAGTGCTGCACCATCAGTGTCTGATTTATTAAAACAACAACATATTAACTGAAAAACACTTAAATGCTACATTTGAAATGTTTACAATCCATCACTAAATTCATGGCAAACCAATTTTAACATCATGCAATAACACTGAGACGACATTAGTTGCATTGAACTGATATTTTTAATAAGTTGTACTTACAATGTAATGAGAAACATGGGCTTGTGCTTCACTGAGGAACTTTGTCATTCTGACAGGGAGGCAAACTGCAGTTATTACACTTCACGTTTTGAAATATGTGTAACTCTGTTAATATAAAACCCACACTACTCAAACTTCGTTACTTTTCCTAAAATTGGTATATATATTTATTTATTAAGAGAAAAAAATATATGAGCATTTTATGAGCTTGGGATTTTGACCCCTCATATAAACATATGCATAATGCTGCGCTATACTTTGCGGCCACACGCCGTTGCCAAGCAACGCTTATTGTTTAGGTATCATTTTATAAGCAGGCAGTCATATAATTAACTAGAAGATGGGTCTATGCACTCAAAAGTGACATTGATGGATCAGATAAATACAAGGCAAGATTTGTAGCAAAAGGCTACAGTCAAAAACCAGGAACAGACTACAAAGAGACATTTTCTCCCACAGCTGACATGTTTAAGAGTACTCATGCAGAAAGCAGCACAAGAGGGACTCTTTTTACACCAGATGGACGTTAAGACAGCCTATTTGCATGCACCCATTGATTGTGAAATCTATATGGAGCAACCAGAAGGCTATGAAGAAAAGTCAATAACCGGAGAAAAACTAGTTTGTAAGTTGCAAAAGTCTCTCTATGGCCTTAAGCAATCAGGTAGAAACTGGAGTGCTATATTACACACATGTCTGATTGAGAACGGTTTCATATAGAATCCAGCTGATCATTGTGTGTGTACAAGAGAGAAACATGATGAAAAGGTAATCATGATTGTATGGGTTGATGATCTGATCATAGCAGCAAGCAACAAAAATGTACTGGAAGGTGTAAAGATTATGCTTTCTGACAGGTTTAAAATGAAGGACCTGGGAAAGTTGAAACATTTCCCGGGAATTGATTTTGACCAAACAGAAGATGAAGTTAAAATGTCTCAAAATAAATATATATGCAAAATCCTAGAGAGGTTCGAAATGTAGGATTGCAAGGCCAGGGGGACCCCATGTGAGCCAAAACTTGAACAAACAGATGATTCTGAAAAATTGACAGACCCAACAAAATACAGAGAGGCAGTGGGAAGTTTAATTTACTTGTCCACATGTACTAGACCAGATATAGGTTTTGTGGTCAGTAAACTATCTCAGCACTTGGCTGAACCAACAGAGGAACATTGGAACACAGTAAAACATGTGTTCAGATATCTAAAAGGCACAAGAGAACAGGAGTTATGCTTTAAGAGAAATGACAGAGAGGCACTAGGTCTAAAAGTGTACTGTGATGCTGACTGGGCATCAGATGCAACAGACAGGCGTAGCACATCAGGATATTATGTCAGTCTAAGTAAAGGCTCTCTGATCTCATGGAAAACAAAGAAACAACCAACAGTGGCATTATCCACCTGTGAGGCAGAATACATGTCTTTAGCATCAGCTATACAAGAATGTATCGATTTAGACCAGCTACTCAAAGGTATAGACACATACCAGTATGCACAAACAAAGGTGTACGAGGACAACCAAGGTACTATAGCCCTTGCCAAAAACCCAGTAAACAGGCAAAGGAGCAAACACATTGGTATTAAGTACCATTTCATTAGGGAAACTGTAAATAACGGAAAGTTAACTTTGGAGTACTGCCCTACTGAGTTAATGATTGCTGATGTCATGACCAAGCCAGCTACAAAGCTACAACTAAAGAGGTTTGCTCAAGACATGTTTGGCACTTAAAAGTGCACAAGTGTATTCACATTGTTAAGGCAAAAGAGAAGCCTTATTATATTGTTGTTTTGTTTTCATGTAACCAATAGAGTTAAGGTTGAGTGGGAGTGTTGAGTATTACTTTGTAATAGCACCCTTACTCCATGTTTAATGGTATGTCCTGTTGTGACGTCATAAGCATGATAAGCGTGGATCACTATATGTCTCATGTTGATTATGCAGCACTGCCATGCTGGTTCATGTCCCTGAATAAATGGATGAGAGAAGAAAAATGACTGTGCATACTTTATTAGTTTAACAGTTAGACCTGACACACTTAGCTAGTTTATCTACTCTGGAACTAGCTAAACTAGTTATAAACATTCTTTACTGTCGGGTCACTTATTACAGGTTCAGCGAGCTGCACGAGACTGACAGGCTGTCAGGAGAGGGAGAGGAAAAGAGAGCACCCCGTTTATTTTTCCCATTTTATTATCCATAATTAGGCGGTTCTAGGGGGGGGCCAGTGCCCCCCTAACACTGACCTCTGACTCCCTGTGGCCCCCCTAACAATGAAATGTTTTTTTTTTTTTTTTTTAAATGTTAAATGTGTTAGTGCAAACATAGCACTATAACTTAAGCTGAAGCTAACAGTAATAATTATAAGATCTATCTGAAATAAATAAGTGTACTGAAACAAATACCAATAACTGTATTGCATTGTTTTCTAATGCGCAATTACTTCATACTGTCTAGTTCTCTTTTTCGTCCTGCATTTAATGTGCCCCCCTCAGAAAATAACTGGCCCCCCAGTGGCCCCCCCAGTCAAATTGGTCTAGAACCGCCACTGCGGCACCCACTCATTACAGCTAAACATGACACCAGAAACTGTTTTTACATTCACTGAGGGCTGATTTTCAGGTATTTCTCGCTTTGATTTAGAGTCTTTATCTTGCAAAGGTGCTCTTCTGTCAGGACGACATTCTTCTCGTCATCTCTTCCAGGTCACATTTGTCTTCTCTGAGCCCCGCTCTCCGTTCCTCCCTCTCTTTGCGTCTTTGTTTCTGTATGACTGGGCTGGAGGGTCCGAGCCATGCTGCTGCACCTACACACAAAAAGAGATTGTACTAAAATGTCTGACTCAACTCTTAAATACATTTTCATTTTAAAATAATGATATATATTAACTTCTAGCTAGCCTTTCAAACACAGGTGTCACTCAAAGTATTACTAATTGCTGCATTGCAATAATAGATGGAACTGTCATGTATGTGTTCTGCAATAACTTGCTGAATGTCTGCTATGAAAGGGTCTATGACAGTGCTTCTCAAAGTGTGGTCCGCGGACCACTGGTGGTCCGTGAGCGCCCCCTAGTGGTCCGTGAGTATATTGGTAACATTTCACATTTGAAATAAATTAATTAATTTGAGTTTTCCGCACTCTCGCTGGAATATCTCCGCAATGGAGCAAGCTTAAGTTTACCTTTCGATTGCATGAAATAGCCCAGGGCAACACCTTCATCACACATGTTGCCACTTGTTTGTACCATTTTCAGGCGATTTGTAATCTGTTCTAGAAAAACTATGTGATTTTGGATATTTGTGGAGTTAGGTGGTCCGCGATTCTTTTTTTATTGGTTAAGTGGTCCTTGGTATGAAAAAGTTTGAGAAACACTGGTCTATGAATAGGATTTATTTCGGGTAAGAAATACAAGATGTTAGCAAGGATTATACGATTCACGCCAGCAAAATTTACTTATAAGTAAAAGACATTGTGGACAGACTTTTGCGAGAGAAGGAAATACTCATTTGCATGAAATAACAGAATGAGACACATCCATGAACAATAAAATAATTTTGTGCAACAGGGAAGACTTGACATTTATGTACAGTATTGCTCTGTGAAAGGGAACCATAGACTTATCATGACATTTTTTAGTTTTTGAGACATAATGTTTCAAGTGGAGAGTAATCTCATATATAGTTTCAAAGACTGTATGTGCACAACACAAACACAAATGCCAGCCCTCTGAGAGGAAGATGCAGACTTTGCTTCTGTGAGATAATCAGCACTGCTTCAAACAGAACAATACTAATCAGAAATAGGTATATACAAATAAACACAATGCAATATTAAATAAACAAAGGCACCACAACCACAATCTCAAATCATCAATCATTGCATCTGCAAACGTTGCAATGCTGATTCCCTCATAGATAATTGGACGAGATTTTACCAGAAGCTCCAGATAAATCTACATCTCAAGATCACTATCTCAGTATTCAGTTAATAAGTGAGCCACATCTTGCATAGTTTTGGCCTTGCAGACTGCTTCCTGTACTCTGTTTTTGACAGATCATTTTCTGCACCTACCACCTAAATAAATGGGTCTATGTTTTAAAGTGGTATGTATCTCCCTTTTTTTTAGCAGACATTTTTTATTTAATAATGGTGGAATGTACGAGCAGAGAGCAGCATTGTTAAACACTTTTTTGTTCACGAGCCACATTCATCCCGATTTTATCTCAAGTGGCGTGGACGAGTAAAACCATTGCATGATAAATAACAACACCTCCAAATGTTATTTTAGCGTAGAGAAATGCATTAACATTCTGAAAATGGTCAAAATAAATGCCTTTGCAAAACAGATGATAAACAGCCTGAGGTTATAGGTACAATTTCAACAAACTATATATATATAGTATCCACACTGACTGTCTGACGCCGAAAAGCTTGTCCACGCCTCTGTCTCCTCCAGGCTGGACTACTGCAATGCACTCCTCATCGGGATCCCTAAGAAAAGCATCCAGAAGCTCCAGTACATCCAGAACAGCACTGCTAGGATCCTGATGAGGGTGCGCAAATATGACCATATCACCCTCATCCTTAAATCACTACACTGACTCCCCGTGGAACTGAGGATTTAATACAAGGTCTCCCTCCTCACTCAGCAGTGTATCCATGGAACTGCCCCTCCCTACCTCAAGGAACTCCTCACCCCTAACTCACATACATACACACACACACACACACACACACACACACACACACACACACACACACACACACACACACACACACACACACACACACACACACACACACACACACACACACACACACACACACACATACACACACACACACACACAAACACACACACACAGACACACACACAGACACACACTAGACCAGTGGTTCTCAACTGGTCAGGCCTCGGGACCCACTTTTTCCTTTGTCAATAGATCGCGACCCGACATTTTGAACCACTCAAATCTATTCAACAAAAAATCGTGCTGTAATATATAGGCTTTTCAGCATACAATATTAATTAAAGTGAAGTACAGTGCATATATCCCTTATATCCCTTCACAGAACTAAAGTATTCTTGAAATAGTGGCTCTGGAGCAGCTTTACTCGCGATTGAGAAACACCCCATGTAAACTTCGCGCACTGCAACTCCAACATCCAATCACAGAGCTTGAGGACTAATCACAGGGTTTGTGAAGCAAAGCACATGGCGTTGTCCCAAACGATAGCTGAGGATTCTGGGTAGTGTCTCCCATCCTAAACTCCGAAAAAATATTTGTTTCTCCGAATCGAAGGGGAAAAATACAAAAGCATTGTACACAACTTAAACCAATCAATGTTATGTAATTAACATGGATAATCTGGTGTTTTTGAGTTGATGAGTAGTGCAGATATCACTGTAAAATCAATCAACAGTAAAGAGAATACTTACTTCCGGGTGTAAAATCCTCCGTTAACCATGGGAATGGACGCTCACATTGCCTTTAAGTGCCGCCGACATGGACCGATGCGGTGCTTCCCTGAGCGTCAAATACCGCCGCCGATGGGAATACATTGCAATCAGTTGAAAGCTCTTTGCGTCCGTTTATGAAGCTGAAGGAGACTCGGCTCGTCCAACCCAGTCTCACAAAGAAACGTGTAATAACTACGTTGGTCCACAACTTGGGATGTAGTATTTCTACAAAAACGCCTCTGAAATTGTAGGATCCCTACGTATTTTTTCGCCATTCATTCCAATGGCTGGCGTCTATGTCACGTGATCTTCAAAGTTCTCCCTGCAGAAAAAAAAAACATGGCCAAACTTCGTTTTATTCTCGGTGGAAAATGCCTCTTTTAAGGTTAGTTTGGCCATTAAAATGCGTTTTGATGTCATTTTATGCGAGAAATATGAGTTGTTATTTCAGATTATGTGTGCAGTGGATGAACATGATCTTTAGTTTGCTAGTTATTACTAAGATTACTTCAGGAAATTGTGTCTATACAACGTTTTCATTGTTACCAAGGTGGTTGCTAGGGACGCTGCTATCGATATTATTTCTGTTATGTTGTGTAACTGTTTAATGGTGTTATCTTTATTGCTACCCCCTTCCCCGTCAATTTATAGTGTTGGTCCACAGCGCAAACGTATTAGTTTAACAAAATCCGCATCTAAAATTGTGGCATAGATACACTATTTTCCCCTGTGCAATTCTCCCTTTACTCAACAATAACACATAATTATCCTTGTGTTTATTTATTTGTTTGATTAATAAACACAAGTTGGAGTCCGTCAGGACCGAGGGTCGGAGCAGCTCATTTGCTTCAGAGAATATTACACCCGGAAGTAAGTATTCTCTCCGCTTCGCTTGACAAACCCCGTGATAGTCCTCAAGCTCTGTGATTGGATGTTTGAGTGTGCTCCGAGGGTTACGCCGAGCGTCGAACAGCACTTGAAATGGGATGGAACCACGGCAGACTGTCCAAAACTGGATTTGAACAGGTCCACCCCGTCCCCAGAACTACACATGCTGGCTATTGTGTTTCGCAACATGTTCTCTATGGCACGTCTCTACTGGGAATTGTAGTTTTAAAAGACGTTTTCGTATTTCCCATAATAAGAAGTTGCCAGTATTACACTGTGTACATCCCTGGAGGTTTAGGGGATAGGAAACACTCAAATTTAAAACTTATAATTAATAAATGGGTGAAAATTGCTTGTGCCCATAATGGGCAGCATTAATATATACCCACATGACAGCTAAGGTCAGAAGAGCTTTATTTAACAGCTGGTCTTATGTCTGTGACCCCTCTTGTTGTTAGTTGATAAGCCTGAAACATGCACTTGTCAAGGTTCAGAGGCACATTTTGCAAATATGGCAGTAGCCATCGATCATCTTAAGATAAGATATACTTTATTGATCCCAAGTTGGAAACATTTGCGTTAACTCAGCATGTGTAACAGTTGTAAATATGCAGTGGTGTTTATTTGTAAATCATTTAGTATAATCACACAAATTCTGTTTTTATATTTAACAATTCTGTGTTCTTTATTTATTGATTGTTCAATACCTGACAAGGTCGGAGATGAAAAACTTGGGTCGCAGGTTCCTCAACAGTGCATTACAAGACATCTATCAATATGTGTGTACTGTACCTCCACCATTAAACTGTCATATTCTACACATTTCTTATACGATGCACATACATCTTATAAGAGTATAATACGTATGTATAATATCAGTTAAAATAAGTGCTTCAACTTAGTTAACATTGCTGGAGGTATACACAAATATGGATATATGTCTTGTAATGCACTATTGAGGAACCTGCGACCCAAGTTTTTCATTCATTGCATCACCTTGACAAGACTGAACTGCTTTTCCTTCCGGGAAAAGATTGTCCCACTCTTGACCTAACAATCAACATCGGCACCTCTATTGTTTCCCCAACTCAGACTGCAAGGAATCTGGGTGTGACCCTAGATAACAACCTGTCCTTCACTGCAAACATAGCTGCTCCAACCCGCTGCTGCAGATACACGCTTTACAACATCAGGAGGATACGTCCCCAGCTGACCCAGAAAGCGACGCAGGTTCTGGTCCAGACTCTTGTCATCTCACGCCTAGACTACTGCAACTCCCTCCTGGCTGGTCTACCTGCATGTGCCATCCGACCTCTGCAGCTCATCCAGAATGCAGCGGCTCGTCTGGTCTTCAACCTTCCTAAATTCTCCCACACCCCGCCGCTCCTCCGCTCCCTTCACTGGCTTCCGGTAACTGCTAGAATCCATTTCAAGACACTGGTACTTGCGTACCATGCTGTGAATGGATCTGGCCCTTCCTACATCCAGGACATGGTTAAACAGTACACCTCAGCGCGTGCACTCCGCTCTGCATCAGCCAAACAGCTCGCTGCACCCTCACTGCGAGGGAGACCCAAGTTCCCATCAGCAAAAACACGTGGGTTTGCTATCCTGGCTCCAAAATGGTGGAATGAGCTCCCCATTGACATCAGGACAGCAGAAAGCTTACACACCTTCCGGCGCAGACTGAAAACTCATCTCTTTCGACTCCACTTCGAGCGATAGAACTATTAACAAAGCACTTATATACTAATAAAGGACTGGCTTATCTAAAGCCAGTTGAGTAGCACTTGAAATGTTTTAGCTCTATGAAACCTGATGTACTTATATGATTCTGTTTTCTTCAAGTTTGTATTTTGTTGGTCGAACGCACTTATTGTAAGTTGCTTTGGATAAAAGTGTCAGCTAAATGCAATGTAATGTATTGTAATGTAACTACACCGTTTGTGTATATGATATGTCAATAAACCTTAGAAAATCTTGAAATCTTGAAAGGGATGTGCAGAATAGTCATTATATACAGTCTTTAATTAACTATTAGTTGAGAATAACGAGTAATGAATATACTTTATAGGGATCCTATTAATATCTAATAATAAAAATAATGAAATTCAATAACATGCTTTAACCACTAGGTGTCCCTTTATATCAGCTGTGCACCGTTATGGTGTAAATACAGCCTATCTACCAATTGGATCAAATATAAAAGTCACCCGAATTAGTTTTGATACTGCAAGGAGACGTATTGTGTGAAAATAAATGTAAGATGTTGTTTAATTGCTGATATATTTATAATCCACGTAACGTTTTCAGTTTTGGCGGCAGCTCTTCCTGTTTGTTTAGAAGTCTTCTCATCAGGGCTCTATAAATAGAGAACTACGGCAGATATGTAATATTTAATGCAGCCGAACCGTGTATTACAATGCCGTTATGTGATGACCTCCAAAGAGAAAAGCAAGTAAACTCGGAATAAAGTATTATTCTATTTTTTTTAAATGTTTCCGGTATTTGTTTATGACGATGTGATGTGAGATGTGAGACTGGGTAGGAGAATTGTACAGGGGAAAATAATGTATCTAGGTCTATGCCACAATTTTAGATGCAGATTTTGTTAAACTAATATGTTTGCGCTGTGGACCAACACTATACATTGACGGGGAAGGGGGTAGCAATAAAGATAGCAGCATTAAACAGTTACACAACATAACAGAAATAATATCGATAGCAGCATCCCTAGCAACCACCTTGGTTACAATGAAAACGTTGTATAGACACAATTTCCTGAAGTAATCTTCGTAATAACTAACAAACTAAAGATCATGTACATCCACTGCACACATCATCTGAAATAACAATTCATATTTCTAGCATCAAATGACATCAAAACGCATTTTAATGGCCAAACTAACCTTAAAATAGGCATTTTCCACCGAGAATAAAACTAAGTTTGGCCATGTTTTTTTTTTCTGCAGGGAGAAATTTGAAGATCACGTGACATAGATGCCAGCCATTGGAATGAATGGTGAAAAAAAACGTAGGGATCCTACAATTTCAGAGGCGTTTTTGTAGAAATATTACGTCCCAAGTTGTGGAACAACGTAGTTACACACTTTTTTGTGAGACTGGGTAGGCTCGTCGTCACAACTGCACACCATAGGACCCTGACCAAGCGTCGCTCCTGGACGTTCAGGGAGTGAGACTGTGCTGTTTTAAGCAGTGTTGAATATCTCACAGAAGCAAAGTCAGCATCTTCCTCTCAGAGGGCTGGCATTTTATAAACTTGTGTTGTGCACATACAGTCTTTGAAAGTATATATGAGATTATTCTCCACTTGAAACATCTCAAAAACTGTAAAATGTCATGATAAGTCTATGGTTCCCTTTCACAGAGCAATACATAAATGTCAAGTCTTCCCTGTTGCACATAATTATTTTGTAACATATGTATTTTTTTTTCATGGATGTGTCTCATTCTGTTATTTCATGCAAATGAAATCAAATTTCCTTCACTCGCAAAAGTCTGTCCACAATGTATTTTACTTAAAAGTAAATCTTGCTGGCTTGAATCGTATAATCCTTGCTAACATCTTTCTTACCCCAAATAAATCCTATTCATAGACCCTTTCATAGCAGACATTCAGCAAGTTATTGCAGAACACATAAATGACAGTTCCAGCCATTATTGCAATGCAGCAATTACTAATGCTTTGAGTGACACCTGTGTTTGAAAGGCTAGCTAGAAGTTAATATCATTATTTTAAAATGAAAATGTATTTAAGAGTTGAGTCAGACATTTTAGTACAATCTCTTTTTGTGTGTATGTGCAGCAGCGTGGCTCGGACCCTCAAGCCCAGTCAAACTGAGACAAAGACGCAAAGAGAGGGAGGAACAGAGAGCGGGGCTCAGAGAAGACAAATGTGACCTGGAAGAGATGACGAGAAGAATGTCGTCCTGACGGAAGATCACCTTTGCAAGATAAAGACTCTAAATCAAAGTGAGAAATACCTGAAAATCAGCCCTCAGTGAAAGTAAAAATAGTTTCTGGTGTCATGTTTAGCTGTAATGAGTGGGTGGGACTGACAGGAAGATTTCTCACTGAGGCCTCCTACTGTTCAATAATTACACTGCCATTATCTCAGCAGTAGGTTCAGCACTTATTCTTTATAATTAAAGCATTTTATGAGCCCCCCTTAAATAATGGAAATTATTGAAATGCTTGACATTATAATTATAACCCTAACCCTTATGAAAAAGGAAGGGGGCTATTACATGACTGGGGAAGGAAATATGCTACCTAACTGTTTAACCCATACCATGAATATGTTCCTTATAACAACTTTTAAACCCTCTACTGCAGTGGTTCCCAAACTTTTTCTGTCGGGCCCCCCCAACACAAGTCAGGCTCAGTGGCGGCGCCAGAGATTTATTTTGGGGGTGCTGTGGGGTAGCTTGACGTTTCATAGAGGGTGCTCAAACATTTAGGGTTTCCCATTAAGGTTCCGGTCGCTACAGTGGAATTTTCTACTGCAACACTCCCCGCGCATATACACAACGTACCCGCAACTGTTACAATGAAGGCTCGATAATCAGCTCACGGCATATAGGTGTAAGCAGGGGTAAAGTTCTATTTGTATAGGTGGTGTGTGGACCTTACATAGGGGGGTCCGGGGACAAGCTCCCCCGGGAAGATTTATTTTCAAATATTGAAGTTAAATGCATCACTCTGGTGCACTTTGAGAGCAAAATGAAGAGATCTATGGATACCTCTCTCAACACCCATTTCAAACAGAACTGTAAACAGATTTACTTTTTCTTTATGGATATTTTACAAATCACCCTTTTAAACCTTATTCTTTTTTTACTGTCCTATAGTATTTCATACCTGTTTTTCATTTATTCTCTTATTTTTTTATAACTATAATGATCATATAAACGTGTGCCTCGGAAATAATTTTTTACATTAATGGTGACCAAAACGTTTGAGACCCACTGAGATAACACTGAGAGAGTCCTTTAGTTCACTGAGTCTCTCAGTCTGACAGGAGAGGACTCTCCTCCACTTTGTTGTTGAAAAAACTCCTTATATCCGTTAGCGTAGCTCGCTAGCACCAGAAGCTAACAACAACAATCTCCGATACCGGTGCGCTCTCTTTCGCTCACGCACGCACACAAAATGGCTCGTTTTACATACACACAGAGCCGAGCTTTAATGGAACAGAGACCCAGACGTAATAGTACTGTACTGTATCATATTATTTTCGAATCAATAATTTTTCAAATTATGATTTTTTTTTATTTTATTTTTTAATAACCATTTTTCCTCCTGGTCTCTCTTGCCCCCCTGTCATGCCTCTGTGCCCCCCAGGGGGGGAGTGTCCCCAACTTTGGGAACCACTGCTCTACTGCAAGCGATATCGCACCATCAAACTGTCTTGTATTTAATGGTATTAAATAAAATACATAAACCTGTACCTAACACATACTTGAGCGTATAAGTGATTGGTGTATGTTTTCACATTATAGACATGAACAGACAAGTGAATAGCAAGTTATTTTATTTTATTTTCAACATTCTGGCACATGTGTGTTAAGAGTCTTGATTGGCACCAGAGAGAAGACAGACAAATAAAAAACAGGGCTGTGAACCAGTGGGAGAAGTGAGGAAAATAAACTGGTATTTTCTTTAGGGATTGGCTGCCAGGACCTCTTCAAACCAGGAGTGGGGTAGTTTGGCTCGGCACATCCCTGAACCCATGACACCAGGCCGTGCACCTCTCCGTCACACACCAGAGGGCTGCCAGAATCACCCTCTTGCCGCTGTTGCAGCTGTTGCCGCTGTTGCCGCTGTTGCTGCTGTTGCCGCTGTTGCAGCTGTTGCAGCTGTTGCAGCTGTTGCTGCTGTTGCAGCTGTTGCAGCTGTTGCCGCTGTTGCTGCTGTTGCCGCTGTTGCAGCTGTGGCAGCTGTTGCAGCTGTGGCAGCAAAAACCAATGCAGGTGTTGCAGGTGTTGCAGCTGTGGCAGCTGTTGCAGCTGTGGCAGCAAAAATCAATGCAGGTGTTGCAGCTGTTGCCGCCGTTGCTGCTGTTGCTGCTGTTGCCGCTGTTGCTGCTGTTGCAGGTGTTGCCGCTGTTGCAGCAAAAATCAATGCAGGTGTTGCAGCTGTTGCAGGGGTTGCAGCTGTTGCTGCAAAAATCAATGCAGGTGTTGCCGCTGTTGCAGGTGTTGCCACTGTTGCAGCAAAAATCAATGCAGGTGTTGCAGCTGTTGCAGGTGTTGCAGCTGTGGCAGCAAAAATCAATGCAGCTGTTGCTGGTGTTGCAGGGGTTGCCGCTGTTGCTACAAAATTCAATGCAGGTGTTGCAGGGGTTGCCGCTGTTGCAGGTGTTGCAGCTGTGGCAGCAAAAATCAATGCAGCTGTTGCTGGTGTTGCAGGGGTTGCCGCTGTTGCAGCAAAATTCAATGCAGGTGTTGCAGGGGTTGCTGCTGTTGCAGGTGTTGCCGCTGTTGCAGCTGTGGCAGCAAAAATCAATGCAGGTGTTGCCGCTGTTGCAGGTGTTGCAGCTGTGGCAGCAAAAATCAAAGCAGCTGTTGCTGGTGTTGCAGGGGTTGCCGCTGTTGCAGCAAAATTAAATGCAGGTGTTGCAGGGGTAGCCGCTGTTGCAGCTGTGGCAGCAAAAATCAATGCAGGTGTTGCCGGTGTTGCAGGTGTTGCAGCTGTTGCTGCTGTTGCAGCTGTGGCAGCAAAAATCAATGCAGGTGTTGCAGCTGTTGCAGGTGTTGCAGCTGTGGCAGCGAAAATCAATGCAGCTGTTGCTGGTGTTGCAGGGGTTGCCGCTGTTGCAGCAAAATTCAATGCAGGTGTTGCAGGGGTTGCCGCTGTTGCAGGTGTTGCAGCTGTGGCAGCAAAAATCAATGCAGCTGTTGCTGGTGTTGCAGGGGTTGCCGCTGTTGCAGCAAAATGCAATGCAGGTGTTGCAGGGGTTGCTGCTGTTGCAGCTGTTGCCGCTGTTGCAGCTGTGGCAGCAAAAATCAATGCAGGTGTTGCAGGTGTTGCAGGTGTTGCAGCTGTGGCAGCAAAAATCAAAGCAGCTGTTGCTGGTGTTGCAGGGGTTGCCGCTGTTGCAGCAAAATTAAATGCAGGTGTTGCAGGGGTTGCCGCTGTTGCAGCTGTGGCAGCAAAATGCAATGCAGGTGTTGCAGGGGTTGCCGCTGTTGCAGGTGTTGCCGCTGTGGCAGCAAAAATCAATGCAGCTGTTGCTGGTGTTGCAGGGGTTGCCGCTGTTGCAGCAAAATTCAATGCAGGGGTTGCTGCTGTTGCAGGTGTTGCCGCTGTTGCAGCTGTGGCAGCAAAAATCAATGCAGGTGTTGCCGCTGTTGCAGGTGTTGCAGCAGTGGCAGCAAAAATCAAAGCAGCTGTTGCTGGTGTTGCAGGGGTTGCCGCTGTTGCAGCAAAATTAAATGCAGGTGTTGCAGGGGTAGCCGCTGTTGCAGCTGTGGCGGCAAAAATCAATGCAGGTGTTGCAGCTGTTGCAGGTGTTGCAGGTGTTGCTGCTGTTGCAGCTGTTGCCGCTGTTGCCGCTGTGGCAGCAAAAATCAATGCAGGTGTTGCAGCTGTTGCAGGTGTTGCAGCTGTGGCAGCAAAAATCAATGCAGCTGTTGCTGGTGTTGCAGGGGTTGCCGCTGTTGCAGCAAAATTCAATGCAGGTGTTGCAGGGGTTGCCGCTGTTGCAGGTGTTGCAGCTGTGGCAGCAAAAATCAATGCAGCTGTTGCTGGTGTTGCAGGGGTTGCCGCTGTTGCAGCAAAATTCAATGCAGGTGTTGCAGGGGTTGCTGCTGTTGCAGGTGTTGCAGCTGTGGCAGCAAAAATCAATGCAGGTGTTGCGGCTGTTGCAGGGGTTGCCGCTGTTGCAGCAAAATGCAATGCAGGTGTTGCAGCTGTTGCAGGTGTTGCAGCTGTTGCAGCTGGTGCAGCTGTTACAGCTATTTCACACACACAGAGAGAGAGACACACACACAAACAAACAGAGAAAGAGATACGTTTGTGTTTTAAAGTTATCCTCAACCACAACCATTCATATTTTGTATTTAATATTTTACACTGCAGTATGTTTTCTATGTACTGTTTACTGTTTGTGTGTGTATCTTTGTGAATGTGTGTATTATAGTGTTAATTGCGTTGACCAAAACTATGACGAAATATGTTCTCCAACAACTTTTTTTTCCATGACTAAGACGAGACGATGACGAGACGGCACCGACGTCAGTAAACAATAACTGTAACAAAATCAACATGCAATATCGTTGACGAAAAGTGACCAGACGAAAATGTAATTTACTAAATACAATCTTTGACAAAATCTCTCTTTACTTTCGTTGACGAAAAAGGAGGAGACGAAATATTATCAAAGATAACGTTACATCTGATAGTCAGTTTTTCTCCCAGCAGTTAAATTGCCGGTGCTGCGGCTGGTCAGCAGTTGTGTGTAGTGATGGGAATTCCGTCTCTTTTTAGTGAGCCGGATCATTTGACTCGGCTCACCAAGAAGAGCCGGCTCTTTCGACTCCCAAACGGCTCTTCATTTGACCACATATACCTTTTATAATTTAATCAAATGTAGCCCTGTTTTGACAAATGATTTATATGTGTACACATATATCAATTACATTATTCAATACATCCTTTGTAATGAAGTCTTCAAAAGTAAAAATTACATTTTTAATATAAATGATTTGCTGTGGCCAATTGTTTTCATTGCATTTACAGATCCCTGTAACTCTGTGATACCAACGAATGAATGCACTGACTTGCTTGTAGAACCACGCTACACATAGCAGATAGCAACACCTATAAAAACTTTAGCATAGACATTTAAAAAAAGGACAGCTACTGTATCGACATTTTAAAATTGTATTTAAAGAAAAAGCCAGCAGGCATCTATTTCAGTATTAACTAAAAAGTCAGCAACAGCTGACATCAAATCTTTGCTGAGCCTAAAGATAATCATAAATAAATAACATAGTGAAAATAAATATATTGCAATACTCAAAACAGCAGCATCCAACCGTCTCTAATTCTTGGATATGACATGTCCCCCCCCCCCCCCCCCCCCCCCCTCAGCGCAAGTGAGTGACGAGTTGTGTACAGACCCGACGGGTAATAATGAATTGTGACGGAAATGTTACGATCCTGTCCGTCAAAATGACTGACAATGAAAAAGTCTAACGCCTACACTGCTTGGGAGAAAGACACAAGGCGATATTTGGGCCCATTTTCGCTACAATGAGGCGGAGAAATAAAGTGAATGCATTGTTTTATCAGAAGGGAAGCAATGTGGCCATAACACAGCTGGTAAAAACACCACAAACCTGACCAGATAATCTCTGCAAAGCTTCATTCTTAATGATTCAACCTGTGTTTTTCATCAAATAAGGGTAAGATATAATCTTATTGGGAAATAAGTTTGACTAAAATGACAAATTATTGGTTTTGGCTAGATTAGTTTGACTGGAATGTTCTATATAATCTGATAACCAAAAAAGACTCAAATGTCAACAGTTTTCATTAACAAAAAGTAGACTAAAATGCTCAGACTTTTAGTCTACTAAATCTTGACTAAAATAGTTACTTTTTTCTTTGACTAAAATAAGACTAAAATGTTCAGACATTTAGTCGACTAAAACTTGACAAAATAAAAACAGGATGAAGGTGACTAAATATGACTAAAACTAACAAGGACATTTGATACAGGACTAAGACTAAATAAAAAAATTGCTGACAAAATGAACACTATTGTATTACAGTGTATTTACCAGCAGCTCCGATCAGCAGCAGCAGAGCCAGGAGTGTCATGGTGTCAGGTGAATGTTCAGAAGACTCCTGGACACACACCTCGCCTCAAATGTATATACCAGCAGCCCCACAGTGCTCGTCCCCCTCACCTGACCGCCCCCCCCCCCCCCCCCCACCCCCCCCCACTCCTCCTTTACTCTCCCCCCTATTTATCTTGACCCAATCTGTGTCCTCACAGTCTTGGCACTCAGTTTCAAACCAAATGTACTTTCTTATCACACTCCTCATTTTGTGTTTGCCCACTTCGGCCCAATCGCAGCACAACACCCTGTGGTTATGTCATCTGTGCACCTTATTTAAAATGTGGACCAAGGTGTTACGGCTGGAGGGCAAGGTACGCAGGACCCAAATGCACAAAATAGGTTTGAAAGCAGGAATCCTTTATTTCCAGAACTAGGCCAGGCAAACAAAGTCAAAACTAGGCAAGGCAAACCATAAAGTCACTCAGAACATAAACCCTTCCAACAATGTTAAGAATCTCACCATGACAGACAGAAAAACCAGAACTTAAATGCAGACAAGACTAATCACATGAACAAGACACAGGTGGGGAGGGAGGAGAAGACGCAGGGGCACAAGGTGAACACTATCGGGTAATCAAGCAGGATGGAACACAGAGACAGGAAGGAACAGACAAGACGGGGGGTGAACACTTTTCAAAATAAAACAGGAAACCAGAGACAGATCTAGACAGAACAAAATCAAACAGCTCCGCAAGACGGGCAGGAAGGCGGCGTAGGGCGCGATGAGGCCCCTCCGGGGTCAGCTGGATCGCTGGAGCAGGAGCTGGTGGGACCTCCGGCGGAGCAGGAACCGGAGCCGGCGGGACAGGTGTAGACGGAACCCCCGACGGGACAGGCGTAGACGGGACCCCGGACGGAACATGGGCCGCTATCATCGGGACCCCAACAGGACAGGTGTTGGCGGGACCCCCAACGGGACAGTACATGGTGTTGGCAGGACCCCCATTGGAAACCCCCAAGTTTAAGTTTAAGTGGACTACCTCACTTGCAGCAGACCACCATGCTTAGCTACTGCCGCTAAAGATTATAAAACCTTTATGAAATAAAACATGTACCAAGAGGAAAAAAGATAACAGTAAGCAATCATCTAATGCTTAAGACTGTCTCATAAGAATGTATTTGAGAGCAAACGTGATGTATACAGTTTGCTTGAGGACTAACAGAATATTGTAGCTCACCCTATGATGAGAGGAAACATTAAAGCACATTTCCCTACCGTTCAAAAGGATTCGCCAAGCTTTTATAATGGCTGCTGGATCCTTTCCCTCAGTTAGGAACCATCCTAAAAAGTGAGTGAAGCCAGCATAATGTTGGCAATGCACTTGATGGCTACATACTGCATGAAATGACTATATAGTACTCAAAATCCAAAACCAAACGTGTCCTAGCTAGTTATGGTTACTGTAGTATGATAGCAGATTATTTAAAACTAATAGATGGTGATGTTGGCCATTTAAGGTAAATATATTTACATAAAACATGTCATTTGATAAATCAAGCTGTAAAAGAGTGATGCTATATACAGCAGTGACGTGCAGTCAGGGGAGGCAGGTGAGGCAGAGTCTCACCTGTCATACTCCAATGTAACGGAAAAACAATTAAAGAAAAACTAAATAATAATAAAATGTCTCCATTTATCTGTGTTGTAAAAGTGATTTCTGTATGATTCCAATCGCTTCTTATAGTCAAAATCAGCAAATTTGCCGAGCTCCGCTACAACTAGGCTACATGAGAGCGATGAGGATTGAGGCAGGGACGAGCTCTGCCTCACGTAAGCCCACAGTAACTTGCTGGAGCGCGGGCACTAATTTAGCGCGGCCACTTATTTTGTGAGCGCGCTCAAGCCAGTTACTGTGGGGTAAGGTGAGGCACAGATGAGATCTGCCTCACCTCAGAATGCGTCACCCCACAGAAACTGGCTGGAAAGCGGGCCCTAAGCGCATGCCTGTTACCATCTCACTGTATGTCACCAATGTAATGTTCTTAGATCCCTTTATTACATTTGTCCTCGCCATCCATAGTCTCTAAATAACTTATTTCACGTATATATGATATTTAGGCTCGCTGGTCTCTTCATACAACAGCAAAGAGAAAGCATCAGGGGAGGCAGCCATAACCTCTGCCGCACTGAAAGGGGCGCACGTGAGCCAACAGGTTCTTGTAGCTACTGTTATTCTACGCAGAGACGGTAGATGCAAACAACAAACTAGACTTTTGAAAAAGGATTGCATGGACTTTATCTTCAAGTCAAGGTAAGAACAAAATTGTAATGAAAATGGGATCTTACTAAGAAAGAACAATCCAATATTTAGATGTTGGGGGTGTGTGAGGGTTTAGGGCAGCAGGGTGGAAGGGACAGCATGGGTGGAGGAAGAAAAAAAAGGGGGAGAAGGGAAATGATTTGTTTTAAATAAACTAGCAAAGATTACCCTTTTAACCCCGTATTAACACAAAAAAGGTCAAAGTATTATTACCTACCTATACAACTTCAAAAGACATACTTAAATGTTATATAACCTTATATTACCACAAAAGAGTCAATAAGAAATATTTACCCACTATTAAAGAACATTACCTTATAGAGGGCATTACAACCACAACAGGTGACCTAAACAAGTCATACTATCATCATTGACAATAATGACCTACTAAGGACACTATAAATGGTTTCACATCAAAGGGGCAATAAAGTCTTATCACCCCACTATTGAGCAACATCCTTTATGAGGGGGCAATAAAACAATAAACAAACAAGTCATAAAAGATAAGAGGGTCAAAGGACAGATATGTCTGAGTGACAGGTGCCACATCAAAGGGATTTGGAGGTGGGACTAAGGTTTATGGGGGTCATAAATCACTCTCTTATCAGGTACTTAATCTCGTTTTGACCAAAACAGTGGTCTTTGAACTAATGTCAATGTTTGTAGTTGACACGACTTCTCAGATAGCCTGTATCTATGCAGAGGTTAACTGGTAAAAGCTACAGTTTGTGTGTCTTATTTTGATGGAAATCGTTTTGAGAGATTGTTAGGCAATGTGTGTTTAAGGAAAAGCACAATACACTTTAGATAAGAATTGGACATAATCACTGTGAAGTTAGTGGATTGCAGAATAAGCCTTGAGTTTGGCATTTGGACTATTGACATGTCATTTTTTTGGAAGCAGATATGACACGAGAGGCTGAAGCTAAGTATAACCCAACACTGAAACAAGACATTTTACAATACACCTTAACTAACTAAATAACACACTGTAAAAGGGATATGCTTAAGCTTAATCAACCTTATTTAACTGGCCATTGTCCTCTCAGCCTGAAATGTCAATCACTTCAATAAATGGTAAAACAAAAAAGAAAAGGTTCTGGATCGATTTCGGTTTAATTAGCTTGTTAGCTTATTGGAGCTGTGCATGTTGCTAGCGGGTTGCTAGGCCACCTCACGAGCTGCGCCAGGTGATGTAAACAAGAACACCTCCATAGACCAGACCGTCTCAGTTTGTAGACTGCTCGGTTCAGGGTCCAGCCTACGGCTGCGGTGCTGTTCCTCTATAAATCCATGTTGAATTGGACCTTCTGTTTCATTCTTCTTCTTTAATGGCGACTTCCAAATAGAGTAGACGAGAATTATCGCCACCTACTGTATTACTGCAGCATTGTTCTTTGTTACTTCCGTTTCATTACAATGACTTCCGTTACAGCAAGAATCCCCCTCACACACATAGGTGAAACACATGCACATTCCCTACTGGGAATCTTTCAGTAAAATGTTTTGCGGAGTGTGTGTGTGAGGTTAATTTTCAGTTGTGTGTGTGTGAGGTGTTCAGTAGTGAATGTGAGAGTATTTCAGTAGTGTGTGTGCAAGGCCAGATGTTTTAAGTAGTGTGTGTGCAAGGCCAGATGTGTTCAGTAGTGTGTGTGTGTGTGTGTGTTAAAAATAGTATAAATTCTGTGGATAACTAAATAAATAGATAATTAAACAAAAGCCAAAGAGAAAAAGTGAGTTTTAAGTGTTGATTTAAAAACCCCCAGGGTCTGGGCCGACCTCACATGGAGGGGCAAAGTATTCCAGAGCCTAGGGCCAGCCGCTGCAAAAGCTCGATACCCTCGGGTTTTAAGCCTGGTCTTAGGCACTATCAACAACAGCTGATCAGCCGACCTTAAGGCTCTGCCTGGGGTGTAGCGATGGAGGAGTTTGGCTATATAGGCAGGAGCCAGCCCATTTAGGGCTTTCAAAACAAATAAAAGGAGTTTAAAATCTATTCTGAACCGAACTGGAAGCCAGTGTAATGAAGCCAGAATTGGGGTGATATGGTCGCGCATTTTATGGCCAGTAAGAAGACGTGCAGCTGCATTCTGAACTAGCTGGAGGCGTCTAATTGAGGCCTGGTCCATACCCACATACATCCTACCCTCTCTCACCCGCCCCGCAGCCGAACGACTAATCCATGTCTTCATTTCCTCCCGCCTCGACTACTGCAACTCACTTCTTTACGGCATCAGCACTACATCCCTCAACAGACTCCAACGGGTTCAAAATGCAGCTGCACAACTCCTTACGCATACCAAATCATGGCATCACATCACCCCAGTCCTCAAAGACCTCCACTGGCTTCCTGTCTCTCATCGCATCAACTACAACATTCTGGTCCTCACCTACAAAGCACTCCACCATCTGCCCCCCCCCCCCCCTTATCTCACAAACCTTCTCACTCCTTATCAACTGTATGTGCACAACACAAACACAAATGCCAGCCCTGAGAGGAAGATGCGGACTTTGCTTCTGTGAGATAATCAGCACTGCTTAAAAGAGAACAATACTAATCAGAAATAGGTATATACAAATAAACACAATGCAATATCAAATAAACAAAGGCATGACAACCACAATCTCAAATGCAAAAAATCATTGCATCTGCAAACGTTGCAATACTGATTCCCTCATAGATAATTGGACGAGATTTTACCAGAAGCTCCAGATAAATCTACATCTCAAGATCACTATCTCAGTATTCAGTTAATAAGTGAGCCACATCTTGCATAGTTTTGGCCTTGCAGACTGCTTCCTGTACTCTGTTTTTGACAGATCATTTTCTGCACCTACCACTTAAATAAATGGGTCTATGTTTTAAAGTGGTATGTATCTCCATTTTTTTTAGCAGACATTTTTTATTTAATAATGGTGGAATGTACGAGCAGAGAGCAGCATTGTTAAACACTTTTTTGTTCACGAGCCACATTCATCCCGATGTTATCTCAAGTGGCGTGGACGAGTAAAACCATTGCATGATAAATAACAACACCTCCAAATATTATTTTAGCGTAGAGAAATGCATTAACATTCTGAAAATGGTCAAAATAAATGCCTTTGCAAAACAGATGATAAACAGCCTGAGGTTATAGGTACAATTTCAACAAACTATATATATATAGTATCCACACTGACTGTCTGACGCCGAAAAGCTTGTCCACGCCTCTGTCTCCTCCAGGCTGGACTACTGCAATGCACTCCTCATCGGGATCCCTAAGAAAAGCATCCAGAAGCTCCAGTACATCCAGAACAGCACTGCTAGGATCCTGATGAGGGTGCGCAAATATGACCATATCACCCCCATCCTTAAATCACTACACTGACTCCCCGTGGAACTGAGGACTGAATACAAGGTCTCCCTCCTCACTCACCAGTGTATCCATGGAACTGCCCCTCCCTACCTCAAGGAACTCCTCACCCCTCACCCCTCACACACACACACACACACACACACACACACACACACACACACACACACACACACACACACACACACACACACACACACACGTCAAACACGTCAAACACACACACACACACACACACACACACACACACACACGTCAAACACACACACATACACAAACAACTAGACCAGTGGTCCTCAACTGGTCAGGCCTCGGGACCCACTTTTTCCTTTGTCAATAGATTGCGACCCGAAATGTTGAACCACTCAAATCTATTCAACAACAAATCGTGCTGTAATATATATATACGCTTTTCAGCATACAATATTAACTAAAGTGAAGTACAGTGCATAAATTCCTTATATCCCTTCACAGAACTAAAGTATGCTTTAAAAATCGTTTAATGAGATGATGGAATCAAAGCTGAACTGTATAACATAAAAAGGCAGACATGCTGAAAACCCAACCCCAGAAGGGGGTCTGGGGGTATTCTCCCCCAGGAGATTTTTAGAAATACTAACATATAAACTACGCATTCTGGTACACTCTGAGAAGAAAATAAATACATCTGTTGCTACCCGACTTAATAATATGTTATGCCATTGTTTGTTGACAGCTTGGTGCTCCACACAGAGAGAAGAGCAAAGAGGCGATAGTCTGTGTGAATTACTTTAAATTGTGGGTAAGGGTAGCTCCCATTGTTCTGCGACCTGTCAATCATCAAACCGGGGGTCATATTTCATTATGTGTTCATTTGTCTCTGAAGTTGTACCCATGGATTTATAAAGAATAGTTATACCGCAAAGTTATTCTCCGTGGGGACTTCCGGCAACAATCTTGATTCTGATTGGCCAGAAGACTCGAAAAACATCAGCAAAGATGTTTTATTGAGAAGATGATCACTACGTGACAGAAGTTTTCAAAACTGTTTATGGTCTGATAGAGATTAAGAGGGATATCTTGTCCGCTTTTCAAATCTCCGCGCGTCCTTATCAAGCTGGTTAAAAAACACAGGAAGGAATCCAGAGCTACCAAGTAATCGTTAAACAATAATCCACTTTAATGGTAATATGACAATGCAATACAATCAATACAGTACAAATTCAATACAGTTATCTTTGGGATCCCCACTTTACCTGATGATCACTTGAGCCAGCCAGAGAAAAGAGAGTGAACATCGCGTGTGTCTGTGTTTTATACTGGTCTTACACTGGGATGGGAGGAGATATCTAATCCTCCTTTGTGGACCTCCCTGATTGGCCGCCCAAATATCATAAACACCTCAGCCCTTATCTCTTGATCTAAGATGGCTGCCAACCAAGACCTGCTCTCAGCCTCCTCATGTCCCTTTGTTCTCCAAAACACATGTCAGCAGGCCCTGAATCCAGCTCCCAGTTTTACACAGATTATTTCCCATTTAAGCTTATTCATAGTTTGCTAACATGAATACATACAAATATTTCACTTCAATCCCCCTTTTGATCTAAATTTAAAAGATCAACTATTTTAAGACATTCACATTATAACCTGGGATTCAGACTATTCAAACGTTTCAGGAACGGCTTCACATATCAACTTTGTGTAGAAATACCAAAAAATATAGAAGAAAATAGTAAAATATATGTTTCCAACTACCATCTTTTATCCTTCATCGTCAAAATACAAACTTTAAAAAATAGCTTGTATCTTAAAGATTTGCTTCAAGACAATTATAGTAAAAACACATTCAAAATTTAGGATTATTAGAAATCCACCTGAGGTATAAAATCTGGATTGTAAAGGTCCAGTTGAAATTCACAGTTTAAGGTATAACATTCACAGTGGTGATTCAATTAATCTGTAATCTGCAAAATTGCAGTGTCTTCAAGCTTTAACATTACTTCATGTATACTTCCTTACGCTTTAGTCAAAAGTAAGGCACTTATCTATACATTCATTTTAGTCAAATACATTGTTCAAAATCTGAAAAGGAAGAATCAGACATTTATTGCGTAGTGTAAAAACCCGAAAGGGTAAAATCTATATACATCTTCTACATTCTGAGTGTCAAATTTAATCAACTTGTCATTCATTTTGTGGGGGTCCCCATGGCGCAGAAGCCGTGATTGAGCCCCACGGATCTGAAAGCTGGGCGTCGTACATCAACACGGAGTCCTCAACTGTGGAATATCCTACCAGTCTCTGTGGAGCCTGGAGGGCGGTTTTGGTCATCTTTCGTATGGCTAGTTTAACTACAGTGACCAAGCAGATTATCACAATTAGCACAACCAAGATAAACATTGAAACGGTCACTGCAAATTTAACCACCCCCGCACCCCATGATCCAAAAGTTCCAGTTAAATCCCCAAGGGTAAACCCATGAGTTTCATGCAACTCTTTTATCCCCCTGGCGGTGTCATGAGCCATATCCATTACTTCAGGTGTAGCATCAGAGATGAAAGAACAACACTCAGATCCAATCACCTTGCATGTGCCCCCCTGGGCGGCTAATAGAAGATCCAGTGCCATACGATTCTGTAATGCCACAGTCCTAACCTCCTGTAATTCTTTATGTTCGGCTAACATGGCTGTGTTAGATGCATTTAAGTGATTTTCCACTACTTTGGACAACGCCACAATTTCCTGCTGAGAAACATAAATACCGTACCATGGTAAAAATAGACTAGCCATCCGCTGTCCTTCTGTAATCGACCTGCTGTTTCTATGTAGAGAGGGAAGTATAGCTGCAATCTCATCCGTCTTTACTTTACGGATTAAAGGGATTAGATAGGCCAGGTAACAGGTGCCATAGAAAATGTCATAAGGCATACAGCCATAGGCTCGGTCCCCACAAACTAAGTAAACTCTCTGCGGGAGGGGCGTTCTGGCTAACTGCACCTTTATTACGGTATTACAGTCGCTGTGGCCCACGTCTGGAGAGGTAAGAGATCCTTTTTCATTCTGGAAACAGATGGACACATTCTTCCACTCATGTACTACTACTGGGGGGACATAGACAGAACAGTCACGGGTAGGGGACTTACCTAAGGGTAATGGCTGCGAACAGTCATGTATTTTAACCTCAACTGAGTCCACTGTTCTGGAGCCAAACCAGGGCACTACTGTTACCAAAGCCTCAACTAATAAAGATGGAGTGTGTGGTTGCAGTGTACATATTGGACTGGGAAAGTTAATCGAGCAATTAGTCTGGGCTAGAGCTAATTGGAATCTGTATTCAAAAGCTAGGTTAATATATTTTTTCACATATATTAGTCTTAGGACCGTCAACTGTTTGAACCCCTCTGGCAGGTAATCTTTATTTACTGTCTCCACAATGAGCGAGATTAAACCCTTGTATTGTAGAGGTTTCTCTGAGTTTATTGGGTACGAAGGCGTGTAACAATCCTCAGCCTCCTCTCCAATGCGGGATGCTATGTCATTCCAGCTAACTAAACCGTAGTCAGCTTTCGTGAAAGGAATTGGGCTGAACATGGGAGAATGCACGGATTCTGGCATGTTTTGGCACAGCCAACAGTTGCTAATATTGCGTTCATGTGCATAGTCTAACATTAAACTCATTGCCGAATTGGTCTTAGTTAGTTTAGGTGGAGCGATTAAGGCCTTTTTTGAAGAATCTACATCCTCTCCTGTTTGTGTAGGTGGAGTGGATATGGCATTTTCCGAAACACCTGTTTCCTGATATGGTTCAATATATGTTCTAATAGAGGCGTGTCCGGCGACCCCTAAATTAGAAAAATCTGTTTCATGCTCTGGTTCAATAAATGCACATCCAGTGACCCCCGAATTGGGAGCTTTGTAATCTGGTTTCCTTGTCGTGCACTGGGACTCATATTTTAACTGTTCTGCCGTGCTACACCACAGTTCTGGGGGCATATCTGCAATGGTGTTGAGTGTTATTCTTACCATCCGTGATGAGACCCGGAACTCCTGATACTGCGTCCTTGGATACGCTTTCCACACCGTGGAGTCGCCACCCTTGCTAAAAAACACAGGGTATTTAATAACACAGTTTGGTGAGTCACATATTGCAGTTGGGCAGTTAAAAGAAACCTTCTGTGTTTCGTGAGCAGAGAGAGGGGCATTCCTCCTTCTTCTCTCTCTGTGTCTCTCTCTTTGTCTCTCTCTCATCGTACTGAATGTTTGTGTGGTGATTGGAAACAACCTGTCTTTGTTGCTAGGCACTGATTGGCCCGTTGGGGTGATTTTGCCCTCAGGGTCTGGGCCCTTAGATAAGAGCACCTTAATTTCTCCCCCCGGGGGGCGAGAGCCCTCGCCACCTGTCAGTTGGAATGGCCACAGCTTCATCAAGCAGGGCCTACCTTGGACAGGTACAGCAGGCCCAGGACGAGGAGGATGATGACAGCTTTCACACGCCAGCCTCCGGTGGAGGAGACAGATGCCATCTGGACGCGTTGATCCACCCCGCTCTGCCTCGTTCCCTCAGAGCCGTTCCTCGACGTCCTCTTCTCTCAGCCCGCTTATGGCGGCTTCTGGGTCGGTGATAGGGGTGTTGTCCTCTGGTTCCTCCTCCTCGGCGCGGGCCACGTCCGTGATGATGTCGTCTAGGGTCCTTCCCGGAGGTTTCCCCACCGCGCACTGATTCCAGTGGTACCAGATGTCTCCTTTCCCTTCCAAGCGGACAGCATGAGATGTCCTCTGCATCACCCGATGGGGTCCAGAGAACCTGGGTCTCAGCCACTTGGGTCTGATCGCTTTCAGCCAAACGAACTCTGCCGTGTTCGCTTCGTGTTTCTCGGGTCCCCCTTTTGCCTCTGCAACCTGGGTGGAAAAATCTGCCACTAATCCCTTAAGTTGCTGGAAGTATGGTTTCGAACTCAGAACCTCTACTTCCTTTCCTACACTTAGGGCCTCCTGGGCCTGGGAACTGGTGACCATGAGTGAGCTCAAATGGAGAGAAACCTGTCCCTGTGTTAATGGAGCTCCTGATTGACATAAGAGCTAGAGGCAATGCGTCTAACCATTTCATGCCTGTCTCTTCACATGCTTTGCTGAGTTTTTGTTTTAAGTTCTGGTTCATCCTTTCCACTTTTCCCTGAGACTGTGGATGATAAACTGCTCCAAAACTGTGTCTCAGTCCTAGGGACTCTTCTACTGTGCGTAGGTCATGGTTCTTGAAATGGCTGCCATTGTCTGACCTCACTTTCCTAGGAAATCCATGTAATGGAATGTAATGCGTGACTAGGAATTTGATCACTGAGTCTGCATCTTCTCTTCTGCAAGGGATAGCTTCTGGCCAACCTGTGTATCCATCTACTACTACTAACAAATATCTGAATCCTCTTACTTTGTCAATCATGTCAGTGTAGTCAATGATGATTTCTTCTCCTGCCATCTTAGGTAAAGGAAACTTTCCCTGGTGTGGTTTCACAGTGGCTCTGATGTTATGGGTTAAGCAAATTACACACTCTTCTAGGTGATTTGCTATCATGTCTGGTAGGTATGGGTGCCACCAGTGAGTCAGGTGCCTGTTCATCTGAGTTTTACCACAATGTGTTGGGCCGTGTGCTTCTTTAAGCATGGAATCTTATCCACTCTGGGGGTATAACCGGTCTCCCATCTGGGGAGTACCATATCCCATCTTTGTTGGTAGCTCCCCTGTTTGTCCATAGTTTTTTGTCTTGAGGAGACCCCGCCTCTTGTAGCTTCTTTAAGCGTCTCATCTGTTATTGCGGGCAGCAAGTCAGCGGATTTTAAGACAAGCATTTGATACCATGGTGTATATCCTGCCTTCTCTTTAGCTGCTTTGTCTGCTGCATTGTTACCCCAAGCCAAGTAGTTGTTTTCTGTGTTGTGACCTTTACACTTAAGTAAAGCTAACTTGTTGGGCCACATTACTGCTTCTGCAAGCCTTTTGATCTCTTTCTCATGTTTGATGGGGGTATTTGTGGACGTTACAAATCCTGCTCTCAACCATTGTCGCATTTCCACGTGAATTATGCCGTGGACATATGCTGAATCAGTGTAGATGTTTACATCCTTTCCTTTCGATAACTCTAATGCTGCAATGACTCCCATTACTTCTGCCAACTGTGCTGATACTTTCCCTGTTACTTCCCCAGCTGATATTTCCTCAAAGTCTCCCTCAGGTTTTTGTTTTACCACGGCATAGGCTGCTTGGAGGCCGTTCTGGGGGTGTCTAAAACAACAGCCGTCTGTGAACAGGTTTTCTGCCTGTGGGATGGGCTCGTCTCTGAGATCTATTCTTAGCTTCACATCTTGGATGATTCTTTCCTCACACCTATGGGGCTCTCCGCTACCTATGGTGTCTGCGCTGTTAACTCCCTGATGTGTGTATGTGATGTGTGCCTCTGTCAGAGTTTTCTCCAGCCTTGTTTGTCTCGTTGAAGTCATTGTGAATGCACTTGAGTTCACAAAAGAGACAATGCTGTGTGTTGTCAGTACTGTCAAAGGATGGTTCATCACAATGTGTGAAATCTTGTTTAAGATACGTGCTGTACCTGCCGCATGTCTCATGCAGGGAGGTTCTCTGTTTTCCACTCTGTCCAGTGTAATACTGACATACATCAATATTGTCCTACAACCCCCCCTTTTCTGAAAAAGAATCCCATTTACTGTGTTTTCATTTTCAGAAACATCCAGAAAGAATGGTAATGCATAGGATGCAGAGGCGAGAGCCGTGACTTGGGACATGGTTTGTTTGAGAGAAATGAACGCAGCTTCTGCCACTTGTGTCCAGTCTAGTATGGCAGTGAGATTGTGCATGCCTTTCTCCTTGATGAGTTTTCTGAGTTCAGCTGTTTTCAGGTTATACTCTGGGATGTAGTGCCTGCTGTAGCCTGTGAGACCCAAAAAAGACAACATGTCTTTGACTGTTTTGGGTTTCGGGTGGTTCAAAATGTGTTCCTGATGCGCTGCTGACATGCCCGTGCCTGCTGGGGAAATCACTCTGCCCAAAAATGTCACCTCTTTACGGGTGCATTGTAGCTTTTTCTTGGAGACTTTGAACCCTGATGTGTGGAGGCGCACCAGCAGGTTTCTGGTGGCCTCCAAACAAGAGGCTGCAGAAGGTGCTGCGATGAGAAGGTCGTCTACATACTGTATCAATACTACCCCCACTGGCAATGTAACGCCCTCTAGCTGTTCCCTGAGTACTTTGTTAAATATTCCTGGAGACAAACTGAAGCCTTGTGGTAGTCTTGTGTATTGTAGTTTCTCCCCTCCTATTGTAAAAGAAAAAATAGGTCTCATACTCTCTGCCAGAGGTATGCAGAAGAAAGCGTTGGCCAGGTCAATACAGGTGAACCATGTATGTTCAGGTGAGATATTACAGATAGCCGTGTAGGGGTTAGGAACTGGTAACAGAGCTGTAGTCGTAATAGCATTAACGGTTCTCAAATCATGAGCCAGTCTGTACTCCCCGCTAGGTTTTGATACAGGAAGTATGGGAGTATTCCAAACGCTTTGTGAGGGTTCTAACACCCCCGCTCTCTTCAGTCCCTCAACTGCCTTGTCAACACCCCCTTTTGCCTGTGGTTTGATCGGGTATTGTGCCCGGTTCACAGGCACAGAGCTGCTCACCTCAAATGTTACTGGTGTGGCTTTTAAGCAGAAACCTACATCATGAGAGTGCGCCGCCCACAGGTCAGATGGGAGATCACGGAACATGTCAACTGTATATGCATGGTCAGTTTTTTCCCTACCATGATGTCTATCTACTTCGTGTCTCTCCATGTGGATGCATTCTTGTGTGCAGATTTTAAGACGATAAGCTCTGTGTGTGGGAGAGTATGTCAGTGCTGCGATCTGCGTAGGTTCCCAATCTTCGACTTCTAGCAGCGTTTTTACCATGGGACCAAGTTCTTTAGCTTCATAACCCTTCCTGACAGCTAATGAAATGTGTGGTGTGGACTCAGCAGACAAACGATACCAATACAGTTGTTCATCAGAGAGCTCAACCGATGCAGCCACACCCGCCTGTCCCACAAAGAGATTTGTTGTGGTAACGTCCCAAACGGTCATAGACACCTCATCATCATACTCATATTCATAACTTTGGTCGTCTTTTCCATCATAATTTAGCGTCAGGTGGGGGGGGTCTGGAGGGGGGCCATAAGGCCTGAGGAGGTTAATCCATGGCTTCCATTGTTGAAAAATGGAATATAGTCCAGGTGTGTTGTCTCGAGGTCGGTCCAACCGTCCCCAGAATATAGTGACATGTTGGGTTGCTTCTGCCTCAGTGGACTGGGCCAACATCATCTGAGAACCGGATTTTATGGTAGATAACGAACAATTGATGCTTGTGCCATTTGGGAATGATATTATCAGTCCATCCGGGGAACAGAGGATGGAGGCATTCGCTTTGATCAGAATATCCCTACCCATGAGGTTAGCCGGGCTTTTAGGTGCAAGAATATACTGGTGTGAGAATGTCTGTCCTGCTATCTTGGTGGATAACAGCGTGGAAAGCGGTATTTTTTCTATTTTTCCCGAAAACCCAATGACTGAGACTGTTGTAGATGAAAGGGACGCCTTGAAGACGGGAGAATTGATGGTGGAATATCTTGCTCCTGAATCAACAAGGAATGGTAGCTTTGAGTCTTTAACAGTCATATTAATGTATGGATCCGCCAGGCCCGTACATCCAGAGTTCCCTGGGCGCCTTCATTCTTCGTAGTACTCCCCATCATACAGGACAAACTGGCCATAGGGGGCGGCCATAGCATTAGGGGCAATGTGACCCTGGTCCGGTTGTTGCGACAATGGGACAGTCCCCTTGAGTGTCTGGATATCTGGTTTCTCTGATCCGTTCCCCCTTCCGTGCCCTCTCTGTCCCCCTCTAGCCCACCCCCTTCCTGGTGGGGCCTTATATGGGCACTGCTTGAACCAGTGATCTGGCTGTCCGCAAATGAAACACACCTTTATTAACTCCAATCCAGGAGTCACTCCAAAGCCACCTCGACCTCTGACCCCGCCTCTGAACCCGCCCCTCTGTTGCCAAGAACTATTAACGTAGTCAAAGTGGGGCTGACTATAAGGCGGACCCTGGTTGGAAAGGCCCCCTTGTGGGTTCTGCTGCCCCTGTGGCTGCACGGCCGGCGCTACTGGGTGAACAATCAACTGCTTTGCATTCTTTTTGTCAATCTGAACTGTTTTCCGGGCTATTTCCAGCTGCGTTCGCAGTAACTGCACCCTCAACTCCTCTTCCTCAGTTTTACTCTCTGTATGTTGTTTGTTAAATCTACTCAAATGATGGGCTAAATGACGTTCCCACGTCTGTGTGTTTAACTGATCTACCTCTGGATTGTCCTCCATCAGACTTTTAATTTCTTTCGGCACCGCTGCCAGCACTGCCTTACGGAACATCTGTATATGTTGGTCGTTATTATCTGGACTGTAGTCAGTTGCCATTGTGTATTGTTGGCGTGCCCTGAGCAACATGGTTGCTGCAGCCTCTCCAGGTGTAAATGTAAATGACAGTGAACCGTAACCTCCCCCTGTCTGTGGGAAATGTTCTCTCATTGCTTTGCCCAGCTGGCTGTGAACATTGTTAAAGGAAATAGGCACGTCATCTTTCATTGTCAATGTTCCTGATCTATCCTCAACTCTTTCCACCTCATAATAGGATGTCTGTTGTGCTAGTATTCTCCTGAAATCCCCCAGACAGATAGTCTGTCCTACAGCCATGTCCGCAAACCTTCGCATCCAATGTCTCCCTCCCTCAGTAGGCAACGGCATTTTATCGACCAGCGCATGTATGTCCCCTAGCGTGAAAGGATGATAAGCCGCCTTCCCATTTTGCGCGGCCACTAAAGGCGCCTGTAATACTGGACAAATAAAAGCATGCCCGGTGGGGTCTTCTGCAGTGTGTTGAGACCTTAATCTGTTACGGGGCATTAAAAGAACCTGACCTACATCCACTAGTTCACTGATTGTTCCTGTCAGAGATATCTGCTTAACTTTGCACCTCGCCCTCCTGCTGTCTCCCTCTTCCTGTCCTGCTTGTTCCTGCTCAAAAGTGTCCTGATAGGTGTCTTTACGACCCTGGCCTCCTGCTTCATTGTCAAACCCCTCAGTTTCATGGCCTGCTGTTTCCCTATCCCTTTTATGGCCAGCTGACTGTCCCCCACTTTTATGGCCCACTTTCTCTCCCTCACTTTTATGGCCAGCTGACTGTCCCCCACCTTTGTGGCCTACTATCTCTCCCTCACTTTTATAGCCCACTGTCTTCCTATCACCTCTGTGGCCCGCTGTATCCTCCTCACTTTCACGGCCCGATGCCCCCCCCTTCACGCATGGGTAATAAGACGTCTGGCGTGATCTGTTCTGAAAAGGATCACATCTCACCCCCTCCTCAGCGCGCCTGCGTGCACCCGTGTGCTGGCCTTCCCTCTCCCTACTTTCCTCTATATCTTCCACCAATTCCTCATATCCGCTCTGTTCCTGTCTCCTGACTTCCTCCTCGCGTCTATTTTGAATCTGTTGTTCATAGCACCGCCCTTCTTGCATATCCCTCTCGTCCAGGAGGTCAGTTATGTATGATATTTCTGCCTGCGTGGCGCCTGAGTGGCTCTTTGTAAGATCTGTCAGAAGGGAAGTCAATTGTTCCGAGGTGAACTCCCTATATGGTGGTCGACCGTCCCTTTTCGGGGAAACCCCCTCCTCGTCTGTGTTAATAGTAGGCCTCCGCGTGGTGTGTGCGCTGTCTATACTGTCTAACGGGGAGGAAACGTGTTTGTTTTTAACATTTAGTCTTTTCTTTGGAATAGGGACGCCCCTTAACGGACACAACGCTACTGTTCCCACCATTCTATAGTTCCCTGCGCTTATGGCAGTCTCTTCTCCTTCTGTGTCCGATGCATCTGTTACTATCATTTGCAATTTATTTGCGCTTTCGTCGGGTAGAGAATAAGGGGGAGGGGGATGTGTACTCAGACTATCTAAATTCGGGTAAAGGAGAGAGGAGCGGGTGGGAATAGCCGGATTCTGTATGGGCCCCGTTTGAGACTTCTGCTCTGAGTTAGAGACAACATTATTTTGCATACCCTTAAAATATTCGACTCGTTTTGCTACATAGTCGAGAATGTCTCCATTTGTAGGCACCTTCGTGTCTTTATTACCATGAGGGAACAGAAGAGTGTTAACTTCATCTGTTTTTATGGGGCTTTGGATTGCCATTGCACCCGGGAGATTTTCGTCTGTTACGGGAGGAATATAAATTCCAATCATTGCGAGGGCAGCATTGTGACAAACCCTCCTCAATTTATCTAGTGCCTGTCTTTGTTTGTTCCATTTGCTACGGGCAAACCATCCGGGCTTCTGTTCGTTTAGGTGTGCAAGTTGCTTTACAATCTGTCTTTCATATAGATTCAATGCTGTGCCCAAATTACCTACAGTGTCGTCATCCCCCACTCTATTCTCTGTTATCATTTTATCGTGTAAGAATCGGAGATCAGCACAAGCCTTTTCTTTAGCCCCCTGTTTGATTCCACTTAAAATCAATCTCTTAATCTGTTCCCATTGCACCCCATAACTCCCTGGAATTCCAGAATCGTCTTTACCATTCTGACCTTCCATATTCACTTCGCTTTTATTTATCTGACTTATTTAATACGTGTTCACTTGTATTAATATACTGGGCTATTGTCGTTGTTACTATTAACGTGCCTCCCGTCTTCAATACCGGCCAGCAATGTAATGATTAAACTCTGAGCTTGCAGCTAAACCATATCAAAATGTCAAGGGTGTGTTACCCCCTTTTAGCCACTAGATGGCAGCAGCAGACCACAAATGAGCTTCACCCTTCTGAGTGCTTTTTGAGCTCTGCAGACAATTGCTCATACAGGTATATTAGGTAAAAATCACACAGATTTATTCCCCGTACAGTTTGTCCAGCTTTTATAATGTGATGTTTATTTCAACAGGCCAGTGGTCCTTGAATGATGCTTCAACACTCATAAAGAATGTGACCATTCCATGGGGTATAAACCCAGGACGTGAAAAGCCCTTTATCACACGTTAGCTTTTCAAATTAAGTTTACAGACACAGGGAAACAAGAACTGGTCACGTCACAATTTTGGTGAGGTTCGCGTTCTCTCCCTGGATTTAACATATAACAGACTTCTGGCCTATTTAGCTTTTTTCAGCCGAGGTCTGTTATTTAACCCCAGTTTTAAACGGCGACCCGATCTGAATATCGAGTTTCCAGGTTATGTAGTGCAGGAATTTAACCTCGCAACCTACAAACTGCACCGTCTCTACGCCACTCAGGAATAAAACTACCTGTAGATCCACGCCAAACTGCTCTATTTACGCTACGCAGGACTTTCCGTCTACCTGGCGATCAACGTTCTCGTTTTGTATATAACTTTCCTAACATATTAAAATATGCATTGTATATTCCATTTAAACTTTAAAAACACCGTGTAAACGTCTACAGACAATCCTAACTTTTTAGCGTATCCAATTACAGACTTTTGATTTTCAAAACAGTCGTCTGCGAACCTTATTTGTAGAGAGTTGTGCAGGCCTGCTGATTGTCTGAGATGTTTGAAAGCGTTTGTTCCTCGACCTATTCCGGTCGTCTGGATCCTTCCTCAGCATTGTTCGACGTCGGGGTCACCAACTGATAGAGATTAAAGGGATACCTAGTCCGCTTTTCAAACCTCCGCGCGTCCTTATCAAGCTGGTTAAAAAACACAGGAAGGAATCCAGAGCTACCAAGTAATCGTTAAACAATAATCCACTTTAATGGTAATATGACAATGCAATACAATCAATACAGTACAAATTCAATACAGTTATCTTTGGGATCCCCACTTTACCTGATGATCACTTGAGCCAGCCAGAGAAAAGAGAGTGAACATCGCGTGTGTCTGTGTTTTATACTGGTCTTACACTGGGATGGGAGGAGATATCTAATCCTCCTTTGTGGACCTCCCTGATTGGCCGCCCAAATATCATAAACACCTCAGCCCTTATCTCTTGATCTAAGATGGCTGCCAACCAAGACCTGCTCTCAGCCTCCTCATGTCCCTTTGTTCTCCAAAACACATGTCAGCAGGCCCTGAATCCAGCTCCCAGTTTTACACAGATTATTTCCCATTTAAGCTTATTCATAGTTTGCTAACATGAATACATACAAATATTTCACTTCAGGTCTCCGGTACTTCCAGTCCAACGCCTACTGCATGCACAGCGTTAGAAAATCGGGCCTTCAAAATAAGTTTGACTTTTTTCAGCAAACTCACACATCTGCGACCCACTCGAAACGGGTCCGCGACCCACTTTTGGGTCGCGACCCACCAGTTGAGAACCACTGCACTAGACTGTTACTCTAAATGGCTAGTTTTTGTGATTTTTAACACTTTTTTCAGTGAAACATTGCAGTCCTTTGATAACTTTACTGATTTTTGCGGTTTTTGTGTTACTAAGATACTTTCAGTTACACTTTAATGCATGCAAAATTTTACAACTGGTAAAAAATTAAGTACTTTTTCTGAATAGATGTTCTTTAATAATCCAATTCTAATTCGCAAGTTAGTGATTTTAAGGCTGTTGCAGTGAGACAATGCAGTTTTGATAACTTTAATAGCCTGACTTTTTTAAATGTTTTTTTAGATGCTTTACTGTGACTTCTTTCATGTTATTTTTAACATAACATTACTTTTTTCAACATGCTGTTTTCTTTTTTTCCCTCTATTGTAAGGGAAACTTCTGTGTAGCAATGCAGCGTCAAAAAACAACCCACTCTGCGGTAACGAGAGTCATGCATCTGAACCAAATGCCCTAAGTGAAGCCGTTAGTCTCATCTGACTGACCCAAGGGTTGGTGCTGGTGTGACAGGGAGGCTTCCGGGTGTTCAAAGCAGATGTCAAGCTTTCAGTTCATGGCTCGGTGGGGGGGAGCAGACCCACGTGAGACAGTATCAACGGCTGTAATGTTCAGTTTGAGGAGCGTCATTCTCTCTGGGAGCAGGAAATGGTGTCCATTCTCGGACCAGACCATTAATGTCATTTCATGTAGAGCAGCCATAGCATCTCTGTGACTGCCCTCAGCCGGACTGTAGCAGGGCAGAACTTGGTGACTCTTAGTGAAGCCGTCCAAGGCCATAGACAAAATGGAACCACGTACCAACAAAAGGGACACAAGGTCATCAATGTCTCTCTTTACCATTGGCCTAATTGCACAACAAATTAGTGGGAAAAAAAATGTGGAACACTAATCCATCATCATGTGAAATGTTGAGTATATATATATATAGTAAATAATTACCTATGGGTTGAAGTCAAATTAACATTAACATTAGAACTAAAGTCAGTCAAAATTGGACTTGCACGGATCAGAATCTAAGCAATACACCATTTTCCCAGCTCTGTAAAGAAAAGGATAACAAGATTAGGTACATTACAGGAGTATTAAAACACCAAAACATGCACACATATCTTATTCTAGTAGAGATTAGAGGACAGGTCTAATGTTGTGAACAAAATTATCAAGTCAAAGTTATTTTATTTATTCTATGTTATGTACCACATTTAATGTAATAATTAATCTTGAATTACTAATAACTTTAAAGAAGGCAACAATTTACAATTTGGATAAGGTGAATACTTATCCAAAGTGTGTGTGTGGGTGTGTGTGTGTGTGGGTGGGTGAACAGCTTGTCTGCCCAAGGTTTAAAAGATTTGGGACAGCAGTGAGAATGTTATGAGAACCAATATGTTGCTTAGACTAAACTCGAAGGAAGCTAGACTGGAACATTTTAAATAAATCAAAACACTTGCACATTAATTAAATACATTTGACATTTAGCTTGAGCTGGGTTCAATACTTTTCTTTATGGTATTTAAAATTGGGCTCGAGTAGAACCCCTGGATTTGGCTTGCAACACAAAGTGATACTGATCTCTGTAGGACTTGGAAGTGTCATGATTCAAAGTGTGGGCCTGTGAAAGAGAGGCCCTTGGAAAACAACATCTATTTTTTCACTGTAATTACTTATTTTAAAGAGATTGCAACATTATACTTTTTAAAGAATTGCTCAAATAATTTAACACATTTATTATGCACACAATAAAAACTTCAACAAATATATTGATCCTGGCTTAACCAGCGACCTTTACTCTGTTGTTCATAAGCTCGGTTTCAGAAAACTTGTCAGTAGTTTAACAACTATTTTAATTTTAGTAATGTCTATTGACCAATTGGTTGATACGAGAAATAATTTGAAGCAGTTTAATAGAGAATGTTAAACTATTTTTCAAACTTTAATTGAACTTCAACTTATATTAATTATCTGATTCCAGTGGCCAGTTGGAATAGACAATCAACAAATTTTCCATTTTGCAGCAACAGCGCAAAAGGTTTCAACAACAATTAGTATTATGTCTGAGTCTAGTTCTGTCTTATCTGCTTTGTTTCGGAATGTGTTCAATACATTACGTTTGTATTCATTATTACCATACAATACATAGATTTAAGAATAAATTAAACAAATAATACAACATTGACCTAAAAAAAAACAGATTTTGCAACCCTGATCTCCTCAGGCAGGTCTCTGAGGGTCTCGGGGCGCAGGACGGGGCATAGGGTTTATACAAGGTCACAAACATATCTTAACATACCAGCAATATCATTTAAGAATGGATTCTTAAAGCAATATAATCTTCTTTTCTTCTTACACCTACAGCGCACACCCTGAACAGTGTGCTTCTTGTTTACATTTTCCTCTACACACTCAGATGCAGGACATACAAACACTCTTTTGCTATTTATTTTCATTTTGCAGCACATTTATACTACCAGAATTTTGCTTTACCTCTTTATATTATTTATTTTTCTCAAGTCATTTACTTTTGGTGAGATAACTAAAGTTTAGTTTAATTTACCCTGGCTATGGACTGATTCATTATTAGTTGTTACAAAACATACACAAGACGGCGGGTAGACAAAGCAATATAGACCCCCCATACAAACAATCAGACAAACAAACATGACCTCGTAATAAACACCAGCGTGACAGCAAAGTTCATCCAGCTCAATTTAGTCCGAATTAAGAGGTAGGGAATTATAGATGGGGCGCCTTGACTCACGCGTCCACCCTTGTATACAAGTGCTAAGATCGTGCCTGAAGACCGTCCAAAAGCGATAACTAGCTTATCCTCTTGCGACAACCACTACTCCATCAGTGGCGCTATGAACCCCCGACCAGGAGAACATAGACTTTTTTCCGCTACCCTTTCTCTCCAACAACAGCACGGTTGACTGTAGTCCTACTCGACCAGCCTATACACTTGCTATCGAGTTCATCACAACGATGAAACACAGTTTTGTTCTACACTTGCTTGCCACTACCCACCCGTGATCAATTAGCCTATAATTTTATGTATGCACCCCGGACCGCCACCAGCTCCTCTAGCAATGTATAGGGAACTGTGGCGCATCGGGTGATGCACGCACCTCGCGCTGCCCCGGCCTTGCCAGCAATGTAGAAGACGGTCACAAACAACGAGTGCTTTTAGACCATCTCGTTTTTAATAGAGACGGCGGTGGTGTGAGTTAAAGCTATAGACAAAAAGCTGTGACTTTCTCCCTCTCAGCTGCACTTGTCCAGCCCCACAAACACGGGGAGGTTTTACACACACACCCCGCGCTACAGCCGGAGCCGTGTTTACAGAGAGGCGATAGGAGTAATATCTCCGGCTGCTTATTTTCAACTGCTGTGTTGGCCGCTGAAACCCCCAGAATTCGGCGATTTGTCCAATACAAATCTTTACATTGCTTTCATACAGAAGCTCCACTTTACTGATGCCTTTCTTTAAGGTTTCTCTAAACATGAGCTGTGCATGCTTGTATGGCACTTTCGTCCCGAGCAGCTACACAGAGGAAATCAACCAGGATTTTAGGATACCGTCAATCACAGATTCTGGTAAGGCAATGTCCAAATGTAGATTTGAAATTACACTTACCAGTTCTGAAGATGTGTTGGTATCCTGCCGACAACGCCAATTTGTACGGGAAACTTCTGTGTAGCAATGCAGTGGGAGTCACCGACTCAGGAAAGAGACACGGGAAGAGCAGGAGCTTTGATGTCAAACACTGATGGTTTATTTGGAGCTTCGGCCGAAGAATTCACATCACAAGTCCAAGAGCCAGAGGTTCTGACTTCACGGTAGAGTTGCCACGTCAATTCTGAAGAACTCTACCCCAGACCCATGTATTTAGCTAGTTCAGAGAGCATCATCAACATGCTGCATAACAAGATAAAATCATAACACCTCTATCAGCTGACGCCAACAGGCAGGAACATAGAATCATAACACCTCTATCAGCTGACGCCAACAGGCAGGAACAGGGAGACAGAACACTGAGAGCGCAGCAGCCAAGGTTACGAGGTGCGTGTGCTCAGTCAGGACAGTTTGAACTGATAAACTGGGTCAAAGTTATGGGCCTTGGAAAATATTTCCCCAACATCTATGACTTTGTTCATCATATTTTGAAACACTACAGAGATTGTTATCAACATACAAATATTACAACATACAACTCACTTTGTATGACATTTTCCAAAATAATTTACTTGTCCCTTATTTTTCTTTTTTGTAGGGTTGCAGGATATTTTGCACGTCATGCATAAAACCTCTCATCTTTTCTTGAAACTGACATACATTTGAAAAAAAGGACTTGACCAGTGCTGTCCTTTTTACAAACAAGTTATTATACTGTGTCTTCCTCACCCGTGTCTCTTCCTTCAGCCATCACAACAATCAAGTCAGATCTATCAAATTAATCATCTACCCCTTCCTTTTCCCCACCCTAGGGTCCATGTGACTCTGTAGAGTCAAAACACCTCCCCCTCCAGACCCTCCCCCTTCTTTTACCTCCCTTTCCTGTTTTATGCTCAGTCCCTGTGACTCTGTCTATGGCAGGTGTCCCCACACTGTTGGTTTAAAACAAAAAGTAATCTTTCAGATAATCTAGTTCCTTTCTCACAGTATGGGTTTAAAAAAAGAAGAATAGACATCTCTGAGGGATGTAACATCACAGTTTTAGTGAAAATATTTTCTTTACATATCACCGTTTCTTTACTGTTTTTGAGATAACAGTGTCTCCCATTGTCTCCCCACACACATACCAAACACATGCAAACACACACAAAAAACACACACACACTATACTGTGACTCTCAAAGGCTAGTTTGTGTGACCTTTTTATATTTGTTATGATATTCTGATATCCCATAACATTATTAGAGCCAAATGTAACTTAAATCACCAATCTCCATCAGAGATAGCGTCTATTATTAACTCAACTTCATTTAAAGCTATTGCTTTCAAGCTTTTAACTTAAATACGCTATGCTCTGCGATAAATCTGAAACAATAATCATTGGACAAAACAAGCTCACCACACCTATCCATAACTTCACCCTCAACATAGACGGCTTCCCAGTTCAAACCTCCCCTCACATCGATAGGCATCATATTTGACCAAACCCTCTCCTACAACAAATACATCAAACAGATCACAAAGACAGCCTTCTTCCACCTCAAAAACATCGCCCGTCTACGTCCATCCCTCTCTCCCACTGCTGCCGAAACCCTCATCCACGCCTTCATCACCTCCCGTCTAGATTATTGCAACAGCCTCCTCTACGGTTCACCTGCAAAAATCCTCAAAAAACTTCAATATATCCAGAACTCCGCCGCCCGTCTACTCACCCACACCCGAATCCGTGAACACATTACACCCATCCTCATCAAGCTCCACTGGCTCCCCATCCCCCAGAGTATTCAGTACAAGATCCTCCTGATGAAATACAAAGCCCTCCATAACCTGGTCCCATCCTACCTGACTGACCTCCTCCACAGACACACTCCCACTCGCTCCCTCCGCTCTGCTACTGCCAACCTCCTGTCCCTCCCCACCCGGACCAACCTCAAGTCCTGGGGCGACAGAGCCTTCTCCGTTGCTGCACCCACCTTCTGGAACTCACTACCCCAATCCATCAGAGATTCTTCCTCCCTCACAGCATTCAAAACATCACTCAAAACCCACCTGTTCCACACTGCATTCAACCACTGACCACCCCCCTCCCCCCCTATTTTCTGTTTTGTTTATCTCTTTTTGTATTTCTTTGTTATATCTTTTTTTTTCTTTTTTTTTTCTCTTGTCTTTATTTTTCTTAACTCTCTTTCAAAGCGTCTTTGAGTTTCATGAAAAGCGCTATAAAAGTCCCATGTATTATTATTATTATTATTATTATGCAACGTTGGCTAAATACTGAGAAGTATGGTGTGAATGTAAAAACCATCCAGAAATAAAAGCTATGTCGGGGCTAACGTAATTACCAACTCTTGTGTGGTATCAGACCCTGACCACCAGAACATAAAAACAAACCATTTGGTCACTGTCAGTCATCAGTTCCAAGCTTCAAGTATAGTTCGATATGTCCAGACATATCCAATATGCCCGACCGCAAACACTTAAAGAAAATAAGTTATGATACCTTGATATACCATACTATTACTTTTTGTTTTTGTTGTTGATACATTCAAAAATATTATAATGACTATTTGACATATACCAGGGCTATGCGATTGGCGAAGTTAATATATACCGGCCCTTTGAGTAGAATGTTAAAAAGTAAGCTCGTGCCCACTCCTTAGGTTGGCTTTACTTAGGTTAAATACTTTAGTTAAAAATAGTGATGTTCTAGATATAGTTCAATTGGAGTAATTTAAGTTGTCTGATGCATTTTATAGTTTGACTTTTTGAATATACTGATGTGTTTATTCAAAACCATAATGCACACAAGCCTGTTTTGTTTTTTTGTCGCACTGGTGTGCGCACTTAAATTGATGTTGATGGTTAAATGAGTTAATGGTTCACATGTACTGAGTTCTGAACATGTCATCTAAATGTAGGAATGCCTTGGGCATATGGTTTCCTGATTTCTGCGTAATGCTTTTACAACATACAATAGAAGCACTCCTATGTTGTTGGAGTACATTACTGTATGTGTAGTTAACACGATTGCTCATATTTCAAGGCATATTTTTCTTGACCCCTTTTTTTGGATCTCTTCATCCACTGTCCCCATTCAAAAACTATTAAATAGCCCTGCTATATACTATGACCATTATTTTTCTTATTTATATACATATTTATATACCATACTATCATTTTATAGTATAAGGAGCTCGACGCTCGTGCACTGTCAACAGGAGGGTGGGGGGAGTCTCGCTGCGGGGAAGCAGTGTGGGGACCTATTTACAAACAGATGTAAATAACTGGTTTAAACGGCATAATAATAAGGACGATCGTCCGTTCTGTGATTCTCCAGAACACACATGTTATGATATTAGGGTCATGCAGAGTGAGATGAGATCGCTGTCCCTTTAAGAGAGAGAGAGAGAGAGAGAGGGGTGTGGCGTGTGCATGTTTGTGTGCATCACGTTCTCACTCCCAACCCGTCACATATTGACGGTCGGTCAGGGCCCCTCCCCGTCACTCTATTACGGAAAGGGTACCCCTTGAGAGTCAGTTTTCGACGTGCAGGGCGTCCCATTGACTTGCATAGAGCTCCCATAGCGTTGATAATAGACGCCAGAACGCTCCCCGACGGTCGGTTGTTATTGTGAATATTAAAATAATAATAATTTATTTTGTAATAGTCACACTCGATTTCGCCGATTTTCTTGTTGCCCCAGCTGGTTGACACCTCTTTTAGCAGAAATAAAGGCTACATTAATGTAGGCTATTAAATCGATGTTAATCCATGTGTGTGGTTGTGGAATTAACGGAGCTGTAATTTACAAACTCTTCATCTACAACCCTAATTATATTTAAAAACATTTTAGTAGTCCTCACGAATTACTTTAATGTAAATTAAAATTTAAATGTGAAGGGATGTGTGTAATGAGGTGATTGACATTATTAACCCACGGATCTATGGGTTGGGGTATTGTTCCGCACGGACATTTTAGTTAACCGGACTTCCTGTTGATGTGAAATCAGAATTAAAAAAAATAATAATACTTTATTCCGAGTTTGCTTGCTTTTCTCTTTGGAGGTCATCACATAACGGCATTGTAATACACGGTTCGGCTGTATTACATATTACATATCTGCCGTAGTTCGCTAGAGCCCTGGTGAGAAGACTTCTAGACAAACAGGAAGAACTGCCGCCGAAACTGAATATGTGACGTGGATCATAAATATAAATATATCAGCAATTAAACAAAATCTTCAATTTTTCTTCACAATATACATCTCCTTGCAGTATCAATACTAATTCGGCTGACTTTTATATTTGATCCAATCGGTATATTGGTATATTTACACCGTAACGGCACAGCTGATAGAAAGGGACACCTGGTGGTTAAAGCACGTTATTGAAATGTATTATTTTTATTATTAGATATTAATAGGAGTATAAATATAAATATTAAGCCTGACAAAGTACTAATATATTGCTTTCCTGCAATGTTAACTATTGCATGTTTAAGCACTAATTTTAACTGATAGTATACATATGTATTATACTCTTATAAGATGTATGTAGATAGTATAAGAAATGTATTGAATGAAAAACTTGGGTCGCAGGTTCCTCAACAGGGCATTACAAGACATCTATCAATATGTGTGTATACCTCCAGCAATGTTAACTATGTTGAAGCACTTATTTTAACTGATATTATACATATGTATTATACTCTTATATGATGTATGTAGATAGTATAAGAAATGTGCAGAATATGACAGTTTAATGGTGGAGGTTTTCACACATATTGATAGATGACTTGTAATGCACTGTTGAGGAACCTGCGAACCAAGTTTTTCATCTCCGACCTTGTCAGGTATTGAACAATCAATAAATAAAGAACACAGAATTATTAAATATAAAACACAGAATTTGTGTGATTATACTAAATGATTTACAAATAAACACCACTGCATATTACATTACATTACATTGCATTTAGCTGACGCTTTTATCCAAAGCGACTTACAAGAAGTACATTCGACCAGGAAGACACAACCTTGAAGAAAACAGAATCATATAAGTACATCAGGTTTCATAGAGCCAAACATTTCAAGTGCTACTCAACTGGCTATAGATAAGCCAGTCCTTTATTAGTATATAAGTGCTCTGCTAGCAGTTCTTTGTTAGTAATTCTATCGCTCGAGGTGGAGTCGAAAGAGATGAGTTTTCAGTCTGCGCCGGAAGATGTGCAGGCTTTCTGCTGTCCTGATGTCAATGGGGAGCTCATTCCACCATTTTGGAGCCAGGATAGCAAACCCACGTGTTTTTGCTGATGGGAACTTGGGTCCCCCTCGCAGCGAGGGTGCAGCGAGTCGTTTGGCTGATGCAGAGCGTAGTGCACGCGCTGGGGTGTACAGTTTAACCATGTCCTGGATGTAGGAAGGGCCAGATCCATTCGCAGCATGGTACGCAAGTACCATTGTCTTGAAGTGGATTCTAGCAGTTACCGGAAGCCAGTGAAGGGAGCGGAGGAGCGGAGTGGTGTGGGAAAATGTTGGAAGGTTGAAGACCAGACGAGCAGCTGCATTCTGGATGAGCTGCAGAGGTCGGATGGCACATGCAGGTAGACCAGCCAGGAGGGAGTTGCAGTAGTCTAGGCGTGAGGTGACGAGAGCCTGGACCAGAACCTGCGTGGCTTTCTGGGTCAGCTGGGGACGAATCTTCCTGATGTTGTAAAGCGTGTATCTGCAGCAACGGGTTGTAGCAGCGATGTTTGCAGCGAAGGACAGGTTGTTATCTAGGATCACACCCAGATTCCTTGCAGTCTGAGTCGGGGAAACAACAGAGGTGCCGATGTTGATTGTCAGGTCAAGAGTGGGACAATCTTTTCCCGGAAGGAAAAGCAGTTCAGTCTTGTCAAGGTTGAGCTTGAGGTGATGAGTGATGATCCACTGAGAGATGTCAAATAGACAAGCAGAGATGCGTGCGACGACCTGGGTCTCTGAGCGGGGAAAGGACAGAATTAATTGGGTGTCGTCAGCGTAGCAGTGGTATGAAAAACCATGCGGGCTAATGACTGATCAGAGCGAGTTTGTGTACAACTGTTACACATGCTGATGTAATGCAAATGTTTCCAACTTGGGATTAATAAAGTATATCTTATCTTAAGATGATCGATGGCTAGGTAGGGCAGGGTGGACCCGTTCAAATCCAGTTTTGGGCAGTCTGCCGTGGTTCCATCCCATTTCAAAGTGCTGTTCGACGCTCGGTGTAACCCTCGGAGCACACTCAAACATCCAATCACAGAGCTTGAGGACTATGCACTGTAACTTTTATCCATGTATTTTTTCTTTTAATGTTTATTTTATTATCTTTTCTTTTTAATGACTGATTTTAAATGCCATTTTCTTAATGTCTTTCGTTTTTTGTAAAGCACTTTGAATTGCCTTGTGTTGAAAGGTGCTATATAAATAAACTTGTCTTGCTTTGCCTTGCCTTGCCTATCACAGGGTTTGTCAAGCGAAGCGGAGAGAATACTTACTTCCGGTGTAAAATTCTCTAAAGCACCTACTATGAGCTGCTCCGACCCTCGGTCCTGACGGACTCCAACTTGTGTTTATTAATCAAACAAATAAATAAACACAAGGATAATTATGTGTTATTGTTGAGTAAATAACAGTGTGTGGTTTAGAAAAGAATACAACATTTAAAAAAAATGAAACAATACAGATTTCAGTATTCTGAGCCCCTACTCTCCCCATAACTGATGGCAACAAAAGTCCTACATTATTCAATTAAAATAAAGAAGTAAAAACAATAAGTATGGCTTGATATTGAGTTAGAAAAAGGTTGATAAACGCTGTGAGAATGGATCTGCGGAGAGCATTTTGCCGCAATCCTAACTCCTCTATTACCAACGTTCATAAAAAAAAAAAATCTGACTCTCAAGGGGTGCCCTGTCCGTAATAGAGTGACGTGGAGGGGCCCTGACCGACCGTCAAAATGTGACGGGTTGGGAGTGACAACGTGTTGGTGTGTGTGGATGGTAGAGCGAGAGTGAGCGAGCGTGTGTATGTTTCTGGAAGTGAAACAAGGAAGCAGAAAAACAGAGGTCTGTGATGTATTTTGTGAAACAGAAGAACAACTAAATAAATGCAATGGCCTCCCAAGAAGAGCTCGCCTCTGTCCAGTCATTTAAGCTAAAGTGGGTTATTGAACCTGAAGCTTGTTGCTTCTGCCCTGGGAGACGACAGAGAGTCATCCCCCCTGTTTCCTCGACTACGGTCTGGGAGCCGACAGGAAAGTTCAACACACAGTCCGCCCCTTTGTAGCATATTATTTCAATGAGAGATGAGCAGATCGCCACTGGGCTTTCAACTAAAGACACAGCCACGCAAAAACTGCGGCATTTGTACAGCTCCTTATGGGTACTGCAATTGGTGAAGTGCTTTCCTCTGTGGTGAAACGATCAGCACTGCACCACGGAGGAAAGCGGCAGAAAGTCGCCTGCAGTTAAAGAGAGCGGGGCTGCGTTGCGTGCATGGCTTCCTTCTGCAGGTAACGGGGAGACGCGCTCTGGCGGCGGTCTCATTCAGGATCCGAACATACAATTTAAATATTTTGCACACTTATTCCACTTATTCCTTGTGTGCCACTGGTTACGGTGCCGCGTGCCAATGGTGGCACGCGTGCCAGGGTTTGCCGACCCCTGCAGTAAAGCATCTAAAAAAACATTCAAAAAAAGTCAGGCTATTAAAGTTATCAAAACTGCATTGTCTCACTGCAACAGCCTTAAAATCACAAACTTGCCATAATTAGAATTTGATTATTAAAGAACATCTATTCAGAAAAAGTACTTAATTGTTTACCTGTTGTAAAGTTTTGCATGCATTAAAGTGTAACTGACAGTATCTTAGTAACACAAAAACCGATTTTCTAACGCTGTGCATGCAGTAGGCGTTGGACTGGAAGTACCGGAGACCATAAACGGTTTTGAAAACTTCTGTCACGTAGTGATCATCTTCTCAATAAAACATCTTTGCTGATGTTTTTCGAGTCTTCTGGCCAATCAGAATCAAGATTGTTGCCGGAAGTCCCCACGGAGAATAACTTTGCTGTATAACTATTCTTTATACATCCATGGGTACAACTTCAGATACAAATGAACACATAATGAAATATGACCCCCGGTTTGATGATTGACAGGTCGCAGAACAATTGGAGCTACCCTTACCCACAATTTAAAGTAATTCACACAGACTATCGCCTCCTTGCTCTTCTCTCTGTGTGAAGCAGCAAGCTGTCAACAAACAATGGCATAACATATTATTAAGTCGGGTAGCAACAGATGTATTTATTTTCTTCTCAGAATGTACCTGAATCCGTAGTTTATATGTTAGTATTTCTAAAAATCTCCTGGGAGAGAATACCCCCAGACCCCCTTCTGGGGTTGGGTTTTCAGCATGTCTGCCTTTTTATGTTATACAGTTCAGCTTTGATTCCATCATCTCATTAAACGATTTTTAAAGCATACTTTAGTTCTGTGAAGGGATATAAGGAATATATGCACTGTACTTCACTTTAATTAATATTGTATGCTGAAAAGTGTATATATTACAGTGTGGTGACACCATGTGGGACCATAATTCACCTTGCTTATTGTGTTGCCACACGGACCCTTTAGTGGGGAACACCTGTAGCTTTAGCTGCCATTCCTGCTAGCTCATCAGGCAGAGCAGTGCATGTGTTAACCTCTCTGATATAAATGGATAATAAAGTAGAGAAACTACATAGCCTACTGATATACACCTGGACATCAGCAGGAGAGGACTCTTTAAAGTAGAGACACTACATACTGATATACACCTGAACATCAGCAGGAGAGGACTCTTTAAAGTAGAGAAACTACATACTGATATACACCTGAACATCAGCAGGAGAGGACTCTTATATTCGTAATTTCATATATGATATTTTACTGCATAGGACATATTATATAATGGGACCAGTGTTTCCGTTAGCACCGGAATTACCTTTATTTTCTGAATAAAAGTAATATTTGCAGTTTGCATTAGGGACTGTTCACATGCAGCCTTTTTGCGAGCTCAAATCCACACACTGATTTCTCGTTGCACCGAATCACTCCATTATCGTGGAACATCGGCCAAGCTATTTTTTTACTTGGAAGCCATACTATACATTTCTAATGTAAAACTTTGGGGTACTATTTTGGGCTCTCAACAGGTCTGTATGAGCTGGCAAGTCCATTATTTGGGGATTAGTTAGAAAAAAATGAAAAGAAACGTTGGTATCGGCGCAGAATCAGTGCATCCACTATATAAAGTTGGAGATCTTAGGAATTATTGTAAGCCATTTTAGATAAAAGTGTTTGATATATTAAATATAAAATGAAAAGTGAAGTACAAAAACATTCCTCTCGTGTAGCTGATGCAACCTCTCTTGGTATTGCGAGGGGGGGGGGGTGTGTTGCATCATCACCGTGTTAATGAAGTCCCTGAGGTCAGAGGTCAGCTGGCCGTCAGCATGTATGTTTGTCCTGTTGTTACGTTTAACAGTTTCTACTTAACCCCCCGAGGCGAGGACCAGTGAGACCAATCAGAGGCCAGTGACAACCTCCCCTCGGACACACACACACACACTCATATTCTCGTCTGTGTGTGTGTAACGTTCAGTAAGTGTTGCATAAGCGTTTAAACTTCCAGATTCTAAAAGTTTAGAATCGATACGATAAACTTTATTATCCCCAAAAAGGAAATGAGTTCTGGACTCTGTCCTATAGAAAGACCAATTACACTGGTCCCATTATATAATATTTCCTATGCAGTATAATATAATATTTGAAATTACGAATGTATGAGTCCTCTCCTGCTGATGTTCAGGTGTAATTCAGTATGTAGTGTCTCTACTTTAAAGAGTCCTCTCCTGCTGATGTTCAGGTGTATATCAGTATGTAGTGTCTCTACTTTAAAGAGTCCTCTCCTGCTGATGTTCAGGTGTGTATCAGTATGTGAGTCTCTAGAGCTTGGTGTCCTTCTTAGTCACAGGCTGGAGCAGTGTTCTGTTTTGTGGACAGGAAATACAAGTCTCTGCGCCCCTGTATTGGATTTTGTGGTCTGAACGACACCACTGTAAAAAATAGGTAACCCCTCTGACCCATCTAACATGCTTTTGAACTCATGAAAGGCATTACTGTTTTCATCAAACTAGACCTTGGAAATTCCTTTGATCTGGTTTGCATTCGGGAGGGTGATGAATGGAAGCACCCCCAGTGGCCGTCATGAGTACTTGGTCATGTCCTTCGATCCGACTAACACCCCTGCAGACTTCCAAGCCTTAGTGAACAATGTAGGACGTGCTGAATAAATGTGTCTTTGTCCACCTGCATGATATGTCTGTTTTTCCAGATCCCAGCAGGAGAGTCATGTGAGGAGGGTCCTGCTTCTAGAGACCCATGTCTTTCTGAATGCAGAGAAATGTAACTTTTGGGGGTTTGTGCTCAAATGTGAAAGCTTCCAGATGGTTCTAACCAAGGTCTGTAATACATGCGTACTTCCAAAAGGTTCACATCCTGCAATGCCTGTTGGGCCTCAGCTCTTTAACCGCTTTTATTCACTTTCTCTACCATCAAGGTTCACAGAAGGCCAAACCTGATGCCTCCTCTACGCAGTTTCAGAAGCAGCAACACCCTGCAGAGGAGGTGGAGGAGGAGGAGGAGGTACTTCCCGTTTCCTGCGTGGTTGGTGCTCTAATTGGAAATTGGGGGTCAGGTCAAAAAGTCTCACGTTAACACTTCTCTCCAAAAATAGGGCTTTGTGCATTGGTGTGACATTAACCAACTAAATGTAAAAACACTGAGGAGATGGTGTGGGACCCTGACAGTGGGAGTGACCTTAGGCCGGTAGTTATCCATACAGTACCCAGAACTCAGGGGGGTTCACATTGATAGTGCACTCAGCTGCAGGGTCCATGTTGATAGTCTTCAACAGCAGGTATGTTTGAGTAGACTTAGGGCTTGTGGAGTTCAGGGGAAAGTCAGGTTTTCATTCTGGTGTTGTATACACTTCATGAACACACATGCACAAACAGGATCACATGCATTATTTGAGAGGTGGCAGAGCGAAGGGGCTGCTCGGGAGCAGATGGGGCTTCAGTGCCTTGCTCAAGGGCACCTCTGGCATTTTGCTCAGAACCGGTGAACTTTCAGTACCCAAGCCAAGTCCCTACAGACCTGGCAGTGCAGCTGAGATCACAGATCGCTCGCCCGGTACAGACTGCTATGAAAAGAAAAAAACATCAATCCCCCCCAAATAATACATGAGTCGTCCCTCTGGAGTCGGTGGACGCGCCGGCGCGTCCAGATGCGCATAATTTTCCGTAATTAATCATATATTTTCGATTATAAGGAGTAGAAATATGATTCAGATATCCGCGGAATCGCTGGAAGAGTAGCTTTCCAGTGGTATCTCCTGTGAGACTGTAACCAGAGCACAGCAGACAATATGGCCGCTCAAAGCAGCTTGACTTTACACTGTGTGGGATTGGTGGATACGTGTGTCCGTCAAGGAAATCTCGGCCGGCAGCCGTCATGGTCTGAAATGACCAATGGACATCGAGAAATCACTAAGGGCCTACCCACCAAGTAAACAAAACATAAACCACGTGTCTCCCATCAGTTTACGTCTGTGAGAAGAGAGAGAGAGACAGAGAAAATGGCTAAAAAAAACTTTACAGTTGCCGACTTCGCTAGAGATTTTTTTCGCTAGCAGCAGTGAAGATAGAGCCTCAGAACCTGAAGTCTTCGACTCTTCTGAAGAAGAAGAACACAAAGACAACAACAAGGATCCATTTGGACATGGGTAAGTGTAAATATGACAGTAATAGTGTACTGGCAATGTGTGGGGAATACCGCGAAAATGAACAATAGGTTTATTGATATATATTTTTTATCGAGAGTCATGAACTTTTTATTGGGACAAAATAGACTCCATTAGCAAACGTTTACTCTGTGTTAACGTTATTTTGTTGTGTAAAAGTAAGATTACATGTGTAGATGATTAAATTAATCATTTATTCGTCCCACAACGGAGACATTTACAGTGACATGTTTTTGCCATCGATTATTTTATCATACTGTTCTGTACAGATGAGACTTTGTCATAGATTTATTTATATGTGTGCCTGTTATTATTTTACCATCCTGTACAGATGAGACTTTGTAATCAGATGTATGTATATGTGTGTCTGTGATTTTATACTGAATGTAAAGTAACTGGAAATGTGTGTGTGTGTGTGTGTGTGTGTGTGTGTGTGTGTGTGTGTGTGTGTGTGTGTGTGTTTGTGTGTGTGAGATCGAGAGAGATTCCTTCTCCAACCTCCCAAACTTTCTTTTTATGTGTGCATTGTTATTTGTGCTTGAGCAACATTTTACTTGAACTTTATTTCAATGAAATTAGTTGTAATTATTGTCCTACATTTTAATTTGTTTTACAGAGATGTTTCACAGCTGTCTGGGCCTAGTGGCCCACAGGTGGCGGCGTTTATCCAGCAGCCAGAACATCCATCTGTGCCAGCCCCCAGGTCAAGATCTACTGTGGCTCAAGGGCCTTCACCAGAGCCATCACCACCAAGGACCAGCAGACCAGCATCACTACAGCTGCCTCCACCTCCATCTGCGGCTGCCACCAGGTCAAGATACACCTCAGCACAAAGGCTCCACCACAGCCATCACCTTCAACCCAGCCAGCAAGGAGGTCTCATGGAGGTCTCGTATAGCACTTGTACACCCCACCTACACAGCAGCCCATGCACCATCACCCCCACCTACACAGCAGCCAGACCCACTGTCTTGGAAGACAGACAAAGACCTTGACACTGTCTTGACATTTATAATGAATAGTTGGTTGAAAGTTCTGATGTTCAATTTTGTAAATAGTTATATTTTCCAGTTTCTTATATTTATATAAATAGTTGGTTGAAAAAAACATATTTATAATAAATTGTTGGTTGAAAAAAAAGGTTGAATGCTCAATTTGTATTTGTACACATCACATGAACCTTGGTATGTAATATGAAGTAATTATTCAGTCCTAATGTATCTCAGTCCCTGCTGTGGTGAAAGTAGAGTGATAAACACCTGTTTTACTCAAAATTCGATTTTTTTTTTTTTCATTTTAGACATGAATTACACATTTGTATACAGTGTAATTCAAATATTTCACTGCTTTAGTGATCCTAAGACTTTGGTAACCAAATCTAAAACACCGAAACAATTCGATCACATGAGTAAATTTGTGTTTTCACAAGAGTTTTGAAGATTTTCCGAAAATCGGATGTCAAATTTTAAGCTTTTGAGCTACTTACCTCATCAAACAGTGCTCTAAGGTGAGTAATTTGCATATATAGCAATACCAGAGATTGTCCTTAGCATTTTGATATGTAACACATGGGGTGCCATGTTAGAAGAAATACATTTAAAAGGTGATTTAACCTCTTAAGCCCGAGGGTCCCCCCAGTGGACCCTCCCCACAGTTTTTTTACGAGACTATGTCTCAGGGCTTCTTAACATTTATGAAACTATTAATGTTCCATACCCTTTTAACGCTAAGAAACTCCGCTAACTGACAATGTGAACCATTTTTAGCTAAAAGAAACACAAGAGTAATACCAAGCCTTTGAATTAGCATGGAGCGAAAAAATGCTAACTTATGCTAACGGATTTTGCACAGCACTCACGGTAGAAATGCCCTTATTACTTATCGTAACTGCATAAACAAGATATACGATTTAAAGCTGAGACTCCACAGATTCCAGACATATAATATCATCACTGTACGCCCCCGAATTGCGGAGCTATCAGCCAGAAAAGAGAAAGTAAACAACATCCGGTTTAAAAAATATTACAATAATTTCGTCTTACCTTTTTTGATTTGTGATCAAAAGTTGTGTTCACCAGAATAAAAACGCCGCTCAAGGTTAATCCAATGTCTTTGTGTCACGTAGAAATTTTGACTGATAATCCTTCATCATATTTATGGCAATATACTGGGTATAAAATGTTGTCGTCCAGGCGTGCACTTTCAGATATGCTTTGTTCACTTCTCTATTACGTCCGCTATGGTAATGTTTACGTTGATTTGGGAACTGCCCATCGATTCTATTGGTTCTGATGGTTAAGAAAAAGGTGTAAATCACACGAATCGACCAATGGGTTCCAGAGATATGGTCCTGCGTAAAGTATAAAGAATGCCAGCCAGTTTAAGTACTTTACGCAGGCGGCTTCATTTATTGTTTACTACGTAACAGCAGGCATTACAGCAGAACCCACACGGAGGACAGAGCGGACAGCAGATAACGGAATTGCAGTTTTATTGCTTATAGATTATCAGAACATTTCAAAGGGGACACAGCCCCATTGGATATTAACCTATGGATTAACTACATCATCGTTTTTATCGTTTTAATGCCATTGAAGACCAGTTTAGACCAGACAAAGAGGAAGGTAAGCCATTAGCCTAGCACATGCTAGTACCTAGCGCCACTTGTTTTGATGTACGTTTTTGTTGATAACGTCGCAAGTTTGTATCTTTCAGTGTTGAGGTGGGCACCGTTAGATTCTGTGTCTTTACGATCAAAAACGATGTGTTGGATGTGCAGCTAGGATAAGTAATAAGGGAGCTAGGATAAGTAATAAGGGAGCTAGGAGTGATTTTCGGTGCAGTAATAGGTTAGCATTTTTCGCTCGGGGCTAATTCAGATGCTCACTGTTAGCATTGTGTTTTTTTTTAAAAAGATCAGTTAAATTAGTTTTTTCCCGTTATATGGATATAAAATATTCATAGTTTATTAAATAGTAAGGTTCCTTAGACGTTGTTTCCTGCAAATGACGCGATTTCGGTCCGTGGGGCCTATAAGTGCTATATAAATAAACTTGCCTTGCCTAAGAGGATAACAGAGTATGTTCTTATATTTTATTTTTATTTTTTTTCACAACAGTTGTATTTGGATGGAATGAATACCTATAGTGAAAATTCAAAGTAATAAAATGATTTTTACAGTGAAAAAGTTCAAATGGAACCGATGGTTCCCAAATTACCCAGAGGTGAGTCCGCCTGGACTTTATTTTTCTAAACCTCTCTAAAAAGGTCAAATTTCACTTGTTTTGCATCAATCTTGATACTGGGTACTTATTATATGTTATAGTTTGGATTCCTAAAGCTTTTAGTCTACTAACCCATCATTCAAGGGTGGTTTTTACTATAAGTAATGTTTTTTTTTTAGGCGGACATTAGAATTTACATGTTTTTACTATGTTCCATCTGAATTTACTTTAAAATAAAAACATCTATATTCATTCTGACACTTCTACATCCAACTCACAGATGTAACCTTGCTTTGAGAGAAAAGATGATTAATTTACCCCTTTTAGAAGTGAAGATATAGTCTTTGTTGTGTTAGTGGCATTTTCGAGCCTGAAACCTGAAAAACAGGCTCAGGGCTTAAGAGGTTAAGAAAACATCAAAAAATCGAGAAAATACCCTTAGACTCCAGAGGGTTAAACAGACACAACAAATGTATGATCCCCCCACCTCCACATCCTCCATCCACCAGAAGGAGATTCAGCGTCCCTCAAAACAGGTTAAAATGGCTAAAACCACTCATTCCTGACAATAAGCTTATCAACAAACATATGTAATGTAGTTTATAATGTTGGTCATGAGTTTGTACTGTACATTTTTAATGTAAAACTTAGGGGTACTATTTTGGGTTCTCAACAGGTCTGTATGAGCTTGCAAGTCCATTATTTGGGGATTAGTTAGAAAAAAATGAAAAGAAACGTTGGTATCGGCCCAGAATCAGTGCTTCCATTATATAAAGTTGGAGATCTTACGAATTATTGTAAGCCATTTTAGATAAAAGTGTCTGATATATTAAATATAAAATGAAAAGTGAAGTACAAAAACATTCCTCTCATGTAGCTGATGCAACCTCTCTTGGTATTGGGAGGGGGGGTTGCATCATCACCGTGTTAATGAAGTCCCTGAGGTCAGAGGTCAGCTGGCCGGCAACATGTATGTTTGTCCTGTTGTTACGTTTAACAGTTTCTACTTATCCCCCCGAGGCGAGGACCAGTGAGACCAATCAGAGGCCAGAGATAACCTCCCCTCGGACACACACACACACAAACACACACACACGAGAATATGAGTGTAAGGGTCAGTAAGTGTTGCATAAGAGTTTAAACTTCCAGATTCTAAAAGTTTAGAATCGATACGATAAACTTTATTATCCCCAAAAGGAAATGAGTTCTGGACTCTGTCCTGCAGTTCCACAAAAGATAAAAATCATAGAAAGGACCAAGTACACGATAAAAGACAATGCCATATTAGCACATGTGCAAATACACAGTTTACACATACACTTATACACAGACAACATACTGACAATGGCGACCTGTTGCGCAAACCTCATGACCAACATTTAAACTATACATTACATCTGTTTGTTGATAAGCTTATTGGCAGGAATTAGTGGTTTTAACCGTTTTAACCTTTTTTGAGGGACGCTGAATCTCCTTCTGGTGGCTGGAGGATGTGGAGGTGGGGGGATCATACATTTGTTGTGTCTGTTTAATGATGGACGACGCGTGGATTATTTGGGGGGGATTGATGTTTTTTTCTTTTCATAGAAGTCTGTACCGGGCGAGCGATCTGTGATCTCAGCTGCACTGCCAGGTCTGTAGGGACTTGGCTTGGGTACTGAAAGTTCACCGGTTCTGAGCAAAATGCCAGAGGTGCCCTTGAGCAAGGCACTGAAGCCCCATCTGCTCCCGAGCAGCCCCTCCGCTCTGCCACCTCTCAAATAATGCATGTGATCCTGTTTGTGCATGTGTGTTCATGAAGTGTATACAACACCAGAATGAATCACTGAATTTCCCCTGAACTCCACAAGCCCTAAGTCTACTCAAACATACCTGCTGTTGAAGACTATCAACATGGACCCTGCAGCTGAGTGCACTATCAATGTGAACCCCCCTGAGTTCTGGTTACTGTATGGATAACTACCGGCCTAAGGTCACTCCCACTGTCAGGGTCCCACACCATCTCCTCAGTGTTTTTACATTTAGTTGGTTAATGTCACACCAATGCACAAAGCCCTATTTTTGGAGAGAAGAGTTAACGTGAGACTTTTTGACCTTACCCCCAATTTCCCATCAGAGCACCAACCACACAGGAAACAGGAAGTACCTCCTCCTCCTCTGCAGGGTGTTCCTGCTTCTGAAACTGCGTAGAGGAGGCATCAGGTTTGGCCTTATGTGAACCTTGATGGTAGAGAAAGTGAATAAAAGCGGTTAAAGAGCTGAGGCCCAACAGGCATGGCAGGATTTTAACCTTTTGGAAGTGTGCATGTATTCCAGACCTTGGTTAGAACCATCTGGAAGCTTTCACATTTGAACACAAACCCCCAAAAGTTACATTTCTCTGCATTCAGAAAGACATGGGTCTCTAGAAGCAGGACCCTCCTCACATGACTCTCCTGCTGGGATCTTGAAAAAACAGACATATCATGCAGGTGGACAAAGACACATTTATTCAGCACCTCCTTGAGTACATTGTTCACTAAGGCTTTGAAGTCTGCAGGTGTGTTAATCAGGTCGAAGGACATGACCAAGTACTCATGATGGCCACTGGGGGTGCTTACATTCATCACCCTGCCGAATGCAAACCAGATCAAAGGCATTTCCAAGGTCTAGTTTGGTGAAAACAGTAATGCCTTTCATGAGTTCAAAAGCATGTTAGATGGGTCAGAGGGGTTACCTATTGTTTACAGAGGTGGCGTTCAGACCACAACATCCAATACAGGGGCGCAGAGACTTGTCTTTCCTGTCCACAAAACAGAACAATGCTCCAGCGGGTGACTAAGAAGGACACCAAGCTCTAGAGACTCACATACTGATACACACCTGAACATCAGCAGGAGAGGACTCTTTAAAGTAGAGACACTACATACTGGTATACACCTGAACATCAGCAGGAGAGGACTCTTTAAAGTAGAGACACTACATACTGATATACACCTGAACATCAGCAGGAGAGGACTCTTTTAAGTAGAGACACTACATACTGATATACACCTGAACATCAGCAGGAGAGGACTCTTTAAAGTAGAGACACTACATACTGATATACACCTGAACTTCAGCAGGAGAGGACTCTTTAAAGTAGAGACACTACACACTGATAAACACCTGCACATCAGCAGGAGAGGACTCTTTAAAGTAGAGACACTACATACTGATATACACCTGAACATAAGCAGGAGAGGACTCTTTAAAGTAGAGACACTACATACTGATATACACCTGAACATCAGCAGGAGAGGACTCTTTAAAGTATAGACACTGCATACTGATATACACCTGAACATCAGCAGGAGAGGACTCTTTAAAGTATAGACACTGCATACTGATATACACCTGAACATCAGCAGGAGAGGACTCTTTAAAGTAGAGACACTGCATACTGATATACACCTGAACATCAGCAGGAGAGGACTCTTTAAAGTAGAGACACTACATACTGATATACCAACCCAGTCTCACGGCATTTTGTGTTATAGTCACAAAATTATTGAATCTATTGATTCGTGTTCACCAACACGATTTTCCCCTTTTTTTCGTGTCACACAGAACGATTTGAAAAGCAACGTATTTCTATTGGTAGTACGTTTCGTGCCTGCAACACGTCTTTTTGTCCGGTCGGGTCTTGGAATACCAGGAGCTTTGTGGTTCATAAAAACATTTGCTTACTCAATATCTAAGCCTAACCATCCCTTTTATTTTGAATTGTATAATGTCTGAGTTTTTTTGCCGTCCGTGAGGAAAAGAAATGGCTCAGAGCCTCAGAATACTGAAATCTGTATTTTTTGTCATCTTTCTTTCCTTCTAAATTGTTATTCTTTGGTGCAGGCACGAAACATACTACCAATAGAAATACATTGATTCTAAAATCGTTCTGTGTCAGAATACTGAAATCTGTATTTTTTTGTATATGTTTTTCCTTCTAATTTGTTATTATTTACATTGCTTTTGAAATCGTTCTGTGTGACATGAAAAAAATGGCTTAATTGTGTTGGTGAACACGAATCAATAGATTAATTTTGTGACTATAACACGAAATGCCGTGAGACTGTGTTGGATATACACCTGAACATCAGCAGGAGAGGACGAAAGATGAGTGATCCAAAAAATGTTGTGCAATAACTCTGCTTATATGTTCTTGAGAGCTTCTAAATTGCAGGTGGTCTTTTCACACCGCACAAGCAGTGGTTGTACCATATTTACAACACTTATTCACAAGTGGGATGGGGTGTCAGGCACATAATTGCAGCCTCCTAAGCAGTGGCGGCGCTAGGGCTCAAGCCCCCGGATGTTATCTGAAAAGCCCCAAATGTTTCCCTTAAAGATGTTTTATTTTTTTTAAAACGTCTCTTGAGTAATGTGAAGTACAACAGAGAGGCAGCAGCTGCGGGACAGTAGCCTGCGTACTGCATAGCCTCCCCTGCCCTGAAGGAGAAATTAGGGTTAGGTTAGGGTTAGTGCGAACAGTCGAACAGTCGCCCCGCTGCGAGGCTCTGCGAGGCTCCGGTGAGTTCACAGTTCATGGTCCACTTAGTGTAAAGTGTTGCTCGGATTGTCTAGTGGGGTCCACTAGCCAATCCGAGCAACACTTTAGCATTTATTTGAAAGAACGTGTTCTTAAAAAGGGCGGGCAAATTTGACATTGTCCAAATGTCTCCGTTTTCACACTGCTGAATCCTTGGGTTGGATGCATGAAACAATTCAAGTATCAGCTCCCAGTATCATTGTGGAGATATAACCTTTTACATTTCAAATACCCCATATCCTGCAGTTAAGTATTGAAGTGGACGTACACTTAGAATACCCTACTGATGGACACGGTACCCTGTATCAAGATTGATGCAAAACAAGTGAAATTTGACCTTTTTAGAGAGATTTAGAAGAAAAAAACCCACTTCTGGGGTCATTTGGGGGCATTTTCCATATCTCTGGCCACCCTCGGTCGATTTTGATGATTGACACCTCTTTTTAACCATTAGAGCCAATAGAATCGAGAGGGAAGTTCCTAAAATCCCTCTAAACATTACCCATTGGTGAATTAGTAATGCGTAGCTAGAATGCCCAAAACCCGAAGCTGGGTTGTAGCTCTCACAAGCATGCATATTAAATCTCCGTTTTTGACAAAAATGGAATGATGGATTATCAGTAATAATTTCAAAGAGACACAGACACATTGGATCAACCTATGGATTAACCTTCAGCAGCGTTCGTTTTTATCGTTTGAATGCCATTGAACACAACTTTTGATCAGAACAACAGCAAAGGTAAGACATATTCCAGTTTTTGCTCCGAAAAGCTACGTTGTGTGATGTCTGGGTTTGCTTCCCCTGTCGCGAGTTTTGATAGCTCAGTGATGATACTAATACCTCTAGAATCTGTGGAATCTCAGCTTGCTAGCTGATATCTTGTTTGTGCATATCCAATACATTATTTCTACCGTGAGTTCTATGCTAGGTGGGTTAGCATATTTTCGCTCAGAGCTCATTCTTGTGGGATTTGTATTTTGTTTCGGTAAAAATGGTTCGTATCGTCCGTTAGCTGAGTTTCTTCCCGTTAAGTGGGTATGACACATTAATAAGTTGTTAAATGTTAAGAAGCCCTGAGACACAGTTTCGTGAAAAAGGGCGGGAAAATTAGACATTGTCCGAACGTCTCCGTTTTCACACCGCTGAATCCTTGGGTTGGATGCATGAAAACATTCAAGTATCAGCTCCCAGTGTCTTTGCATTGTGGAGATATAACCTTTTACATTTCAAATACCCCAGATCCTGCAGTTAAGTATTTGAAGTGGACGTACACTTAGAATACCCTACTGATGGACACGGTGTATTCGAAGTGGACGTCTTGCGCCTCCCTGTGTATTCGGCACGAACGAACCCACCATCCATTTCACCTGGCTCACAATGTAACCACCTCTGATAGAAAGAGGGAGAGCTATCGATGAGTGCACGTGGCGCCGGCCATTGAACACAGTGATGAGGCGTGGAGACAAACAAATATTTTTTTTTATATTTATTTAATGATTTTAAAACTTTTTGTGTACTTTGGTGATGTTTGGACTTTCTCTGTCATCCCCATTGTTAACACTACTTGACCCTAAGGTCAAGGTCTGTTAGTTGGTTACTACGGTACTTTCTGTGGGACGTCTGTTTGGACATGTTGTCATGAACAGGTTTAAAAAGCCGATATTGAAGCAGCCTCCCTTTAGTTCCTGCAGCACTGCTGGTGACTAATGTTGTGTTGTGTGTAAGGTAATTATTTCTCTGTCATTTAAAATAATCTATGTAATTTACAAAGACTGGGCAGTAAGGGTTTACGTTTTTGCTGGATTCTGATATGTTTTTTTCTATGCGCTTGATCAATTTTAACAAGAAAAACTAAAAAATCTGTTTTCATTTCATTTTGCAGATAGAAAAACAATGCCTTTTGAATCAAAAACAATGTCTTCTTCATTTCAGAGTTAAAAGATGAGAAGCAAATCATTGTACAATTGTTTTCTCTCCTAAAACTACAATGATGGTGAATTCTACTTTATCCTACTTCCTTCTTAGCACTTATATCCACGTTGGGAATTTGAGGTACTTGTACTTTATGATAACTACATTTGTATACATTTTGATTGTTGTTGCCAACACGTCTCTGATTGTGGTTATCTGTGTGAACAGGAGCTTACATGAACCGATGTACCTTTTTCTGTGCAGCCTGTTTGTAAATGAACTGTATGGTAGTACAGGGTTGTTTCCATTCCTTCTGGTTCAGATCCTCTCTGACATCCACACTGTTTCTGCTCCGCTCTGCTTCCTGCAGATTTTCTGCTTGTTTACATATGTACATATACAATTTTGTAATTTAGCCCTCATGTCTTATGACAGATATCTTGCTATCTGTTATCCTCTGCAATACAACATTCGTATGACTTCTAACAAGGCGGTCATCTTCATTATTCTTGTTTGGTTGTACTCTTTTGTGAAGTTCTTGATAACATTATCCTTAAATATCCGTTTGACACTGTGTGGAAACATCATTAACAGTTTGTATTGTCATAACTACCTTGTAGTTAAATTGGCATGTTCTGACACTCAGGTGAACAACATTTATGGATATTTTGGTACTTTTCTCACAATCTTTGTCCCTCTCTTTCCAATCCTTTTCTCGTACATTAAGATCCTCAGAGTGTGTTTCTCTGGCTCCAAACAGACCAGACAGAAAGCTGTCAGTACCTGCACACCTCACCTTGTTTCCCTCCTCAACTTCTCTTTTGGCTCCAGCTTTGAAATGTTTCAGAGTAGATTTGATATGAGCGGTGTTCCCAGGGCGCTGCGTATTATTCTGTCACTGTATTGTCTCATCATACAGCCACTAATGAACCCTGTCATGTACGGACTGCAAATGTCAAAACTAAGAAACATATGTAAACATGTGCTCCGTTATAAACTGTTGGCTGGTGGCAGAAATAACAAAAGTATCAGTAAATGAATGTCTTGAAATATTCTGATTAAACATGTATCTAAGTGGATTTTTTTTTACCGTGTTTATAGTGTTGACAACAATGTATTATATTTCCACATTAATTCCAATATTCATGTATCCACAGACAGATTGCAGATGTATACAGTGTAATACACACCTAAATTAATACCTTAATTTAATTACCTGTAAACATTTCCATCTGATCAATGATAAAGACCTGCAGGACATTACACAACATCAAATCCAAGTCCTGCGGCCCTGACATTATAACAGGCTTGGTATATCAAATAATAAACATGTATGGCTTCTTGAATCAAACTAACTGTTTTGATGTGTTCCAGTCAGGCTTTCGACTGCACCTCAGCACTGAGACTGCTCTTGTTAAGGTCTTATTGTTAGATCCCAGTGCTGCATTTGACACTGCTGACCACTAGATATTACTAGACCGACTGAAAAACTGGGTGGGAATCTCACAGTTCTAAATGAGTCTGAATCCTTCCTTAAAAGACAGGAAAAACGTGTTTCTAAAGGAAATTAGACAACAACAACAAATATATGACATGGCTGCAACCTAAGAGGCTGGCGTTCAAGCTGAAGAAGGAGGACGTGTTAATATGAACAGAATCTCAGTGTTAATACTAAAGCACAGATTCTGCCACGTCTCATTGGAATGCAAAGAATTGTACATGAGCTCAACATGGAAGAGAAGGCAGCTCTCAGCTTATTTAAATGTGCAGGTGCAATAAACATATTTTGTCTCCTACATATTTGAATCTTAAAGATAAATAATTGTGATCTTCATAATAATCATAATAATCGGGACATCATTTCGGCCATAAAAGTGCAACCCTGACTTTTAGTGTTGATTGTAAAGTAGTACGAGTACCACTAGTAGTAGTAGTCGGCAGGTTACTTGATACTCAAGGTTTTAACAGTTGTAGTCTCAAAAGTTTGAAATACCCTTATTATCAATGTGCCCAGTTAAAATGAAAATGTGGTGAAACATTGTTAAACTGTTAACCCCTAAAAGCTTTAGAAATCCAAACTATAACATATAATAAGTATCAAGATTGATGCAAAACAAGTGACATGTTACCCTTTTAGAGAGATTTTGAAAAAAAAACACTTCTGGGGTCATTTGGGTGAATTTTCCATATCTCTGGCCCTCCTTGGTCGATTTTGATGATTGACACCTCTTTTGAACCGTTAGAGCCAATATAATCGAGAGGGAAGTTCCGAAAATCCATCTAAACATTACCCATTGGTGAATGAGTGATGCGTAGCCAGAAGGCCCAAAACTGGAAGCTGGCTTGTAGCTCTAATAGCAGCTAATAGGAAATCTTAGTTTTTGACAAAAATGGAATGATGGATGATCAGTAATCATTTCAAAGTGACACAGACACATTGGATTAACCTATGGATTAACCTTCAGCAGCGTTGTTATCGTTTGAATGCCATTGAACACAACTTTTGATCAGAAAACAGCAACGGCAAGACTTATTTTCCGTTTTTGCTCCGTAAAGCTACGTTGTGTGATAATAAATTATTAATAATAATAAATTAAATTTTTATAGCACTTTTCTCGGGCTCAAAGACGCTTTACAGTGTGAGGGAGGATAGACAAACAAGGACAGGCAAAAACAAACAAAAACAACAAATCAAAAAATAATTAAAATAAACAGAAAAGGCTGTCAAGAGGAAGTTGATTGAGAGGGGGCTGATGGATATATAGAGTTGAAGAGATGGGTTTTGAGGTGGTACTGGAACGGGGTGAGGGACTCAGAGTCACGGATGTCTTGGGGGAGGGAGTTCCAGAGCTTCGGGGTTGCCACAGAGAAGGCTGTTTCCCCAAAGCTCCGGAGTTTGGCCCTGGGGGTGGAAAGCAAACCGGCTGAGGTGGATCTGAGGGTCCGGGGAGGATGATGAGGTCAGTGAGGTAGGGGGGGGGGGGGGGGCAGATGTGGAGGAGTTCAGTTTTATTGCTGTTGAGTTTGAGGAAGTTGTGTTGCATCCAGGATTTTATTGCAGTCAGACAGGAGTCGATGTGGGTGAGGGAGAGGTTGTGGGGGGATTTGGTGCTGAGGTAAATGTGGGTGTCGTAGGTGTAACAGTGAAAGTCAAGGTTATAATGGCGGATAATCTGACCAAGGGGGAGGATGTAGATGATGAAGAGGAGGGGGCCGAGTACTGAACCTTGGGGAACACCTTGGGTGACTGAAGCTGTGGCAGAGGAGTGGTTTTTGAGGGAGATGAAGTGGGATCTGTCGGAGAGGTAGGACTGGAGCCACCTGACTGCAGTACCTTCGATACCGATATCCTGGAGTCGGGTAACCAGGATGTTGTGGCTCACGGTATCGAAGGCTGCACTCAGGTCGAGGAGGATGAAGATGTTGAGGGAACCGGTGTCAGCAGAGGTGAGGAGGTCATTGAGGACTTTGATGAGGGCCGTTTCTGTGCTGTGGTGGGGACGAAAACCAGACTGAAGGGGTTCAAAAAGCTGGTTGGTTTGGAGATGGCGGTGGAGTTGTTTGGAGATGATGCATTCTATTGTTTTTGAGAGAAATGGGAGGTTAGAGATGGGGCGGTAATTACTGAGGGAGGAGGGATCCAGACCGGGTTTCTTGAGGATGGGAGTGACAGCAGCAGTTTTGAAGGCAGAGGGAACGGTTCCTTGGGACAGGGAGGAGTGGAAGAGGTTGACAAGGTAGGGGCAGAGGACGGGGAGGCAGGACTTCAGTAGAGGGGTGGGTAGAGGGTCAAGCGAGCAGGTTGTGGGTTTGGAGGAGCTGATCAGTTTGATGATTTCAGGGGAGGTAACCAGAATGAACTGGGAGAGGCGGCCGTGGGGAGGAGGAGTCAGGAGGTCAACGGAGACGGAGGGAGAAATTGTGGCGGTGGATGCTGGGGGAGATGTATGTGTGTCAGATGCAGCGGATAGGGAGAGATTAATGGCAGTGATTTTGTCAGAGAAAAACTGGAGGAATGAACTGCATAAAGTGGAAGTGGAGGAAGGGAGGGTGTCAGCACGGGGGTTGAGGAGCTTGTTGACGGTGGAGAAGAGGGTCCTGGGGTTACGGGAGGGGTCGGTAAAGATGGTGGAGAGGTAACCAGTTGTTGCGGCAGTGAGGGCGTCTCTGTAGGTAGTGAGATGGAGTTTGTAGGATTCATGGTGAACTGTGAGGGATGATTTCATGGTTAGGCGTTGGTGAACTGTATGAGTTTGTGGTCAGAGAGGGGAAAGGGGCAGGGGTGGAGGTTGAGTACTGGGAGGTTGGTGGAGCAGACAAGGTCAACGATGTGTCCTTTATCATGGGTGGGGTATGTCACATGTTGTGTAAGTGAGAAATTGTCCAGAAGGGAGGAGAATTCAGAAGCGTGCTTGCAGGTGGGGGAGTCCATGTGGATGTTGAGGTTGCAGAGGAGTAACAGACATGGAGAGAGGGATGAAGCAATGGTGAGGAGTTCAGTGAGATCAGAGAGGACGGAGGGGTGTGGTTTGGGGGGCCGGTAAATGAGGATAACTGTCATACCTCATTCCAACACACTCTCACTCCATAATCGTCCAGGAGCGACGTTTGGTCAGTGTCCGTGGCGTGCAGTTGTGACGCTCCTAGGCTCCTTCAACTTCATAAAGGGACGCAAATAGCTTTCAACTGATTGCAATGTATTCCCATCTGCGGCGGGATTTGACGCTCATGGAAGCACGGCATTCGTTTGTGTCGGCTGCCCTTAAAGGCAATGTGAGCGTCCATTCTCATTGGATAATGGAGAATTGTACACCCGGAAGTAAGTATTCCCCTTACTTAACTTAGTGACTTGTGTGTCCACTGTGTGGACATTAACTACAGGTCGCGGTACTCCAAGTGTACAGGCATGCCACTGTGTGGACATTAACTACAGGTCGCGGTACTCCAAGTGTACAGGCATGCAGTTCGGCCCCAGAGCAAAATAAAAATAAGCTGGGGTGCTACATAGATAGCCAGTGCAGGGGCCTTCCACGTGGAAAAAGAACCGGAGACGGGTGAGCTTTCCCCGCAGAGATATAAAAGGTTAAAGTTTTGGGGTTTCTCGCGTAATTCAGGACAAATGCACCGGGGGGCTTAATGTCCAGTGAGTGGACATCATTGTCCGTGGCGTGTACAGAATAATATGTCCATATCACGGACATTAATACATAGAGTGGTGTCCATGAAATGGACATTGCAAATAAGTGTTTAAAACGTGCGGAAAACTGTTTGAAATGTCGGGGAAAGGGTTGTGAATACAGACCCAGAGCACAGGTGGTGCAGCACCTGACTTTTCAACCCAGGAATACGTGTTTGAAAGGGGGGGGAAAGTATTGTAAATAGAGGCTATCTCAGACTTCCATGAAATACACTGGGGAAAAGCACCTCTCTGTGGCCCTACACAGAGCCCCAAATCACAGACTAAACAGCTACAACAACATTTCATCCACATTTGACTCATGAAATGTACAGGAATATGTCCAGGCTGTGACCCAGAGAGAGCAGCTCCATCCAGCACCTCGCTCAATCCCACCCAGAGTTGACAGGCTGCTGCTTACAGAGTCACTGGTCCCACACTCACAGGCAGAGCTCCAGGGTGATGCACATGGCTTTATTACCCCGGAATGAGTGCTTACAAGCCGGGTAAAGTCTCCCTGCAGCCCCTCCATAATGGTAATAATGGTTAGAAATCATTGCCATGTAACCCCGGCAGCAGGTTCACTGCTGTAAGCAGGGTCCCACACTCATAGGCAGAGCTCCATGGTGATGCACATGGCTTTATTACCCCGGAATGAGTGCTTACAAGCCGGGTAAAGTCTTCCTGCAGCCCCTCCATAACGGTAATAATGGTTAGAAGGGCTTACAAAGAGCTCCAGGGTGAGGCACATGGCTTTATTACCCCGGAATGAGTGCTTACAAGCCGGGTAAAGTCTTCCTGCAGCCCCTCCATAACGGTAATAATGGTTAGAATGGCTTACAAAGAGCTCCAGTGTGAGGCACATGGCTTTATTACCCCGGAATGAGTGCTTACAAGCCGGGTAAAGTCTTCCTGCAGCCCCTCCATAACGGTAATAATGGTTAGAAATCATTTCCAGGGCAGAAAGCTGTTTTTAAAAGTGAAAAAGCGATTTAAAACCCTTTGAAATGACTGTCAGGTGCTGATGGAAAGCAGGCGGAAATACATTGATTGTTTTACCCCGGAATGAGTGTTTAAAAGCCGGGTAAAGTCTTCCAGCAGCCCCTCCATAACGGTAATAATGGTTAGAAGGGCTTACAAAGAGCTCCAGGGTGAGGCACATGGCTTTATTACCCCGGAATGAGTGCTTACAAGCCGGGTAAAGTCTTCCTGCAGCCCCTCCATAACGGTAATAATGGTTAGAAGGGCTTACAAAGAGCTCCAGTGTGAGGCACATGGCTTTATTACCCCGGAATGAGTGCTTACAAGCCGGGTAAAGTCTTCCTGCAGCCCCTCCATAACGGTAATAATGGTTAGAAATCATTTCCAGGGCAGAAAGCTGTTTTTAAAAGTGAAAAAGCGATTTAAAACCCTTTGAAATGACTGTCAGGTGCTGATGGAAAGCAGGCGGAAATACATTGATTGTTTTACCCCGGAATGAGTGTTTAAAAGCCGGGTAAAGTCTTCCTGCAGCCCCTCCATAACGGTAATAATGGTTAGAAGGGCTTACAAAGAGCTCCAGGGTGAGGCACATGGCTTTATTACCCCGGAATGAGTGCTTACAAGCCGGGTAAAGTCTTCCTGCTGTGGTGGTTGTATTCTCCAGCCACCTCCCTTGTGTGTGTTTTCCCTTTCCTGTCTGTGTGGGCGTGGTGCCTGTCACTCCTGGCTCCCGGCTCAAATCTCCACCTGCTGCAATCAGTTGAGCACCCTCCTCTGCGACACACCTGATTTCCATCAACCATTACAAATGGCATATCAGCAGAGGCTCCACAACCTGTCAGCGCCAGATCGTTGTTAAACCCCAGTGGTAAAACTCTCAGCCTTCTCAGCCTTCCTAGAAATAGTTACGATTTCCGCTACACCTGAATATTATTCTTACCTGTTCTTCTTGTGCTCCAGGACTACTCTCCAGTGGATTACTCTCCAGTGGATTACTCTCCAGTGGATTACTCTCCGGTGGATTACTCTCCAGTGGATTACTCTCCAGTGGATACTCTCCAGCCGGATTACTCTCCACGCTCCTTCTCCTCCAAATAAAACCTTTGTAACCACACTGCCGTGTCCTGCGTTTGGGACCTCTCAGATAACCATAACAGAACGATCTGGCCAGTATGGACCCAGCGGACACCGGCTACCAGGCCAAAACTACGGACGAACTCTGCCAAGCCCTGGCCAGTCAAGGCGCTCTCGTGGGGCATCATGATACAGTTCTCCGTGAGGCAATGGAGACTCTCCGGAATCTCTCCGTTAATGTGCAAAGGATCGGCACGCAGGTAGAACTGCTCACCTCACAGGCTTTTCCTCCGCAGCCCGCGGCACAGCCGACAGCCCCTCCCCCCCCTCCTGCCGCATTCCTCCATCAGCTACGAGAGGCTGTCATTCCCACACCTGAGCGATACGCTGGAGATTTGGGTATTTGTAGAGCCTTTTTGTTCCAGTGTATGTTAGTTTTTGAGCAGCAGCCTAGTACTTATCACACAGATGGGGCTAGGGTAGCATATGTAATGAGTCTGTTGAGGGGGAGGGCTTTAGATTGGGCTACAGCTGTTAGGGAGAGCCAGCCACAAATTTGCTGGTCATATGATACTTTGATTTCCGAAATGAAAAAAGTTTTTGATCACCCGGTACGGGGGAGGGACGCTGCTAGGCGCCTTCTTTCTCTCCGGCAGGGCTCCCGTAGTGTAGCCGAATTTTCAGTCGAGTTTAGAACAGTGGCTTCCGACTCACGCTGGAATAACGAGTCACTACAGGATGCTTTTCTTCAGGGGCTGAACGAAGCAATTAAAGACGAGCTAGCGGCTAGGGATGATCCAGGTAGCTTGGATAATTTAATTGCCACAGCCATTAAGATTGATAATCGCCTCAGAGAGAGACGTAGGGATAGGACTAGCCGTCACTCCAATCCCAGCGACTTCTCACTTGATCCCCAAATTGGCACTGCCACTACCCCAATCCCCCGATCTTTCCCGACTCCTTACTCAGTCTCATTCCATGGAGATGAGCCCATGCAAGTGGGAAGGGCCCGCCTCTCACCATCTGAGCGTGCTAGAAGGATCCACGCTGGGGAATGTGTTTATTGCAGCCAAACCAGTCATCTCGTTTCCTCCTGTCCTAGTCTGCCAAAAGGTCAGGCTCGTCAGTAGCTGTGGGGATTCTGGCGAGCCCTTCCTCCTCTATCAACCCCCGACCCAGAACGCAGCTAGAAGCCATGCTTTGCTGCAACCAACAGTCCCTACCCCTGCTCGCCTTAGTGGACTCGGGGGCGGATGAGAATTTTTTGGACATTGACATTGCAGCTCAGGCAGGAATTTCCTGCGAAGTGTTAGATTCACCTCTTAGTGCTAATGCTCTAAATGGAAAATTCCTGGCCCAAGTCACTCACCGCACCAAGCCAGTAAACCTCATTCTGTCTGGAAACCATCGTGAGTTTATTCAGTTTCACCTAATTTCCTCACCTCAGGCCCCCATAGTGTTGGGCCATCCCTGGTTAAGAACACACAACCCCCAGATTGATTGGGTAACTGGCAAGATCATTAGTTGGAGTTCTTTTTGCTTATCCTCATGCCTGAAGTCTGCCCTACCGCCAGCAGAGGCCGCCTCTCCACCACTCAAGATCGAGCCGCCTGACCTGTCATCTGTTCCCACTGAATATCATCACCTAGGAGAGGTGTTCAGTAAACAGCGAGCTCTTTCTCTTCCTCCTCATCGACCCTACGACTGTCCCATTGACCTCCTTCCCGGGGCCCCTCTGACTTCCTCACGTCTGTTCAACCTGTCTCGCCCTGAGAGAAAATCCATGGAGAATTACATCCATGACTCCCTGGCTGCCGGTGTCATTCGGCCATCCTCCTCCCCGGTCGGTGCTGGGTTTTTCTTCGTCTCCAAGAAGGACCGCTCACTGCGGCCCTGCATTGATTACAGGGGTCTCAATGCCATTACTGTAAAAAACAAATACCCACTACCCCTCATTAACTCCGCCTTTGAACCCCTCCAGGAAGCCACAATTTTTTCCAAACTGGACCTCCGCAATGCCTACCACCTCGTCAGAATCCGAGAAGGGGACGAGTGGAAGACGGCCTTTAACACACCACTCGGTCACTTCGAGTATCTGGTGATGCCTTTTGGACTGACGAATGCCCCTGCAGTCTTTCAGTCGATGGTGAACGATGTGCTACGTGACCTCCTCAACCGGTCAGTCTTTGTCTACCTGGATGACATCCTCATATTCTCTCGTAAAAAGGAGGAGCACATTATCCATGTCAGGCAGGTGCTGCAGAGACTCCTGGAGAACAGACTCTTTGTAAAGGCGGAGAAATGCGAATTCCATGTAAACACAGTCTCACTCCTGGGCTACATCGTTGAGGAAGGAAAGCTTAGGTCCGACCCTGAGAAGATCCAAGCGGTGGCGGGGTGGCCCAAACCAACCTCAGTCAAACTGCTTCAACAGTTTCTTGGTTTCGCCAATTTCTATCGGCGCTTCATCAGGGACTACAGCAGAGTGGCGGGTCCTTTAACCAGACTCACTTCCCCCACAACTGGCTTTTCCTGGACCCCAGAGTGCGATGCAGCCTTTTCAGAGCTAAAGAGACTCTTCACCACTGCCCCTGTGCTCATCCACCCTGATTCCTCTCGCCAGTTCGTTGTGGAGGTCGATGCCTCCAACACCGGGGTAGGAGCAGTTCTTTCCCAGCGCTCGGAACGAGACCAAAAATTGCATCCTTGTGCATTTTTCTCTCGCCGCCTCACCCCAGCTGAGAAGAACTATGACGTGGGTAACAGAGAGCTGCTGGCTGTCAAACTTGCCCTAGAGGAGTGGAGGCACTGGCTGGAGGGAGCTGAACTCCCTTTTATTGTATGGACGGACCACAAGAACCTGGCGTACATCCAATCTGCCAAGCGCCTTAACTCCCGTCAGGCTCGATGGGCCCTGTATTTCGGCCGCTTCTCATTCACCCTCACCTACCGTCCAGGGTCACGGAACCTCAAGCCTGACGCCCTCTCTCGCCAGTTCGCTTCCGATGGACCAGCTGCCAGTCCAGACACTATCCTGCCTGCCTCCTGCGTGGTGGGGGCTGTTACCTTGGAGATTGAGTCATTGGTCAGGGAGGCCCAGCGAACGCAGCCTAACCCAGGTAACTGCCCAGCTAATAGTCTTTTTGTGCCTACCCCTGTTCGCTCCAAGGTCCTGCAGTGGGCACACGCCTCTCGTTTCTCATGTCATCCTGGTGCCCATCGCACACTGTTCATTCTCAAACAACGGTTCTGGTGGCCTTCCATGGCTCAAGACACCAGGGCCTTTGTTGCTGCCTGTACAGTATGTGCCCGCGCCAAGTCCTCCCACCAGCCTCCCTCTGGCCTGCTTCGCCCACTGCCGGTACCTAGTCGCCCTTGGTCGCATGTGGCATTGGATTTTGTTACTGGACTTCCACTTTCACAAGGACTAACTATTGTGGACAGATTCTCAAAGATGGTACACTTTGTGGCTCTTTCCAAGCTTCCCACTGCCCGAGAGACTGCAGATCTTCTGGTCAACCATGTAGTTCGACTTCATGGGATCCCCACCGACATCGTCTCTGACCGGGGCCCCCAGTTCATTTCCCACGTTTGGAAGGCCTTCTGTCAGGCTCTGGGAGCATCGGTGAGCCTGTCATCTGGCTATCATCCTCAGACGAACGGGCAAACGGAACGGGCCAACCAGGATCTGGGGTCGGCTCTTCGTTGTGTGGCTTTCAGGAACCCTTCGTCATGGGGCCCACATCTGCCATGGATCGAGTATGCCCACAACTCCCTGCCAAGTGCAGCCACAGGTATTTCACCTTTTCATTGTGCCATGGGTTTCCAACCACCTCTGTTTCCAGCCCAGGAAGAGGAAGTTGCTGTTCCCTCCGTTCAGGCCCACCTTCGTCGCTGTCGTAAAGTGTGGAGTGACACCCGAGCAGCCCTGCTCCGCTCCGCTGCCCGCAACCGCCTCATCGCAGACCGCCACAGGACCCCGGCCCCCAACTACTTACCAGGTCAGAGTGTTTGGCTTTCTTCCAAAGATCTCCCACTCAAGACAGAGTCAAAAAAACTTACTCCACGATATGTCGGCCCCTTCATCATCGACTCCATTATTAATCCATCTGCAGTCAAACTCAAACTTCCCTCACACATGAAGGTTCATCCGACATTTCATGTCTCTCTGTTGAAACCTGTAGCCAGCAGTCCTTTGTCTCCTCCAGTGAGTGTTCCCCCACCCCCCCCGCATCATTAATAATCACCCAACCTACACCGTCAGGCGATTGTTGGACGTTCGTCGCCGTGGAAGGGGATTCCAATATCTGGTGGATTGGGAAGGCTATGGTCTAGAGGAGAGGTGTTGGGTTCCCCGGCGAGACATCGTGGGCGCATCTCTGATACGGGACTTCCACCGGGATAACCCTGGAAGACCTGGTAGACCTGGTAGACCGCCTGGAGGCGTCCCTTAAGGGGGGGGTACTGTGGTGGTTGTATTCTCCAGCCACCTCCCTTGTGTGTGTTTTCCCTTTCCTGTCTGTGTGGGCGTGGTGCCTGTCACTCCTGGCTCCCGGCTCAAATCTCCACCTGCTGCAATCAGTTGAGCACCCTCCTCTGCGACACACCTGATTTCCATCAACCATTACAAATGGCATATCAGCAGAGGCTCCACAACCTGTCAGCGCCAGATCGTTGTTAAACCCCAGTGGTAAAACTCTCAGCCTTCTCAGCCTTCCTAGAAATAGTTACGATTTCCGCTACACCTGAATATTATTCTTACCTGTTCTTCTTGTGCTCCAGGACTACTCTCCAGTGGATTACTCTCCAGTGGATTACTCTCCGGTGGATTACTCTCCAGTGGATTACTCTCCAGTGGATACTCTCCAGCCGGATTACTCTCCACGCTCCTTCTCCTCCAAATAAAACCTTTGTAACCACACTGCCGTGTCCTGCGTTTGGGTCCTCTCAGATAACCATAACACCTGCAGTCCCTCCATAACGGTAATAATGGTTAGAAGGGCTTACAAAGAGCTCCAGTGTGAGGCACATGGCTTTATTACCCCGGAATGAGTGCTTACAAGCCGGGTAAAGTCTTCCTGCAGCCCCTCCATAACGGTAATAATGGTTAGAAATCATTTCCAGGGCAGAAAGCTGTTTTTAAAAGTGAAAAAGCGATTTAAAACCCTTTGAAATGACTGTCAGGTGCTGATGGAAAGCAGGCGGAAATACATTGATTGTTTTACCCCGGAATGAGTGTTTAAAAGCCGGGTAAAGTCTTCCTGCAGCCCCTCCATAACGGTAATAATGGTTAGAAGGGCTTACAAAGAGCTCCAGGGTGAGGCACATGGCTTTATTACCCCGGAATGAGTGCTTACAAGCCGGGTAAAGTCTTCCTGCAGCCCCTCCATAACGGTAATAATGGTTAGAAATCATTGCCAGGGCAGAAAGCTGTTTTTAAAAGTGAAAAAACGATTTAAAACCCTTTGAAATGACTGTCAGGTGCTGATGGAAAGCAGGCGGAAATACATTGATTGTTTTACCCCGGAATGAGTGTTTAAAAGCCGGGTAAAGTCTTCCTGCAGCCCCTCCATAACGGTAATAATGGTTAGAAATCATTGCCATGTAACCCCGGCAGCAGGTTCACTGCTGTAAGCAGGGTCCCACACTCACAGGCAGAGCTCCAGAGTGATGCACATGGCTTTATTACCCCGGAATGAGTGTTTAAAAGCCGGGTAAAGTCTTCCTGCAGCCCCTCCACAACGGTAATAATGGTTAGAAATCATTTCCAGGGCCGAAAGCTGTTTTTAAAAGTGAAAAAGCGATTTAAAACCCTTTGAAATGACTGTCAGGTGCTGATGGAAAGCAGGCGGAAATAGGTAGGTGCTGAAGGAAAGCAGGCGGAAATACATTGATTGTTTTACCCCGGAATAAGGGCTTACAAGGCGGGTACAGTGCTCCAGCATCTCGACCTGACATGAGCAAACAGGCTATCTCAGACTTCCATGAAATATACCGGAAAAGCACCTATTTGTAGCCGCTCACAGAGCCCTAAACCACGGACGAAGCAGCTACAGCATCTCGACCTGATGTGAGCAAACAGGCTGGCAGGTAGGTAGGTGCTGAAGGAAAGCAGGCGGAAATACATTGATTGTTTTACCCGGGAATAAGGGCTTACAAGGCGGGTAAAGTGCTCCAGCATCTCTCCCTGACAGGCACACTACCATAACCTCGCGCACCGTGGGTCCCCGGGCCCCCGAACTTAAGCACTCCCCCACGGACTAAACCCAGATGATCACACCCTCAAGAACCTCGTGCCCCTGGTAACCTTAAAGGGGGGGTGTAGTTTGCGGTGCTTTACAGTCCGCCCACCAGCATCCATATTCATCCTTATTAACAGCCCCACCCACCCTCCTGTGGAGGATGTTCTCATGGCCCTGGTAACACTTAAAGGTGGTGGATTGTGTGGTGCTTTACAGTCACAAGATTCCTTACAGTCTCACTGGAGGCCAAATTAATGCCATCCATAGTTAGTATATCTTTAGATAATTTGTTTCGTAGATTCTTCGGGCCAAGTACAATAACTTCAGTTTTGGTCGTGTTTAACATCAAAAAGTTTAAGGTCATCCACGTTTTTAAGTCCTTGAGGCAGTCTTGAATTTTATTTAGATGATTAATTTCATCAGGCTTGATTGATAAATATAGTTGAGTATCATCTGCATAACAATGAAAATTTACAGAATGATTCCTTATAATATTGCCTAACGGAAGCATATATAATGTGAACAAAATAGGTCCGAGCACTGAGCCCTGTGGCACTCCATGGCTAACTTTGGTTTGCGTGGAAGATTCATCATTGACACGTACAAACTGAGAGCGTTCAGATAGATAGGACCTAAACCAGCCTAAAGCAGTTCCCTGTATGCCAATTAAGTGCTCTAGTCTTTGCAATAAGATATCATGATCGATAGTATCAAATGCAGCACTGAGATCGAGCAAAACAAGAATAGAGACAAGTCCCTTGTCTGAGGCTATTAGAATGTCATTTGTGACTTTAACCAGAGCTGTCTCTGTGCTATGATGTGTTCTAAAGCCAGACTGAAAATCTTCAAATAAATCATTGTTTTTTAAGTAATCACACAACTGTTTTGCGACCGCTTTCTCAAGAATTTTTGAGAGGAACGGAAGATTAGAAATAGGTCTATAATTGGCTAAAACCTCTGGATCGAGGTTGTGCTTTTTAAGAAGCGGTTTTATCACTGCTACTTTGAATGATTGTGGAACATAGCCTGATAATAAAGACATATTCATAATATTTAATAAAGAAGTGCCAATTAATGGAAAAACTTCCTTCAACAGCTTAGTTGGAATTGGGTCTAACATACACGTTGATGGTTTAGAAGAGAGAATCATTGAATTTAATTGTTCAAGGTTAATGGCTGAAAAGCATTCTAGTTTACTATCTAGTGTAATATTAGAACTTACGTTTCCGGGAGCTGTTGATAACACTATACTGGTCAAAGGCAAGAGGTCATTAATTTTGTTTCTAAGAGTAACAATTTTATCGTTAAAAAAGCACATAAAATCATTACTACTGAGTGCTATGGGAATAGAAGGCTCAATCGAGCTATGGCTCTCTGTCAGCCTGGCTACAGTGCTGAAAAGAAATCTTGCATTATTCTTATTCTCATCTATTAATGAAGAGTAGTAGGCTGCTCTCGCTTTACGCAGTGCTTTCTTATATTCATTGAGAGTAATATGCCAAATTAAACGAGATTCTTCAAGTTTAGTGGAACGCCATATCCTTTCAAGTTGTCTCGACTTTTGCTTTATTTTGCGGGTTTCGGCATTATGCCATGGAGCTAATCTATGTTGTTTTATTTTCTTCTTTTTCAAAGGAGCAACAGAGTCTAATTTTATTCGCAGCGCATCTGTAGCACTATCAACAACATGATCAATTTGGGGTGGTGTACATTTTGTATAAGCTTCCTCCCTTACATGCAGACATGCTATCGAGTTAAATATTGGTGGAATCTCTTCCTTAAATTTGGCTATAGCACTAACAGATAGGTTTCTGCTGCAGGAGCTTTTGACTAATGCTTTGTAGTCTAGTAACAGTACTTCAAAAGTTACTAAGAAATGGTCAGATAAAGCAGGATTATGCGGTTCGACTAATAGTTGCTCAATTTCAATACCATAAGTCAGAACAAGGTCGAGAGTGTGATTATAGCAGTGGGTTGGTTTATTTACACTCTGACAGAAACCAACAGAATCTAATATAGAGTTAAATGCAACAGTAAGGCTATTTTTATCATCGTCAACATGAATATTAAAGTCACCTACGATAATTACTTTATCTGTTTTAAGAACCAAAGTTGATAAAAACTCAGAGAATTCTGATAAGAATTCTGAATAAGGACCTGGTGCACGGTACACTGTAACAAATAAGATTGGCTGCAAAGTTTTCCAGGTCGGATGCGTAAGACTAAAAACGAGACTTTCAAAGGAGGTATAATTTAATTTTGGTTTAGTATTGATAAGTAAACTTGAGTCAAAGATTGCTGCAACTCCACCTCCTCGGCCCACGCCTCGGGCAATATGAGTATTGATATGGCTGGGTGGAGTGGCCTCATTTATGCTGACATATTCTTCATGTCTCAACCAAGTTTCAGTGAGACAGCATATATCAATATTATAATCTGATATTAAATCATTTACCAATATTGCTTTAGATGCTAGAGATCTTATGTTTAAGAGACCACATTTAATATTCCTGTTTTGTTGCACTGTAGTAGTTGTTACATTTACTTTTATTAGGTTATTATGTATGACACCTCTATTAGGTTTTACCTTTAATTGTCCTTGGGCAGACACACACACCGCTAATATTGGGTATTTTATTGGGTTCGGGATTCCTATGGATGACTGCCTAGGAGAGAGCGCAGAGAAGCGTGTAAGACTGCGACTCCGCCTCCTGGTCTCAACTCCAGTTTGTCATGGATTAAGTCCACAAAGCCCTGAAATGTTTGCCGAAATGAGATCTGCACCTTCCAAAGTAGGATGAATGCCGTCTCTCTTAATCAGACCAGGTTTTCCCCAGAAGGCTGTCCAATTATTTACGAAGCCCACATTGTTTGCTGGGCACCACCAAGACAACCAGCGCTGAAATGATGACATGCGGCTATACATGTCATCATTGATCAGATTGGGGAGGGGACCAGAGAATATTACGGTGTCCGACATTGTTTTAGCATAACTACACACCGACTCCACATTAAGTTTGGTGCATTCTGATTGGCGTAAACGAACATCATTACCACCGACGTGAATAACAATCCTACTGTATTTACGTTTATTTTTAGCCAGCAGTTTAAGATGCGCCTCAACGTCGCCCGCTCTGGCCCCCGGAATGCATGTGACTGTGGAGGCTTCGGTCTCTAAATTCACGTATCTCATAATAGAGCTACCAATAACCAGAGTTGGCTTCTCAGCGGGTGTCTCGCTGAGTGGGGAATATCTGTTAGATACGTGAACGGGTTGGTGGGGACCTGCGGGTTTCGCGTTATGCCCCTTCTGAACAGTCACCCAGTCTCCCTGCTGCTCGGGAGTTGCCGGGGGACGGCTAATAGGAGCTATCTTTTGCCGGTCCGCACCGGCTAACATGGGCTTTACTGTAGCTGAGTTACTTTCTAAGATGCGGAGCCGGGCTTCTATGGCTATGATTCCCGCCTCCAACCTAACAACTATACTACATTTAACACATGTATCGGTACCAGTAAAGGAGGTAGGGAAGTAACCAAACATGAGACAGTTAGAGCAGGAAATAGCACCCGAGGGTGGGGAAAGAGCCATGGCTAGCTATCAAGCTAAAGTAGCTACCGTTAGCAAACCCGAAAAGAGTGTAGGCAACTGTGGAGTTACAGTCGCTAAGAGAAGGAGAGTTGTGAGTGCTTAAGCTGTAGTAACGTGTGATTACAACGTCAGGTAGTTGCCGTGATCAAGAGTTTTAAAACGATCGATTAAGTTAAGATAATAAGCTATCAGCAACAGAACAGGCACACGGGATACCCGGAGATGACAATGACAACAACAACCGGAAGTTACAACATGCTTACCGGGAGTGGGGCTATGCACCTCTCCAGAGCTGTCACTGTCAATGTCAATGTCCCCCAAGTTGTCTTCACTCCCCCCTGATGCTGCTGCTGCTGCCGCTGCTTGCAGTGACTCTGTGAAGAGCAGCCGTATTTCCGCAGCCTCCTTCAAAGAAGGATTATTGGCATAAAATGTGTCTGCAGTTGCAGTGTTGTGACACATGAAATCACTCACTCTTTGACGGTTGCCTATGTCCTGAAACCTCTTCGCATTATCTGCGTGGACTGTGCGGAGGTCGGTGAAGTTAATGGGACCGTTTAGTCCCACATCAGCCCATGCCAACCTCAGGAAGTAGGCAAGGTTCCTCGACGGGTTCTTCCCCGCTGTGTATAGGAAGTAGCGGTTCTGGGTGCAGGTCAGCGTCCCCTTGATTTCCAGCCACCTCTTCATCCATCCGAATTCTTCTATGGTGAGGTACAGCTGCGCTTCACCAAACGCGTTGGCCGTCTTGTGGTTGCTTACCTGTTATGACAGAGGTAGAGAGCGTCAATACAAATATCAATCATGCACAACATGTTTATCACTGCCAGAATAAACACATTTTGTAATAGCACTCACGTGGATGAGGTAGCCAAAGGCAGTGCCAGTTGTCTCCGCCTTTCGGACCTCGGCGTTGGTCATGTTGGAGTAGACCCCCGGACGGTGGCCATAAATGCAGCTCCAATGGAGGGTCATGTACCCATAGAGCAATAGCCGGGTTGCGGTAGTCGGATTGCTGGCCATCACGTCCAGGAGCTGAGGGATGCGAGTGTTGGCCGCAGTCAAACATGCCATGATGTCTTTATGGCTCGGCAGACCTTCCATCTTGTCCCGCTTCACCTGCATCTGGTGATAAGCACCTTCTTCCTCAGGGACTTCAGGATGGCAACAACTTCCCGTTTGATTACAATCATGTCGTATTGGTTGAGCCTGCTCCCCTTGCATGGTGTGTCTGCCATGTACTTGAGAAAGTGTGATATATTTTTGATATAGAAGTCAGAGGTCGTGACCTGTAGGCTTGACTTTATCAGGCTCCGGGACCAGCTGTTGGCAAAGGAAAACGCATCAGTACATCGTATTGCGTCAATGTGGAGAACACACACAATGATGGTAACATCATGGACAGTTTTTTGATGTTACTCACCCACGTATCCTCTTCAGATCCCTCAGAAAGAGCCAGTCAGACAGGCGTTTGAAACCGTGTGCCATGAAGCTTAGGAACGATTTCACTCTGCTTAGTTTGGAGACTGCGTTTTCTTGGAGCCTCACTGTTGGGTCGATGCCCTCGTAATGCTCCCGATATCCTTGCAGATACTCCTCTGTGAAACATAACACAGTACTTTAATGACAACACATTGTGTGTTACAGAAACTGCATTTGTTGTTGTTATTCAACACACTTACCCATGATGGGTGGGAATGTTATTTCCCGCATTATATTCCCCCGGCCCCTGCCGCTGAACCAGGGGGAATTTATGGGAGGAGAGGTTGACGAGGCCTCTGTATCTATGGATGCCGGTTCAGAGGAGCTGGATACAGGTGTCTGAGAGGCAATGGGGGACTTGCTGCACGAGGGAATGGGAGACTTGCTGCGCGAGGGAATGGGGGACTTGCTGAAGGAGGGACCTTTGGACTTGGACTGCCTCTTTGGTGTTGCCTCTGTTCGGGGTCGTTTCTTTAGAAACACCCGCTCTTGTTCCTCCCCATCCTCTTCATCGAACCCATGCATGTCCTCGGCCCTCTGGTTCCTCCTCTGTCGCTTGTGTTTTATCATCTTCTGCAGCTTGCTGCGCAGGGCTTTCACCCCAGCAGCATACATGTCCCTCTGATTCCTCATGGTGTTTGCCTCCATCCTCCATTCAATACACTCCGGTTTGTGACATGAAATCACTGGGGACAAGGGTGGAGGTGGTGACAGGACCTCATCACCCTCATAGTCCACCTCCCAAGAGGTAATCATCGCAACTGGAGGGTTTTTCAATCGAAGTTCATGAAGCTCCTTCGTTGCTACTGTCATTTTTACTTTATTTACGACCACATGTATCTCCTCTCGGGACAGCTCAACATGGTCTCTGTCCAAGTGCTGGTCCAGCCTTGTCCCGCTATATTCACATCCTGCAATGGTGCATGGATGGAGCCTAATGTTTGTACGTCCATTGGCCAACAACAGCAGAATTTTTCGTTCAACTAAATTATGCACACTATGGTGCCTTTGCAAGTGCTTGCTCAGGGCCCGGTAGGAAGTTTTACAGATCGGACAACCGATCAACATCCTATCTGTATGCATGAGCATTTTGGTACCGGGAAGTGTACCCAGTATAATGTATAGAACCGGGGGCGACAAAGAAGGAAAGTTGCACTCAGCGAACTAGGAAGACCCCTGTCAAATCTATCCAGTTTATTTTCAAAACATTGTTTTGTTCATTTGCATCATCGTGCGAAAGGTGTCCCATTTAGGCACTCGTTAGGCGGGCAGAGATCCCTGTCATCTCTCGGTCCTATCCTCCAGGCAAGGCGGGGGCCAAAACTGCGTGGAAAAGTATCCGAAAATAGTGCATCATAATGCGGGTAGAGTCCCATCAAACTTCCCTTGCAGTCCTCCAGAGTCTGGAAATACTCTGTTATCTTTTTGGAGTACCATGAAAACCGGCCAAATGTATCCGGAAATAGTGCATCATTATTCCGTGACAACTCTCCTTGAATTCCTCCAGAGGCACGTTCAAAAACTTAAAGTTTGTTAAGAACCATGATTCGGGTCCTCCAGGCAACAATTGTATCCGAAATAGTGTCTCATTATTCCGTGACAACTCTCCTTGAATTCCTCCAGAGGCACGTTCAAAAACTTAAAGTTTGTTAAGAAGCATGATTCGGGTCCTCCAGGCAACAATTGTATCCGGAAATAGTGCATCATTATTCCGTGACAACTCTCCTTGAATTCCTCCAGAGGCACGTTCAAAAACTTAAAGTTTGTTAAGAACCATGATTCGGGTCCTCCAGGCAACAATTGTATCCGGAAATAGTGCATCATTATTCCGTGACAACTCTCCTTGAATTCCTCCAGAGGCACGTTCAAAAACTTAAAGTTTGTTAAGAACCATGATTCGGGTCCTCCAGGCAACAATTGTATCCGAAATAGTGTCTCATTATTCCGTAACAACTCTCCTTGAATTCCTCCAGAGGCACGTTCAAAAACTTAAAGTTTGTTAAGAACCATGATTCGGGTCCTCCAGGCAACAATTGTATCCGAAATAGTGTCTCATTATTCCGTGACAACTCTCCTTGAATTCCTCCAGAGGCACGTTCAAAAACTTAAAGTTTGTTAAGAACCATGATTCGGGTCCTCCAGGCAACAATTGTATCCGAAATAGTGTCTCATAATTCCATGACAACGGCCCTTGTATTCCTCCAGAGGCACGTTCAAAAACTTGAAGTTTGTTAAGAACCATGATTCGGGTCCTCCAGGCAACAATTGTATCCGAGCCAAAGCACTCATGTAGCGGACACATTCCTCCATGATGTGAAACAGCCGTTTTTTTTCTAAGTGCTCTCAAAAACCGGGTTTCCGATTTCGTGCAGATGGTAGCTTGGAAAAGATGAATAGATATATTTGACGGAGGAAGGGAGGTCTCGAAGCCCCTCTCCCTTGTAAAATGAAACGTGGGGGTGAAAATGTGTCCGGGGCTTCCGCCCCTGGTTTACTTAAAGGTGGTGTATTTTGTGGTGCTGTACTGTCCGCACACCAGCATCAATATTCGGCCTTCTTCACAGCTCCAGCATATATCCCTAACATGCGCACTTCCATAACATCGCACACCGTGAGACCCCGGGCCCCCGGACTTAAGCACTCCACCACGGACTAAACTCAGATGTTCACACCCTACAGAACCTCATGCCCCTGGTACATCACGTTGGTTAAACGACAGCTCCGTAATGTACTGCACCACATCACATGGGTAAAATGAGCTGCGTGTTGCCCTGCAAAATCACATTTCGTGTATTTCCAGAAAGCTGTGAAAATACACCTATATCCGTCATGTCCTGTAAAATAGCATTTTTTGTTTATTTCCATCATTCAGGCAAATACACATATATCTGTCCGCTCCAGGAGCTTCAAAGTGCAGACCCCTGAGCCCTGTAAAATATTATTATTCCGACCGCCAAGCACCGGCATGTGGACCCGGGGAGAAGGCCCTCCGATGGCGGGTCAAACTTGCTGTTAGCACAGCTGACGGCTGGACACTAGCCGTAGAGGAACACCAGGGCAGGACCAGGCAGTTCCCTCTTTGCAGACAAGCACATATGGTTGTTACCCAGGATCAAACAGGTAGCCTGTGATGAAGTAGGGTCGACCCTATATCATGTGAAGCCACCAAACACTGGTCCCCGGGGGAACCGGTGCCCGGAGCAAGGCCAATTGCTGAATGCCGCAGCCGACGAAGGCCGCTATGCAACAGTGGAGGGTTCGAGAAACATGAGTTTTTGCCGGGCGCAGCGCGGCGGAGGTGGGGAGGTTCCAGCCCGGAACCTCCGTCCCGCTGCGGGACCCGTGGTGGGACCCCTGAGTCAGACGGTTCGTCTCGGTCACGCTTCATATCGGGCGGCCCGGGAGGGAAGAGACACGCAGGGTTACCCCCACACAGCACACCCTCCCGGCCATTAGAGTCGAACCCGCAGTTCGGAGGAACCGACAGCCAAAGCACCGGCACGTGGACCGGGGGAGAAGGCCCTCCGATGGCGGGTCGCGTTTACCATTCGATCAGTGAGAAATCAGGAAAAAGTCTGAGTTCACCTTTGGGAGAACCATGAAAAGCCGCCAAATGTATCCGAAAATACTGCTTCATAATGCAGGTAGAGTCCCCTGACAACTCCCCTTACATTCCTCCAGAGTATGGAAATACTCTGTTATCTTTTTGGAGAACCATAAAGAAGGGGTGAAAATGGATAAAAGTACCCCAAAATAGTGTTCCATAAGGCGGGTAGAGTCCCCTGACAACTCCCCTTACATTCCTCCAGAGGCAGAAAAAGTCAAAGTTAACTTTTGGAAGAACCATAGGAAAGGTGTGAAAATGGATACAAGTACCCCAAAATAGTGTTCCATAAGGCGGGTAGAGTCCCCTGACAACTCCCCTTACATTCCTCCAGAGTCTGGAAATACTCTGTTATCTTTTTGGAGAACCATAAAAAAGGGGTGAAAATGGATAAAAGTACCCCAAAATAGTGTTCCATAAGGCGGGTAGAGTCCCCTGACAACTCCCCTTACATTCCTCCAGAGGCAGAAAAAGTTCAATTTAACTTTTGGAAGAACCATAGAAAAGGGTGAAAATGGATAAAATGTATCCGAAAATAGTGCACCATAATGCAGGTAAAGTCCCCTGACAACTCCCCTTACATTCCTCCAGAGGCAGAAAAAGTAAGTTAACTTTTGGAAGAACCAGAGGAAGGGGTGAAAATGGATAAATTGTATCCCAATTACGTCTCATAATTACGTGACAACGCCCCTTGTATTCCTCCAGAGGCACGTTCAAAAACTTAAAGTGTGTTAAGAACCATGATTGGGGGTCCTCCAGGCAACAATTGTATACGAGCCAAAGCACTCTTGTAGCGGACACATTCCTCCATGATGTGAAACAGCCGTTTTTTTTCTAAGTGCTCTCAAAAACCGGGTTTCTGATTTCGTGCAGAAAAGCTTGGAAAACATGAATAGATTTATTTGACGGAGGAAGGGAGGTCTCGAATCCCCTCTCCCATGTAAAATGAAAGGTGGGGGTGAAAATGTGTCCGGGGCTTCCGCCGGAAGCGCCGAAGACTTGAGTTTTTTTTTAGCCCCTCCTCCGTGGGCACTTAGCCGTTTTTTCGAGAATTTTAAAAAACTTCATTTTTGACTATTTTAAGATATAATTGACCGTTTTCTTTACTTTTTTTTGCTTTCCACGGGTGGGGGCGCATGGCAGGCCGCCTATGAGCTCCCAAATTCGGCCTGGAACCTCCGGGAATTGTGGACTAAGCTCCATAAACTGACAAAGTCACCCAGAAATGTCATTTTAATAGCCCAAAAATATATATTACAAATACATTTAAATAGTAAAAGGTACAATTGTGCTCCTAATTACCCGGAATTTGATTTATATAGCCCCATGATAGTGATTAAAAATCATTTTCATGGAAAAAAGTGTTAAAATGCCTGATTAATATGTTTGTAATGCTGGCAGCAGGTTCACTGCTGTAGGCAGGGTCCCACACTCACAGGCAGAGCTCCAGGGTGATGCACATGGCTTTCTTAGCCAGGAAGAAGTGTGTGAAAGCTGGGTAAAGTGTTCATGCAGCCCCTCCATAACGGTAATAATGGTTAGAAGGGCTTACAAAGAGCTCCAGGGTGATGCACATGGCTTTATTACCCCGGAATGAGTGCTTACAAGCCGGGTAAAGTCTCCCTGCAGCCCCTCCATAAGTAATAATGGTTAGAAGGGCTTACAAAGAGCTCCAGGGTGATGCACTTGGCTTTATTACCCCGGAATGAGTGCTTACAAGCCGGGTAAAGTCTCCCTGCAGCCCCTCCATAAGTAATAATGGTTAGAAGGGCTTACAAAGAGCTCCAGGGTGATGCACTTGGCTTTATTACCCTGGAATGAGTGCTTACAAGCCGGGTAAAGTCTTCCTGCAGCCCCTCCATAACGGTAATAATGGTTAGAAGGGCTTACAAAGAGCTCCAGGGTGATGCACTTGGCTTTATTACCCCGGAATGAGTGCTTACAAGCCGGGTAAAGTCTTCCTGCAGCCCCTCCATAACGGTAATAATGGTTAGAAATCATTTCCAGGGCAGAAAGCTGTTTTTAAAAGTGAAAAAACGATTTAAAACCCTTTGAAATGACTGTCAGGTGCTGATCACTGCTGTTAGCAGGGTGTCAGCTTCGTGGACCCCAAAGTTAAAAGGAAATGTCCAGGATATTGACATAGCATATTTATATACAGAATGATGATTATTTTACCCTCAGATCAGCGCTTTTATGCGGGTATCACGGCTGGTGTCAGCTTCGTGGACCCCAAAGTTAAAAGGAAATGTCCAGGATATTGACATAGCATATTTATATACAGAATGATGATTATTTTACCCTCAGATCAGCGCTTTTATGCGGGTATCACTGCTGGTGTCAGCTTCGTGGACCCCAAAGTTAAAAGGAAATGTCCAGGATATTGACATAGCATATTTATATACAGAATGATGATTATTTTACCCTCAGATCAGCGCTTTTATGCGGGTATCATCAGTGCTGTTAGCAGGGTGTTTGCTTCGTGGACCCCAAATGTAATGTCCATGATCCACGGGGTGGACACAGACACATGCGTAGAGCACCCCCAAGTATGTAGGTACAGTTGGTCAAATTTGTCCTGTCGGTGGCAGGGACTTTGCATTATAAGTTGACGTCACATTTCCATTGTGCGGACATTTGTACATTTAAACGACAAATCACATGTTAAATCTGTCCATAAGGCAGACCTTTCCCTTCCTGTCGATTGATTTTACAGTGATATCTGCACTACTCATCGACTAAAAAACACCAGATTATCCTTGTTAATTACACAACATTGATTGGTTTAAATTGTGTGCAATGATTTTGTATTTTTCCTCTTCGATTCGGAGAAACAAATATTTTTTCGGAGTAAAGGATGGCAGAAGACACTACACTACCCAGAATCCCCAGCTATCGTTTGGACTACACCATGTGCTCTGTTTGACAAACCCCGTTTTTTTTCACCATTCATTCCAATGGCTTGCGTCTATGTCACGTGATCTTCAAATTTCTCCCTGCAGAAAAAAAAAACATGGCCGAACATCGTTTTATTCTCGGTGGAAAATGCCTATTTTAAAGTTAGTTTAGCCATTAAAATGCGTTTTGATGTCATTTGATGCGAGAAATATGAGTTGTTATTTCAGATTATGTGTGCAGTGGATGTACATGATCTTTAGTTTGCTAGTTATTATGAAGATTACTTCAGGAAATGGTGTCCATAGAACGTTTTCATTGTTATCAAGGTGGTTGCTAGGGACGCTGCTATCGATATTATTTCTGTTATGTTGTGTAACTGTTTAATGGTGTTATCTTTATTGCTACCCCCTTCCCCGTCAATGTATAGTGTTGGTCCACGGCGCAAACATATTAGTTTAACAAAATCCGCAACTAAAGATAGCCTACGTTATTTTCCCCTGTGCAATTCAAGTCTCACATCTCACAGCACATCGTCATTAACAAATACCGGAAACAGACCGAAAACATTTAAAAAAAATAAAATAATACTTTATTCCGACTGTGCTTGCTTTTCTCTTTGAAAGTCATCACATAACGGCATTGTAATACACGGTTCGGCTGCATTAAATATTACATATCTGCCGTAGTTCTGTATTCATAGAGCCCTGATGAGAAGACTTCTAGACAAACATGAGGAACTGAAAACGTGACGTGGATCATAAATATATCAGCCATTAAACAACATCTTACATTTCTTTTCACACAATACGTCTCCTTGCAGTATCAACACTAATTCGGCTGACTTTTATATTTGATCCAATTGGTAGATAGGTTATATTTACACCATAAAGGTGCACAGCTGATATAAAGGGACACCTAGTGGTTAAAGCATGTTATTGAATTTCATTATTTGTATTATTAGATATTAATAGGATCCCTATAAAGTATATTCATTACTCGTTATTCTCTACTAATAGTTAATTAAAGACTGTATATAATGACTATTTTGCACATCCCTTTCAAGATTTCAAGATTTTCTTAGGTTTATTGACATATCATATAGGCCAACACAACTATGGTGTAGTTATGCATTGAATGAAAAACTTGGGTCGCAGGTTCCTCAATAGTGCATTAAAAGACATCTATCAATATTTGTGCATACCTCCAGCAATGTTAACTATGTTGAAGCACTTATTTTAACTGATATTATACATAATGTATTATACTCTTAAGATGTATGTAGATATTTCATCTCCGGCCTTGTCAGGTATTGAACAATCAATAAATAAAGAACACAGAATTGTTAAATATAAAACACAGAATTTGTGTGATTATACTAAATGATTTACAAATAAACACCACTGCATATTTACAACTGTTACACATGCTGATGTAACGCAAATGTTCCAACTTGGGATCAATAAAGTATATCTTATCTTAAGCTGATCGATGGCTCCTGCCATATTTGCAAAATGTGCCTCTGAACCTTGACAAGTGCATGTTTCAGGCTTATCAATTAATGTAATGTAATATAATGTAATGTTATCAATTAACAACAGGGGTCACAAACATAAGACCAGCTGTTAAATAAAGCTCTTCTGACCTTAGCTGGCATGTGTGTATATATATTAATGCTGCCCATTATTGGCACAAGCAATGTTCACCCATTTATTAATTATATGTTTTAAATTTGAGTGTTTCCTATCCCCTAAACTTCCAGGGATGTACACAGTTTAATACTGGCAACTTCTTATTATGGGAAATACGAAAACGTCTTTTAAAACTACAACTCCCAGTAGAGACGTGCCATAGATAGAGAACATGTTGCGAAACAGAATAGCCAGCATGTGTAGTTCTGGGGACGGGGTGGGGGAGGGGGAGATGCGGTGGACCCGTTCAAATCCAGTTTTGGACAGTCTGCCGTGGTTCCATCCCATTTCAAGTGCTGTTCGAGTCTTGGCGTAACCCTCGGAGCACACTCTCCAATCACAGAGCTTGAGGACTATCACGGGGTTTGTCAAACAGAGCACATGGTGTAGTCCAAACGATAGCTGGGGATTCTGGGTAGTGTAGTGTCTTCTGCCATCCTTTACTCCGAAAAAATATTTGTTTCTCCGAATCGAAGGGGAAAAATACAAAAGCATTGCACACAATTTAAACCAATCAATGTTGTGTAATTAACAAGGATAATCTGGTGTTTTTTAGTCGATGAGTAGTGCAGATATCACTGTAAAATCAATCGACAGTAAGGGGAATACTTACTTCCGGGTGTACAATTCTCCGTTATCCAATGAGAATGGACGCTCACATTGCCTTTAAGAGCAGCCGACACAAACGAATGCCGTGCTTCCATGAGCGTCAAATCCCGCCGCAGATGGGAATACATTGCAATCAGTTGAAAGCTATTTGCGTCCCTTTATGAAGCTGAAGGAGCCTAGGAGCGTCACAACTGCACGCCACGGACACTGACCAAACGTCGCTCCTTGGCGATTATGGAGTGAGAGTGTGTTGTTCATTCACACCAACGCAACTCCGGTTCAAGCTCCGTGCTAGAGCTTTTCAGGTTCAGAACCGGTTCTTCGGTTTAGCTCCGGCTCTTTTCACACCGCCCAGAGTCCGACTGGCGCTGCGTCATCGTTTGCGTCATGACGTAACCGTTTGCGTGCCTGCTTCATAAAGCCAAACCGCGCGGAAACCCCTCACAGCTCACACCGACAACAACAACAATGGCCGATTGTGCTCCAGCTTCCTCTGTACCTCTTCGGAAGACCAGATTCCCAGTAGGTAGCTGGTCTCTTCAGTGGACCACTGCTGCTTGTTAAGTTTCTCCATCGTTGTGTACAAACTGGATAAAACGCCGGCTTTTTGTTGTTGTTCAGGAGTTGATAAACGTGTACCAATGACTGAGCCTCCGTACAGTAAGTGATGGCAAACCTGCCTTGGCATACAGGGTACAGTGATGAGTAAGTGCTTTACAATTTGTGACAAATCTCTGTGCACTGTGATGGGCGGCATCTAACTTGTTCAGGCAATGGGCAGGTGCATTCATATACAACAAATCACCATAGTCCAGCACAGGTAAAAAGGTCACAGTGACTAGCCTTTTCCTGGCCTCAAGCGAGAAACAGGACTTGTTTCTGAAAAAGAAACCTAGTCTAACCCTCAGCTTTTTAAGCAGGTTATTGACATGAAGTTTAAAAGAGTACTGAGGGGAGGGTGAGTTCTGTAGTCCGGATGTTCTTGTTGTAGATGACCACCACGGCGTGAGGGGCGGGGTTTAGTGATGTAATTAAAACCAGGGGGGGATGTTTGATTGAGGGAGAAGAAGGAATTGGGTTGTTGCCAGGTTTCAGTGAGCAGAAGGAAGTCGATGGATTTGTCCAGAATTAGTTTGTGAAGGATGTGGGCTTTATTGTTAAGTGACGGGATATTGAGGAGGGCAAGATTGGTCAAGTGGGGGTTTGGAGGGGTGGTGGCAGGCTGGAGAGGTATAAGGTTGTCCAGGTTAGCAGCACGGGGGTGGGCACGAGAGGGGGGGCGGTGGAGTAGAGGAGGGGGGCTTGATGGTGGGGAGAAATGGCTTGTTATATGTGTTGGGAGGGGGAGGGGAGTGGGATCCACTCCGGGTATTCCGTGCAGCTGGGAGTGTGGGGGAGCGGGGGAGAGTGTAAGAGGAGCAGTAGGAGTTGCGGTCTGATGACGCGTCAGGTGTGCAACAGTGCGTTGGGTAGAGCAGATGGATGCTATGGATTTTCCGTGCTGAAAGTAAACAAAACTGCGGCGGGGGCTTCGGTGAATGTAGCGGGATCGACGAAGGGCTGCATTTTAAGGCATTGCATTCTGAACACCATTGACAAGGAAACACGAGGTAGATCTATCTATCCTATTCAACCTTGGCCAAACTGTAAATGTAGCCCCCCCCCCACCACCCTCTATGGGTGCCCAACCGGATCCTGTCCAGGTTTGAGGAGTGTAAATCCTGTATGAGGTAGGGGTCCAAAATCTGATGACGGGGCAGCCAGCAAAGCTCCTTCAGACCAGTCCACGAGGTACTGCAAACAGTGGCCTGAAGGCGGACATCCAGAAGACACCAGACAGTTTCATCATTGATCATCCGAGGAGGCGGAGGAGCTACCAAGGGAGTTGGGCACTCCAAGAGGATTGGTTGGAGGTGGTAGACAGTCTACGTGTCTAAACAGTCAATTATTGTATGGATGACTGTGTTTCCATTGGATGGTGGAAGACGGGTGACGAAGTCCAAGGAAATGCGAGACCACGGATTGCTAGGAATGGGCAAAGGACAGAGCAGACCTTAAGGAAATTGGGTTTAGGCCTTATTCTGTGCACAGATTGAACAGGCATAAATAAACTCACATATGTCTTTTTCCATGGTTGCCCACCAAAAACGCTGGCGGAGGAAGTTGAGCGTCCCCAAATACTGGGTGGAGGGGGCCCAGAATTCTCCTCCTGCACCGTCCTCATGATGGCGTCATGAAAGAGCCCTGCCTTGTTTTTGCAAATCGTTATTACCATGGTCAGCTTCCCCTTTAGGAGCTAGTGTCCTCCATCAGTTTTTATCATGTTCTGTTGCCTATTAGCGTTTTCTTTTCTTTTTTTTTAACAAATTGTACGGTGTCCTTGGGTGTCATGAAAGGCGCCTAAAAATAAAATGTATTATTATTATTATTATCAGGCTTCCCTGTGAAGACTTATACGTTCCAATCATATGATGAAGCAGCATCACAGGAAGCCCTGATCTTTATTCCATATTTTAAGATTAAAACATTAAATACTTTAAAACATTAAATACTGCCTGAAGGGGCAGCAGCCGCTGATCAGTGGTAACATTAGGCTCAGGGTTGTGAAACAGGCGGTGCATTTGCATGTCCAACACTGTCCTGATGATCTCTGCAGTCCAGCTATTCTGTTGTCTCATTTGTCAAAGAGGATATTCCTGCAAATGATGTGGAGGTTTTCCAGAGATATTGTTGCACGGAAGAGTTGTCTGACAATGTCTTTATCCCACATAGATTCAGTGGGACTCCCATTGGACCTGAAAACTCCTACAGGTATACAAACCCCAAAAAATGCATGTCAATGGCTTTGGTCCATCTCCTTGCTTTGTCCAAAAAGACTTCTTCCTCCCAAATGAATGCCATCAAAGAGGATTTTCCGAATGTAATCCAGGAGGAAAAGAAGACTTTAAGTCCTGCATATGAGTATTCGCTATCCGTGTTGGCCCCGGTGCCAACTTTATCACATTAGAAACGATACAGGTCACCGCATTTCTTGGGCAAGAAGACAACTAAATTGGCCCATATTTTTAGATCCATATTTCTCCTCTTGCTAGCTGCTGATGGTCCACACTACCAGCCGGCAAAGCTAAGGGCAGGGCAGCGTGAAGGTGGACAGGACCTACAATGTCCACTGATGCTTGGGTAAACTGGACACCGCTGGACCGCTACCGCTGGACCGCTACCGCTGAACTTCAAAACATTTGCTGAAGCCAAGTCATTCTTGCGATTAAGTTGATGATTGTGAGTGGATGACATAAGGGCAGGAATTCAGAGGGAAAGGAGCAATTTTGAGCTCTGCTCTTAAAAACGGCTTTTTTTTAAGGTCACGCGTCATATTACATCACAAAGGGTAAACATCTCCGCTCTCTGACCGCGGGTATAGTTAGTAGTTGCGTTGAGTTGAGCGGTTGTGTTTTAGTGAGCTGGTATTTTTACGGTAGTTTTACATTGTATTTGTATTTATTGTATTGTAGTTTATCAGGAAACCGTATTACATCTCTCTCCCCCCCTTCGCTGCTCTCTCCCCCCCCCCTTCCCTGCTCTCTCTCTCCCCTCCGATACAGCACCGTAACGTAGTGTGGATTTGCATTAGGTAACGCGAGATACGGCTGATACTTGCGCATTAGTTTCTGTTATGGATCAGTATCAACAGTCCTGCCAGTAACGTTACTATATTATCAATGCTACTTTAGTTATAGCCTGATATATGATAGCTAACTTTACAATGTTGTGATGTGACGTTAGCTAACATTCTGTAGCTAACGCCGGTCACTCACCAAGATAGCTGCCCCTTCCCTGCTCTCTCTCTCTCCCCTCCGGTACAGCTCCGAAGGTAGTGTGGAGTTGCATTAGGTAACGTTTATCAGGAAACCGTATTACATCTCTCTCCCCCCCTTCGCTGCTCTCCCCCCCCCTCCTTCCCTGCTCTCTCTCTCCCCTCCAGTACAGCACCGTAACGTAGTGTGGATTTGCATTAGGTAACGCGAGATACGGCTGATACTTGCGCATTAGTTTCTGTTATGGATCAGTATCAACAGTCCTGCCAGTAACGTTACTATATTATCAATGCTACTTTAGTTATAGCCTGATATATGATAGCTAACTTCACAATGTTGTGATGTGACGTTAGCTAACATTCTGTAGCTAAGGCCGGTGTTAGAAATTAAAATCAATGTTTTGATAGCATAATGTACCTTAAACATACCTTCAGTTTAAATGCTGTTTTATACTGAAAAACCAGAAGTTCTTGTGCACAACCAGTTGTTAAGCTTTTATTCTGAAAATCCTTCATCTCCGGTTAGCATTTAGCATGAGGCTAATATACCATTTACTATAGAGGTGAATTTAGCAGCGATATGATATGATGTTGCACACCGAAACCTACTGATTTCAACACTACAACTATAGACGTCGAGATATTATTATTGTTGAATATTAAATGAAGGTACAGTTTATTTGAGTACGTTATTGTCTACAGATGTGGGTAGCATGTGACAACATCAGGAACGACCGGAAACCAAACTGCCGTGAAGTATTTCCTGTATTTTTTGGAGTATTGATTACAGCGTTTAGAATGTGTTAAATGAAAAGTCATGAAAGAGTTAAGGAAGAGAAAAGGCGTGTTTAGATATATATTGAATGTACAATGTCTGTATCCTCTGATATGCAAAACAACGGACATTAAAACGTGGAGAGCCGGCCCGCAGGGAGGAGCCAGCGGAGGATATATAAACAGCGGGACCTGAGGGGTTCGGCCTCTTTCTTCACCTGCCAGAGCCAGAGACACAGCTGCTTTTCTGTCGAACAATATCCTGTTTGTAACATTACCGTGCCATATTTTTAATTAAAGTAACCAATTGAACATTCTCAGAGACCCCATTTAGTCTCCTTTTAAAGCTTCTCTCCTGGACACGAGAAAAACAATCACAGTTTACAATCTGGTGACCCTGACGTCGTTGGACCGGGAGAGACTAACAACCAGCTGTTTTCCGGAGACGCGGCATCCGTTCGACACACAACAGAGCTCGAATACATTTGGTAAGAAGAAACCTGTTAAATCGAATTCTTCATAGTTTATGCAGTACAAAATAAGTTTGTGTTTGACGGAGGCCAGCGGATCCTAAAAATTGCTGTGCATTTAATGTTAAAACAACCAAAATTGATAAAAAAATAAGCATCCTATACCTTGTGGCGCTGCTCTGTCGCAAGCAGGGTGAGTTCACACTTTCTTTTGTTCTTCTATTTAACCCTGCATGCTATTAATTTGTGTGTGTGCGTGGTCATTGTACTTCGGGTAGGTGACTTGTTGTGTTTTCATGTAGGTGTCTCTTGTTACGTTAGTAGTTAGTTAGCCTATGACGTAAGGATATATAAGTCCATTTAACGATTATTGTTTGCTAGTCGAAAACAGTTGAGAACTGTTTTAAAAAAGTCCTTTTTGAGGAAAAGTCTTGATTAAGGTGTAAGCCTTTATCAGTGGTCATAACTGTTCTATTTTCAACCAAGATATTGCGGGTGGAATACGGTATTTGGGGTTTCAGCAGCATTACGTTAAATTGACGACGGTCATTTAATAGTCGCTGATAGGTTTCCATATTACTCCCACGTAACGTGTCTAAATGGCAGCAGTTGACCAATAGTGGACTATAAAGTCAAATATTACGCAGATAGGTTTATAGCTTATGCGTAAGGGTTCCTAACTTTAAGTGATGATATCAATAAGATAAAGCCCATTTTTCATAGTAAACTAGATAGAAATGTTATTTTAAACTACAGTGTTGTTTTGTGTTGAATTTTCTTGACAAGATTGCACCCCGCCATTATTTAAACTCCCCTGTGAGAGACAAAATGTGTTTTCAAATCCCTTTGTTCTTCAGGTTAAAGGTTGGAAAATCAGTTGCCATCTTGTCTTGCCCTCATGCTGAAAATAAGCCACACGGCAGTCGCCATTTCGTGAAATGCTAATTGAAAGTACTCTGTTTGTTTTTACACACTCAGTCGCACTCACATGAGGCTAGGCACTCCATATTGAGAAGGACAAATCATATTTCTTGGCAGAGTTGGAACTATAAAATAGACAGGTTATCTTACCGTGGGAAGTTTGGTATTTGTAAGAGTCTGGTTTTGGAAGTATTTCTGCTTGCAAGTGTGTATTGGGTTTCTTTTGAGATATTCTTGTTTGCAAGTGCGTATTGGCGGTTTATTTGAGATATTCTTGTTTGCAAGTGCGTATTGGCGGTTATGTGCTGTGTTGTTTAACCATATTCTAATGTTCTTCCCATTTTTAAGGAAATAAGCTTATTCTTGTTAAAAAGAGATCAGTTTTGCAACAGCTATCCCTAGTGGATTGAGCTGGAAATTATAACAGCGCACTCTGCTGGTAATACAGAATTATTACAAAGATACTATAACATTTTGAAGCTTGATTTTAAGTGTTATGAATTAACACATGCGCCAATCGCCAGGATTGAATTGCAAAGAGGTTTCTAATTAAAAGATGAGAAACTTTACACAATAGACTTTCAAACTAGACGGTAGAATATTCAAACACCAATTTATTGAAGCTAACACAAATTATGACATTTGCATAATTCCATACATTGCGGTATGCACTGTACACAGTAGATTTTCACCAGATTTCTATTTTCATATCTCAAAGTCAAAACCATACACTGTACGATTTTTTTAACATTTCTGATTCCAAAATGTGTATAATTATTAATTTACATTAGTAAAAAAAAAAAAAAACAGATTTAAAGTTCGGACGAACAGCAACGAAGGTGCTAGTCAGAGGATTAGTACTTCATAAATAGTTAGAGAACATGTCACCAAAACAAACTAAGCTGGGACTAGACGCAGAGCCAGGCTCAACTGCAGATATCAAGGGAAGGATAAAAATCAGATCAGATGCTATAACAGCTCCAAATCTTAGAAGAAAGACATGGAACCAAATAGAGAAACTGTTGGAAAACAAGAGGACTGGTTCCAGCAGATGATCGACCTGGACCAACAAAAGCCCATAGAAGAGCAGTACTCGACTATGAGCATGAACAATGCCTACAACAGCTAACTATATGGGGAGAAGCTGAAGAAAGATTTATAAGAGTTACAAGTCTGATACTCCATCTGGAATATGCCAGCCTATTGGCAGACAGCATACATGTGGTCCAAGTAGCAGAGCTGGCAGTGAGGGAAGACATAGCAGAAAAAACCAAAGAGGCTCCAGTTATCCAAACTCCGAAGCTGTATCTAAGCCTGGCCGAAGTCCCTCCTCCCTCCCCGAATGTTGGTTCTATAGGAGAAGTCTTGCAGTTGGATGGCGTCTCCACGGACAAACATCTCAAAGAATTGGAGTATGAAGTGAGAGTGATAACCAGTAAATCAAAACACCTGATAGAAGAGAACATACGATTAGAAGAAATCACAGAAGAAAGACAAACACAAAAGACAGAAATGGAAGCACTACAACTGAGACTCTTGAAGATGCAAATAGCTGAGAAAGATACCGAAGCTAATAAAAACAAGAAAGCGGCAAGGCAAATGGCAGCTACATCAGGGATGGCCATAGAACCAGAGAAGGCAGGTCAGACACCTCAAACAATTCAAGCTCAGGAAGAACCAGAGAATGCAGGGCAGACACCTCAAACAGTTAAATCTCAGATGGTGCCAGTGAATCAGATCCAGAACCGACAACCAGGAGGTTTCCGTGGAGGCACAGGCAAAAGACGTTTACGGTTTGAGGGATGTTACCATTGCAACTAAATCGGCCATTGGACCAGAGATTGCCCGCAACTACTAAGGCAACACCCACCACATGCACCAAACAATGGCCCTCCATGCAGAAAACCAGGGGAGGTTTCCATGATGACAACGGAGGCAGGGGGTCCCAGAGATGTCAAAGACGAACAGGGGTGCCAAACATGACCCAAATGCCACTGACACCCTGGTATCAACCACAACAATGAGGAAGCTCAGAGGGCCAGACCACCAGGTGATGCATCTTCAGCGCAAGGGTATTTTGAAAACCAGCTACATTGAGCCATATCTGTCACCACAGGAGGGAGAGGTTGAATGTTATTCAAAAGATAGTGAGTAGCATATTGCATTTACACATAAAGCATCCACAGAATAGAACATTTAGCAGACTATTTTTGTAATTATGAGAAGGAAAGAGATTACGAGTGATGTTGTTCCCCTACACAGTAAACTATTGTGTCCACGCAGCTAGTGAGGTCAAGACGACGGGTTTCCACTCAAAAAATATGAAGACGGAAACCTAGTTCTCACCCAAGACGGAGGATCCTTACCAAGTCCTCCTGTTTACACCGACTGCAGTTCAAGGGGCGGCGATACACCTGACGTGGAGCTGTTGAGACCTAAAAACAGAAACTCGATTCTGCTGTGGTGAAGTCTGGCTACAAAGGGAGGTGTCCGATAGGGTCGCTTGTCTCAAACCAGTGAAGAAGTCAACAAGAACCCAGCAGAACTAGAGAGTGACTGTTAGCGGGAGAACAGTGACGGAGCGACAGAGACTGGCCCAACATTTTCCAGCCAGTACATAGTGTGATATTCATGTGAATGTATTGTGCTCTCAGTATAACTGCGCCCCCTGCTGTCTACACAGCATATAGATACACTAGGAGTGATGAAGTAGACAGTAAGCATGTATAACGTGTGTGAGTCAGCACTGGTGAATAAACCCTGTTAACATCCAGCAAGTTGAGTCTTTCATGTACAACATAGAAACATTACATTGGCGACGAGGAGTAAGCGAAAGGACACACGAAGGATAAACACGGACTTCGCTGAGTTTTCCGGAAAAGAAAAGAAAAGGAAGAAAGACGGACAAGTGAGGCTAAGCTAACTACGCTAAGCTAAAAACGAAAACGTGGCAGTCGGCGCATCGCAGCAGCAATGGCCGTGAATACCGCTTCTCTCCCACCATTTGACACAGAAACGGACCTTGGCTCTGTCGGACCTCGCTGGATGAAATGGATGCAAAGGTTTGAAAACTACACCACTGCTATGACCATAACTGGCGATGCTAGGCTAAAGGCTTTAATGCTGCACATAGCGGGAGAACGTGTGCATGATATCTACGACACACTAGCAGGAGAAGATGACAAATATGCAGACGCTAAGCAGAAGCTATCTACATACTTCTCACCCAAGAAAAACCTCCAATATCAAGTGTACATCTTCAGAAAAGCTAAGCAAGATCCAGGTGAAACTTTGGACAGTTATCACACAAGGTTGAGGATGTTAGCTAAGAACTGTGAGTTTACCAGCATGGATGCAGAGATTAAAACGCAAATCATACAAAGCTGTGCATCATCCAGACTGCTCAGAAAGGCGCTGAGAGAACCAGATTTAAGCCTAGATGCACTTTTAGACCATGGGAGAACAATGGAGCTGTCCGAACTTCAAGCAAGTGGCATAGAAAAGGGCACAACAGCTACAGTCAACAGGCTGGATCAAAAGACCGCAGAGAAGCATTCAAGCAGCAGTCAATGGTCGGAGAAACGCTTTTCCAGCAACCGCTGCAGAAACTGTGGAGGTAAATATCCCCATGATGGTGAATGCCCTGCTAAAAGCAAACAATGTAGAGCCTGTGGTAAACTAAATCATTTTGCAAAACAATGTCGCTCAAGATCTAAAGACAGTGACACAAGACAGGCACAACGCAGAGCTAACACACATGCTAAGAAGATTCATCATATAAGAGGGGCTGCACCAAATGAGAAAACAGAGCATAACTCATCCAGCAGTGACGATGCTTATGTTTTTACAGTTGAAGCTGACAATATTTCACAGCTGCCACAGACTCATATCAAGCTAAATGAAAATACCATGTTGGTTTTAATCGATTCAGGAGCTACAGCAAACTGTGTCAGTGAATCAAGCTTCAGAGACCTGGTGCCTCTTCCACAACTCAGCCCCACAACAACAAATATTTATCCATTCCGCTCCAACGTCCCATTGCCTGTTTGTGGATCATTCAGGTGCAATGTGGAGAAGGGACAGAAAAACACAATGTGCACATTCTTTGTGATTAAAGGAGATGGATTTAATATTCTAAGCTACCAGACATCCAAAACACTGGGACTGATTAAAATTGTCACCACAGTGTCATCCAGACCACAGCATCTCACAGTCGCAGATGAGCTGGTGGAAAGCAATCCCGAGCTGTTTAAGGGAATAGGCCAACTGAAAGACGTTCAGGTAAAGCTTCATATAAATCCTGACATCAAACCTAGATGTCAACCACATCGACGAGTACCATTCCACATCCGCCAGAAGGTTGAGGATGAGCTTCACAAGCTAGAAGCAGAGGACATCATCGAGGAGGTGACTGGACCGACTCCATGGGTATCACCTATTGTTGCACCGCCCAAGCCTAAAGACCCGACAAAGTAAGAATTTGTGTTGACATGCGTCAGGCTAACACAGCCATAGAGAGGGAAAGACACATCACCCCCACAATGGATGACGTGATACATGAGTTAAACGGAGCAACTGTGTTCTCTAAACTTGACCTGAGAGCTGGATATCACCAGTTAGAGCTTCATCCAGACAGCAGATACATCACAACATTTTCCACTCACCTTGGACTAAGACGCTACAAAAGACTGAGTTTTGGCATATCCTCTGCTGCTGAGGTGTTTCAAAATGCCATATGCCAAACACTGCTTGATCTGAAAGGTGTGAAGAATCTCAGCGATGACATCATTGTTCATGGTGCCACTCAGGCTGAGCATGACAACAACCTCAGAGCCCTGTTCCAGAGACTGAAAGACAGTGGTCTCACACTTAATCGTGAGAAATGTGAATTCAACAAATCCAGGCTTGAGTTTTTCGGCTTCATCTTCTCAGCGCAAGGTGTTTCAGCTGATCCCAAAAAGGTTGTGGCAGTCCATCATGCCACAGATCCTGAAAATCAGAGTGAGGTCAGAAGTCTGCTGGGCATGGCCAATTATTGCTCCAGGTTCATCAAAGATTTCTCATCCATTTCCGAGCCGCTACGAAAGCTCACCAGAAAAGACACACCCTGGGTATGGGGCCCAGAACAGCAAGCTGCTCTAAAGACACTGAAAGACAGTCTAACCAGTGACACAGTCATGTCGTACTTGTACCCTGGCAGACAGACAGAACTTATAGTGGATGCTAGTCCTGTGGGACTGGGTGCTATCCTCTGCCAGCATGATGAAAAAGGGGTGAGGCACATAATAGCATATGCAAGTAGGTCTCTAAGTGATGTAGAGAGGAGATACTCCCAGACTGAAAAAGAAGCACTGGCTATTGTGTGGAGCTGTGAACATTTCCACCTGTACATATATGGTCATCCTTTCAAACTAGTGACAGATCATAAAGCACTGGAAATCATATGGAACAATCCCATGTCGAAACCACCTGCGAGGATTGAAAGATGGGGACTACAGAAAGGGAGCTGACAATCCAGCTGACTACATGTCTCGACACCCTCTACCGTCAAAGACAAGTGACAGCACACGAGCAGCAAAAGTAGCCGAAGAGTATGTAAGCTTCATTGCAACTCATGCAACACCCAAAGCTATGACACTCACAGAGATCAAAGCAGAGACACTTAAAGACCCGATCCTTCAAGAGGTAATCTCTCATGTAACTCACAACACATGGCACAAGACTGATGAATCACAACACGCTGCCATATTAAAACAGTTTAGAAGAGTAAGCAGCGAGCTGGCAACGTCACATGCATCAGACATAGTACTGCGGGGCCCTAGAATAGTGATTCCCACAGCCCTACAAGATAGAGTCCTACAGCTAGCTCACGAAGGACATCAAGGCATCGCTAAAACCAAAGCACTACTCAGAACAAAGGTGTGGTTTCCAGATATTGATCAGAGAGCAGAAGCATCAGTACGCAGCTGTCTTGCATGTCAGGCAAATACCCCAGCTGTACATACTGAGCCATTAAAAATGTCAAGTCTACCAGAAGCACCCTGGCACAGCATCAGCGCAGACTTTTATGGACCACTACCAACAGGAGAGTACCTGTTAGTCATGATAGACGATTATACACGCTACCCAGTTGTTGAGAGTGTTAGATCAACTTCAGCTAACACAATCATTCCAGTCATGGACAAAGTTTTCTCTATGTTTGGAATCCCCAGAGTGGTAAAAACTGATAATGCCCCCCCATTCAACAGCAGCCAATTCTCTCAGTTTGCAGACTACTTAGGATTTCATCATCGCCGGATCACACCGCTTTGGCCTCAAGCTAACGCTACAGCTGAAAGATTCATGCGCACACTGGGCAAAGCAATACGTGTGGCAGAAACACAGGGAATTCATTGGAAACAACATTTGAACATATTTCTACGTGAGTACAGATCTACACCTCACAGCACAACAGAGAGCTCACCTGCTGAACTGTTATTCCAATGCAAAGTGTACACAAAGATCCCTTCATTCACTCACACTGCCAACAAGAGCTCAGACTCAGAAGTGAGAGCTAAGGACAAGAAGGCTAAAGTCAAGATGAAATCTCATGCAGACACTCATCGTCATGCTACATCTCACACTTTCACTCCAGGTGACATTGTGCTTCATCGCCAGCCCAAGCATAACAAACTCACCACACCATACAACACTAAACCCTACACTGTGATTAAAGTCAAAGGCTCAATGGCTACAGCGGCAAGAGATGGACATTGCATAGTCAGGAACTGTTCATTCTTCAAGAAGATCGCTGGAGAGCTAATCCCACCAGATCCAGTCAGTGATGACTCTACTGTCACAACACCCAGATATCCCACGAGACACGATAGGCGTCCTCCTGCCTATTTACAGGACTATACATAGTGTATGGACTGCTAAACATGTGAATGATACTCTGGGTATATAAACATTTGTATATTTCCAACTGTTGTTAACTTCAAGAGACTGTTGAGTCCTGGTTAAGACAAGAAGTAAGATTTATGTAGGAAACAGTTTTAATGCATTTTCAGTATGTATAATTTGGTGTGGAGGATGTGTTCAAAGCTAACGTGTGAATGCAAAAGTCTTAAAGATACTGTTACAGCAGAATTGCACTAGTTCCAGATAACTGTTACGTTATATGCAGTATAACAGCCAAATGTTTAAAGCTATTAAAAAGAAAAGGGCAATGTGATATTCATGTGAATGTATTGTGCTCTCAGTATAACTGTGCCCCCTGCTGTCTACACAGCATATAGATACACTAGGAGTGATGAAGTAGACAGTAAGCATGTATAACGTGTGTGAGTCAGCACTGGTGAATAAACCCTGTTAACGTCCAGCAAGTTGAGTCTTTCATGTACAACATAGAAACATTACACATAGATAGACCCCGTCAGAAGACCGGGGCTGTGTTTAAAGGGGAACTTCATTTATTGTTAGTGGAAGTGTTGTTTTTTAGTCAAACAATTATGTGATTTATGGAGTCAGATTACATTTTTCTCAAACACAATTTTATAATCGGTCTGAAGTATCTGTTTTAAGGCAATGAGCTGCAGATTAAATAACATAACACTGATTGAGAGCTTGGATGAAGAAGTTGTAGGGTTTTTACAACAGTTTCAAGAATCAGTTTTTATTTATTTATTCTTGAGTAACTTTACTGATTTATAGTGTAGTGCGTAAGGCAATATCTCATTTTGAGTGAGGGGCACCAGCCCTTCATGCATGTCACCCTCTGTGAGAGTGGTTCGTATTTTCCCTCTAGTTTGGAGAAATATTATTTTATCATATGTTAGTTCAGCAGTATCAACCAATCCTCTAATCCTAGAATTATTGAGACGCATTAGCGAAACCAGGGGTATTGTTTTTCGCAGCAACAATGATGCATAATACCATGACAAAAGCCATTATTGAAACAAGTATTTTTTGTGCTAATGGCAGATTTTAGTGAATATGTTTTAATACCATCGGAAAACCATACATTATACGATATTTTTGTACGCCTTATGGGTACACGGAGAAGTTATATTTATTTTATTTTATGTTATGCTCAAAGGAGGGAGTGTCATGATTATACAGATATGTTGATTTCAGTGACGTTGTAGTTAATAAATAATAACATGTAGTTAATAATAAGTCTCAAAACGACAAAAGGTATGCCAAAGTTTGGGCCTTCTCCAAGGAGGGAGTGGTCCAGTTTTAGATATTAGACGAATAAAAGTAATGAATATGTCAGAACTCTGAGTAATATTATCCAAGTTTTGTCTACACAGACTAGGAAAGCTACAGAGATACCAGACGAGACACCAGAAGAGAATCCTGTTCAGCCAGGTGATTGGGTGAGGGTGAAATTTCACAAAAGACAGTGAGTTAATCCCGGTGGACGGAACAGTGAGAAGTTGTAATGAACTTCACACGCGCTCCGGTTTAAAGGTAAAGACAAAGGAGCAAATTGACACCACCTCACACATTGTCACCCTTCACTGGCAACTTCCAGAACATTATTGGGAGTTAGGACTGATTTGGCAGAGCTGGAACAAAACAATAAATAGAAATAAGATAAAGATAGAAACAGCTCAAAAGACGAATTGTCTTTATTTTTTTATTGATTGTACACTAAAGTGAAAACCTATTTTTTGCTTTACATCTGAAAAAGAGTCCAATTTTTGTATACGTTATTATAGTACTCATTATTTAAATTCTGTAACTGACACAACCAGGGAGAAAATAGAGATGATGTCAAGAACAAAGCCAAAGCAATTGTGGGGTGCCCTAGGGATAAGAGTCAGAATAGCATTGTTGATTGTGCTCATTACACTTGGCACCTTTCTGGTTCAAAGGGGAGTACAATATCAAGTAAGACATGGATCCATTAGTCCACTCATAGATAATGCCCACATCACTAACAAAACTCCAGCTGTGTTTCAGAGACTTTCACTTATCCCCAGAGCCAAAAGATCAGCTGAGCAACAAGAGGAGGATTTAGAAATACTCGTTCCCAAAGGTGAGGCGGTTACAATCAAGATGATTCACCCCCCATATATGCAGTTCTTGTATCAAATGATGAGATGGGTTTAAGTGATCGGGATAATCAGTGATGGGGATTTACAGATTAGGGGAATCTCCAAATACACTGGATCCATGTTTTAGTCTGTACCAGAAACACCCCCTGTTAAGTTTATGGACAACCGACCGGTGACCTGAGCAAAATTATTGAAAATGATTACAGTAGAAACAGGCTACTAACCCACAAGTATAGCTTTGTACGTACAAACTCTATGAACAAAATTCCCCAGCAGATTGTGGCGACATTGCAGATATGTCCAGTCACAAAAGTTACTTATGTTCTAAATAACAGTGAGATTTAAAGTGATGGAGAAAATATGGGGACGTTCTTTTATAGTGTGTGAAATATGTGGTGCTTGAAACATGTAGGTATTTTTATTTTATAGAAGAAAATGGTTTCCTGAAAGAGTTATTTGGAGTAGCCATGTTACAGTGGGTGGAAACAATGTTTAGGGATATGGCACAACCATTAGTAGACATTAATTGGGTTTAGATGACATTTAACATCTAAGACAGATAGTAAGATTAGGAAAATAGCGTGGAAAGGATTGGATATATTTTACCTCAGTGTGTTAGAATTAGCTATAGGTAATGCGTCCCGAGATCTCTCTCTCTCTCTCTCTCTGCCTGTCAGAACGCTACGACCCCATCTTCAGACAAATGACCTCACCACAGGAGACTCCTCCTCCTCCATCGAAAAGACAGAGAACCCGAGCTGAACCAACAACGACCTGAGGCATCCAGAACCATCTCCACCTGAGGCATCCAGAACCAAACCAGCATGCTGACAAAAAGGCAAACTCTCATCGGTCCCTCATACAGGACATGAAGTTCCAGCCTGAGCCACGAGATTTGGCACAAGAGCAGAGTGTGGGACATGAGAGCGGAATACGCCCTCCATGCAACAGCGTAGAGACTGAAAAGGAGGAGATGAAATGCAAAGCAGTTGGGCCACTGAAAAGAGTTACAGCGGGAGGATCCAAGAGCGGATGGACTGAGGAGAAGACAGGACGGAGGAGAGGACAGAACCAGAGGAGTTGGCATGGGCCAGCAGAACGTGAGGGGGTCGTGGCTTGACAACCAGAGGGGAGAGAAGGAACACGGCAGTGAGTGAGTTTACACATAAACACACTTATTAGAAAACAATCCTAAGAATACACTGAGGGTAGAACATATTATTCAATTTTTTCATCATATAAACAAATTATTCTTATAGAGATTCTTATTCATGTGAGAATTTGGGGAAGATTTAATTTGTTACAATATAGATAGCAGGCAAATCTTTATTTTAATGGAAAATGTTAAAGGTAGAGCTAGAACCAGGCCAAAGAAAGTATTCCAATCTAGCATGGTTATTACCATAGGAGAACTGTTAAGGTGGAAACAACATTTGTTTGTCATCCAAGATGTAGAGTTTTAAAAAGACACTAGGCAAAGAGCGATTGAAAATTGTAATTTTGAAAAACTAGTATAATTGGGAGTAATACATGCGGGGCCTTGGATCACTCATTTTAATGGTGCATATTTTTTCGACAACCAATATCGTTCAGGGAGAAGGGGTTGCTCAACCCACCCTGCAGATGTTTTAAATCTTACTTGCAGCTTCAGAGGGTGCGCACGGCACCAGAGTATGAGTTTTAAAAGACAAGTGCCACCACCTCCTAATGCTCATCCATTTAATCAGTGATGACCTGACATTTAGAGATGTTATTTAAAAGGAGAAACATATCTGCCATGAGTGAAAATTCCTGAAGTGAACGACAAACCATTAATGAAATGACTTCTGTTTTTAAAGTCCTTGTTAAAGGAGGGAGTAATTATCACATGCTCGGGCACCCAAGGTTCCACACACTGTTAAAAGGGCTCAGCATAGTTATTTAAGTAGACCAGAATTGAAAATAAATTAGTATAATGCGTTAGTGATATTCCACCGGTTTTCACACCATTTCAGGGACTTTATCACTGCATTAGAACAGACCACCCAAAGCCACCAAGTAGGAACTTTTAAGTGATGAAATTCTACAACTGTTGTAACTGACCAAAATCTTCTCCCAGGAATGACTGTCTAGAATGCCGTACCCCAGAGTAGATGTTTGGTGGTACTGTGGAACTAAAACCTTGTACTCAGTCTTGCCACAGGATTGGGCTGGGACCTGTGCACTAGCACAGCCAGTGATGTTTTTAATCAACATGGCGAAACACCCCAAAGCCAGTAGGGGCTAAGAGACCAGTCCCAGGGGGAGTTTAGGCTCCAGGGTACAAGGATAGCATAGGGGCGCCCAGGGGAGGCCTAGATGTTGCATTAATTCCATGTCCTAAAATACCGATTGATCACAACGGCCTCTTCTAGAGAACATATTACTTTCATACCTTAAATGGTATGAAAGGAGGGAGGGTACATTTCTCATGAGGAGACAGTTTACAAGTGCTAGTAGAACAGGACGATCACCCCCGTATACAGATGTTGATGAAAATGACGAGTTAGTTTGAATGATGTTAAATGAAATGGATGTTCAGAGATGAGATTGTTCAATGAATGTCCAGCCGATGTGATTCTTTAAATGATGAAATCATGTGAAGAAGTGAGCAAAATAAAATGCTAAAATGGAGTGAATCCATTTCAATTTACTTATACTATTCCAAGATAGTGTATTTGTATTTGTATTATTACATTACACTGGTCCAAGATAGTTTATTTCATTTTTATTATTTTTTCACTGTTATATATGGTAGATTTCATGTATTTTAGAACCATACTATTCTAAAATGGGTTGTTTCTTTTCACTTTGTAAAAACAAGTGCCTTAACACTGAGCGTGGTATGAGAACGGTTTCTGTGAAAGGAGGGAGGAAGAAATGTTCTAATACCAAGCCATTGCTGCTATTTTGAAGAACCATATTGAATGTTAACACTAGAAGTTATGCACAAGGGAAAACTTTTATGTTTGAACACAGTCAAAGTATTTTTGTATTTTTGTAAAGTTGAGGCTATTCCAACGATTCCATTTGATTGTATGTTTTTGATATGAGTTATGTACTATGCAGAGTTCAGATGAAGAACTCATTGTTTTCAGTATTATACACACCTTTTAGGTGTGTAAGGAGGGACTGTTAGAAATTAAAATCAATGTTTTGATAGCATAATGTACCTTAAACATACCTTCAGTTTAAATGTGGTTTTATACTGAAAAACCAGAAGTTCTTGTGCACAACCAGTTGTTAAGCTTTTATTCTGAAAATCCTTAATCTCCGTTTAGCATTTAGCATGAGGCTAATATACCATTTACTATAGAGGTGAATTTAGCAGCGATATGATATGATGTTGCACACCGAAACCTACTGATTTCAACACTACAACTATAGACGTCGAGATATTATTATTGTTGAATATTAAATGAAGGTACAGTTTATTTGAGTACGTTATTGTTTACAGATGTGGGTAGCATGTGACAACATCAGGAATGACCGGAAACCAAACTGCCGTGAAATATTTCCTGTATTTTTTGGAGTATTGATTACAGCGTTTAGAATGTGTTAAATTAAAAGTCATGAAAGAGTTAAGGAAGAGAAAAGGCGTGTTTAGATATATATTGAATGTACAATGTCTGTATCCTCTGATATGCAAAACAACGGACATTAAAACGTGGAGAGCCGGCCCGCAGGGAGGAGCCAGCGGAGGATATATAAACAGCGGGACCTGAGGGGTTCGGCCTCTTTCTTCACCTGCCAGAGCCAGAGACACAGCTGCTTTTCTGTCGAACAATATTCTGTTTGTAACATTACCGTGCCATATTTTTAATTAAAGTAACCAATTGAACATTCTCAGAGACCCCATTTAGTCTCCTTTTAAAGCTTCTCTCCTGGACACGAGAAAAACGATCACAGTTTACACCGGTCACTCACCAAGATAGCTGCCCAGTTCTCCACTGGTTCTCCTCACACCACAGCTCAATTTCTCTCCGATGGCCGTTATTTCTTCTAATCCTTGGCTGCTCCTGGTCTCTTGGACGCCTAGCAGGCTCATAATTATAAGGTTGTGGTCCGTCATATGCATTCGAATATTCATGTTCAACTTCTTCTGTGTCTTCTGTGTCAAAACTAGCATTGGGATCCATGTTTATTAATACGTTACACCGGCCGCTCTCCCCCTTGTTTACCCTTTGTTACGTCACACGCGGGAGGTCACGTGCCAAGGCTTTTTTATGCGGAAGTGAACATTTCTTACAAAAACGACGCCAGATGTCACTGTAGTGTATATTTCTGTATATTTTTTTGAAAATCTAGTGTAGTCATCATTTTCCTACACATTTATTCACAGGTGTCTTTAACCTGGAAGTTGCTCTTTAAGTTAAAAGCCTTGGGAGTCCAAATGCGTTCCCAGCGCCCCGAAAACAGTGATGCTAAAATGTCTTTAAAGAATTCAGTGGGGAATCCGTCTTGTAGTAGTGTTGTGTGAAAACATAATTTAGAGTTTCCTTTCACCTGTTTGGTTCTGTAAAGATTTGTCCTCTTTCCGTTCAAGTTGATTTGCTAGGTTTGTCAATATCTTTCACCTGTTCAGACGGTCTTTTTTTTCTCGAAACTGTGTCTCAGGGCTTCTTAACATTTAACAACCTATTCATGTGTCATACCCACTTAACGGGTAGAAACTCAGCTAACTGACAAACTATTTTTAGCTAAAAAAAACACATCTCTAACGCCAAGTCTCTGAATTAGCACTAAGTGAAAAAATGCTAATGCACTTAGCACAGAACTCACGGTAGAAATACTTTATTACTTATAAGATCTGCACAAACAAGATATCAGCTAGCAAGCTGAGATTTCACAGATTCTAGGGGTATACGTATCATCACTGAGCGATCAAAACTCGGCAGGGGAAGCAAACCCAGACATCACAGGAGGCATTCTGGCTACGCATCACTCATTCACCAATGGTAATGTTTAGATGGATTTTAGGAACTACCCTCTCTATTCCATTGGCTCTAACGGTTCAAAAGAGGTGTCAATCATCAAAATCGACGGAGGGTGGCCAGAGATATGGAAAATCCACCCAAATGACCCCAATCTCTCTAAAAAGGTCAAACTTCACTTGTTTTGCATCAATCTTGATACAGGGTACTTATTATATGTCATAGTTTGGATTCCTAAAGCTTTTAGTCTACTATCCCATCATTCAAGGGTGGTTTTCACCATAAGTAATGTTTTATTTTTGGACGGACACTATAATTTACATTTTTTTACTGTGTTCAATCTGAATTTACTTTAAAATAATAAAAATTCTATATTGATTCTGACTTTTCTACATCCAACTCACAGGTTTATCATTGCTTTGAGGAAAAAAGATTATTAATTTACCCCTTTTAGAAGTGAAGATATTGTCATTTATTCTGGGAATGTCATTTTCGAGTCTCACGCCTGAAAAACAGGCTCTTGACAGGTTAAATGATATTGTGTGTATGGATAGGCTGGTCTGGGTCCTGATGGTAAAGGGCCTGGCCTGTTGGGTTCTGGTGTTCTGGAAGCTTTAAAGCAGCAGAAGTCTCTGCAGCTGACAGAAGGGACTGCAGCAGTCTGCAGCACAGCAGGTGAGAGACACTGCACTGTGTGTGATGTGCTCATATTGCATTCATTTACAGTTCCTGACACACTCTGGGGGGGGATGGTAAGTTAAGACTGTGAAGTTCAAATGTGCTCAGATATACTAACGTTTAACCTCTAAGAATGATGTCCAATTCAACTTCAGAAACTGTATCCTATTTCATTCTTGGAGCTTATTTGAACATTGGATATTTGAGGTACTTGTGTTTCATGATAACTGCCATGTTGTACATTATGATTGTTGTTGCCAACACGTCTCTGATTGTGGTTATCTGTGTGAACAGGAGCTTACATGAACCTATGTACCTTTTTCTGTGCAGCCTGTTTGTAAATGAACTGTATGGTAGTACAGGGTTGTTTCCATTCCTTCTGGTTCAGATCCTCTCTGACATCCACACTGTTTCTGCTCCGCTCTGCTTCCTGCAGATGTTCTGCTTGTACACATATGCAAATATACAATTTTGTAATTTAGCCCTCATGTCTTATGACAGATATCTTGCTATCTGTTATCCTCTGCAATATAAAACACGTATGACTTCTAACAAAGCAGTTATCTTCATTATTCTGGTTTGGTTGTACTCTTTTGTGAAGTTCTTGATAATCTTATCTTTAAACATCCGTTTGACACTTTGTGGAAACATCATTGACAGTTTGAATTGTAACAACCACCTTGTTGTGAAGTTGGCATGTTCTGACACTCAGGTGAACAACATTTATGGACTTTTTTCAATTGTTCTCTCAATCTTAGTCCCTGTTCTTCCAATCCTCTTCTCGTACATGAGGATCCTCAGAGTGTGTTTCTCTGGCTCCAAACAGACCAGACAGAAAGCTGTCAGTACCTGCACACCTCACCTTGTTTCCCTCCTCAACTTCTCTTTTGGCTGCAGCTTTGAAATACTTCAGAGTAGATTTGATATGAGCGGTGTTCCCAGTGTGCTGCGTATTATTCTGTCACTGTATTTTCTCATCATACAGCCACTAATGAACCCTGTCATGTACGGACTGCAAATGTCCAAACTAAGAAACATATGTAAACATGTGTTCTGTTATAAACTGTTGGCTGGTAGGTCTAATAACTAAAGTGTCAGTTAATGATTCCCAATATCCTGTCTTGAAATGTGTGGATTAAAAACATTCAATTAAATTGGAAACATTTTTAATATGTTTATACACATGCATTCCAATATTCATGAATAAACAGTCAAATGTCATCTAAATGTTAACACAGTGAAATATACACCTATATTAATAATAAAAAATGCAAAAATGTTTAGGAACATTTTGTATAGTTTAATGTTAATATAAATAGTTTTAAAAGTGAATTGACTTTTGACCTCAAAGTATCAAAAACACAAAGTGTGTAGAAATCTGCAAGCTAAATGTCTTGCTGCCCTTGCCTGTAGTACAGCTGCAGTAACAACGGGGAGACCCTTTGGTAGAGGGCGCTGTCTGGGTTTATAGGTAAAGGTTAGTTTTGTTTATTTATAGAGCACATTTCAAACAATTCAAAGTGCTGAACATATGCTTTAAAGGTCACCTATTATGCAAAAGGAATTTTTTGATGTCTTTTCTCCATAAATATGTGTCCCCGGTGAGTCAGGAGACTCACAAAGTGTCAGAAAATAAAACCCTCTCCCTTTTCCTCCTTACGGTTACATTTAAAGGGCCGGACCCTAAATCAGCACTTTTTTAAACAGGGCTTAAATAGAGGGGTATGAGGCTACAATGGGTGATCTGTTTGGTATTTTGAGCAAAACACTTCAGAGACATGTTTTGTATGGCCCTATAATATATTGTTCAAATATAGCACGAAAGGTGAGCTTTAACATAGAAGTTAAAAACAAAGCAAACAAAAAGGCAACTCACAAAAAATATGACAGAATGGTTGCAGAAAAAAGTGCTTAGGTACAATATAAAAGAATAGTTAGATGATCTCAGGATAGGCAGCATTAAAGAGAAAGGTATTTAACCTTGATTTAAGTAGTAGTAGTAGTAGTAGTAGTAGAACCTTTATTTATCCAGGAAAATCAATTAAGAACAAATTCTTATTTACAATGATGACCTGACAGGAGGCAAAGGCTTCCTGAGGGGATGGGGTTTGGGAGGAAAACAAATAAAAAGACAAACTCCGGGCACTACAGAAACCAGGAGACAACACAAACACATAGAGCAAAGATGACAGGCATAGCAGTTAAACATATAAAACTCTAAAACAATATTGCTGTGGTTCAATCAGTCATTAAAATCAGCATCAGGCAAAGCAGCTACATGTGTGTACCAGGGTGTCAATAATAGTGACATTGAAGGTGCGGGGGGAGACAAAGGTTTTCATGTTTTTAAAAGAACCCAGGGTTGGAGAATACCTCAGGTTTTGTTTCCAGGTCTGCGGTGCAACCCCAACCCCGATGATCTGAGAGCTCTGGGTGGCTTGTTACAGTGAAGCATGTCCATGTATTGTGGTCCCAATCCATTTGTGCTTCGTAAGTTAAAAGTCATATTTTGAAGTGTATCCTTTGTGTTATTGGAAGCCAGTGCAGATCTTTGAGAACTGGAGGGATGTGCTCAGTTCTTCTAGTTTTGGTGTGGACTCTGCCAGCACGTTCTGGATGAGTTGTAGTCATCTTATTGATTTCTTTACAGAGACCTGTACAAACACTTTTGTAGTAATCAAGCCTGCTAAAAACAAAGGCATGGACTAGTTTCTCGAGGTCGTTTTAGAGACACGGATGTTTTCAGTCTGGCTGTGTTTTTCAGGTGGTAAAACGTTAACTTTGTGATTCCTTTGATGTGGGTTTTGAAATGAAGTCATGGTCCATAACTACACCGAGGTTTCTGACATTGTCTGATGTGTTGGACAGCATTAACATTGGCTCTGTCCTTTTTTTCATCAAAAATAATTGTTCCGTTTTGTCCTTATTTTGTTGCAGGAAATGTTGACCAGGTGCTGATTTGTTGCATGCAGTTTTTCAGAGACTGTAATGTGGTCCATAGTTGTCAGGGTTTAATGTAATTTAGATCTGAGTATCATTTGCATAGTTATAGTATGATATTTTATCTTTGTTTCGGATAAGAGCAAGTGAAAGCATGTAAACATTGTTCAGAGCTGAACCAACAACTTACTGGGGTCAGCTTTCTTCTAACTATTGTGGAGAAAAACACGACTCTCAGATCAAGAAGAAGGCAGGCAAGTGCAGCAAAGCTGGATTTTATTCATTGCAGATACACATAGATGCCAACAATACACAATCCTGCCTCTCCGTGTTCTGATCTTATTTTATATCCTTCACATTGGCTTTTATTCAGATCCATTTTCCTTAACAACTGGTCTCATTTTCCTATTACAGTCATACAGATTATTTTTGATTCAACCGCTGTGGTGTTTGGCAGTGTGTGACATCACCCAAATACCTTCATAGTACATAATACAACACATACAGGCCCACCCTCACATGGTTGCTGTGCCGATGAATGCACACCCTCCCAGCCTGCCTATAGGCCTGTGAGATTACCTTGCATCCTGCTAGCCGCTTCTGGAAAGGGCTTTACTGTCCGAACCATCTCGAAGCACAAAAACAACTGATCAGTGTGTCTGATAGAGGCCATGGGTTCCACCTAACATGCCAACGTACAAACTGGGCACAACAGACATCATTTTGCCTCCCAATCCAGTGAATAGTGTGGAAGCCCAGTTATATTGATATAACTCTTGACCTGAAGTAACTTCTGAAACAAGGAAGGCGTTGGTCTGAGTCGCCTTGTAGGGTCAGCACGAAGCACCAAGAAAATGGGGTTCACCGACAGGGCAGTGAGTCAATTCTCTCTTAGGTGTCAAGTCAATGCAAGCATCTATGATGTTCGAATGTTTGAATTAAAAAGACAGGAACCAAGACCTAGACCTCCAACGGCAGTCCCCATTGTGAGGAGGAGGTACACACCATCGGGTGTTGTCTCCTGACCTCTGAAAAAACTGACATACGAGAGGTTGGACGTGGTAACTCACTATCGAACATTCAAATTGAGAAAAGCTAGTTAATATGAACTTCAAGCTGCCAGATAATGTTGGTACCCATGGACTTAAACTATGTTGCTTTTGAGATCTTGAGTTTTGGCCATTATCATGATGTGTGAATACAGTCGTTTGAAGATATCTTCACCGCAATATAAAATGGATACTACAAAGATGAATTGTGCTACAGGCTTGTTTATTTTTCCTTGTTAATTTTGGTTACACCAAATACCAAAAGTCCAGAAACATCACCCTCCCACAAAGTGCTTTATAACATGATGCTTGTTCACACTGCACAGGACTATCCACATGATATGTTATAAAGACTATCAATCCTTATATATATATATATATATATATATACTTTACATTTCGTTTTAAATGTATAGAAAGGCAATATATTAATATAGGTTTATATTTTTACTGTGTTTACATGTGTTTATTTATGAATATTGGAATGCAAGTGTATATATAATAAGTATTATAAATACTATGAACATAGTCAAATGTTTTACGATTTAATGAAATGTTTTTAATCAGCACATTTCAAGGCAAGATATTAAGATCCATTCACTGACACTTTAGTTATTAGACCTACAAGCCAACAGTTTATAACAGAGGACATATAGGACTATGTTTCATATGTTGCATTGGAATATCATGAATATACTTGAAAGTTTTATCCATTATAAAATTCACTGCTGAAATCATTTCACTTAATCAGATCTCACATGATTCAGTTATATCTCCCACAGGCTCCGCCCTCTACTGGACTCTATGGGTACTACCTTACCCTGCGAGCATTCTCCCACTGAGACTTCTATAGACGTAGCCGGCCTTGGGCGGGCCTACCTGAATGCGCGCCTATCACACCGTATAAAAGGAGGCCTCGCCTCCTGACTATCATCCTTTTCTCTTCAGCAGCGGAAGTGATTCCACGAGAGACTGAGACGTTTGAAAGAAGAAGAAAGAGTTATCATACCTCCAGGGAGTCGCCACTGCTAGAGACCCGGGCCTGTCCTTCGTGCCCTGGCTGAAATAGCGGGCGCCGATCCCCACCACCTTTGCTTCGAGTGTTTGGGGGACCAGGATATGGCCGAGGCGGTGCCATTCACGTTCGCCATTCCTTCCGGGTCTGGCGTCCATGGAAGTCCACCGCCCAGGGCTGTACTCTCCCTGGATGATGATTATGGCGGCGGGTGTGTGGGCTACTCACTCATTGCTAGAGATGCTCCCGCCTCACCAGGTCAGAGCGATTATTGGGCCGCAAGGCCGAATAAGTAGCTTGGTCCACGGGCCTTGCCCCAGGCCCGGTTCCCCCGGGGACCGGTGCTCGGTGGCTTCACATGATATAGGGTCGACCCTACTTCATCACAGGCCGCCGCCGCTGCCCGCCGTGTGATGTCCCTGGGATATCACGTCGCATGGCACTTTCCAAAGAGGATCGTGTTGATCTCCTGGGAGCCCCCGTGTTTACGGAAGGGCTCTTTGGATCGATCTCCTTGCTCACGGGATGAGGAGTAGTCGCAGCGTGGCTGCTTCTTGCCCATCCCCAGAGGAAGAAACACTGTCCTACACTCCCCGCCCCCGCTGTAAACCCCAGTATAGGGAGCCAGCAGGTGGGTGTGTGCACGTGAGTGGAATAAACCGAGTGCTGTCAAAGCACTGTGTGGGTTCAAGAGACGCTATTGCCGGCGTGCTGTTGTCAGAAAACACACCTTGCCTGGTATAATAGCTCCGATTAATGCATTTCACCGTTGCAATGGGAGAAAATCTCTCCGCCCGGGACGAGGGGGCGAATCCCGCCTCCTCCCTGTATAATGCACAGATCACTACGTTTTCTAATAAGAATGAGGTTGATCTGTATCCAAATATAAGTGTCTTTTGTTTCCACAAAGGCTACACTTAGGCCTACACACAATGTTAACCGTACAAATTCCCCATTCGCTGCCCCAGCTGTAGCTCCTGTAAAGGAGGTGGCTAGTGGGCATGCGCAGATGAGAGGGATGAACCGCAGGGAGTGCTATCTAAAGGAGAGCGCTATGCGGGTACAGGGACATTATGGCCGGCGTATTGCTGTCAGAGAACACACTACGCCTAGAGCAAAGGCTCCAATGCAGTTTACCCGTAGTGGTAAAGGCTGCATTATGGCGGAGCCCGCACTCACACAAGAGCGCGTGGCGGTGCGTTCAGGGACCTTAGTAAAACACACTACGCCTATAAAGACTCCGATTAATGTTGTTTACCGTAGTGGTGAGAACAGCATTAGGGTGGAGCGTGCGCTCACACAAGAGCGCGCGGCGGTGCGTTCAGGGTCCTCAGTAAATATTCGGCCCTTTCTGTGTCAACCCTCCAGTTTTTGCGGCGGAATGGGTCACCAGAGAGTATCACAGCTTCGGCCCCACGGCTGAGGGCTTGTCCATTAACACAATGTTCTGGGGAATGGAAACTCAGCTGTGTGCTAACAAGGTGGAGGGACAGGAGGACGCTGAAACGGGGCTATTCACTCCAGTTTTGCAGCGTCCCACTGTACCACATGTCTATACACTGTACCACTGTATCACATGGATCACTGTCTTGTGGGTGTCCCACACCCAACTCTTTTTATGGGCATGCGAGAGGTAAATCTGTCCTCCCAGGAGGAGATCTGTTTCCTCTCAGCAGAGATTCAGGCTCTGGTGCAGAAACAGGCTGTGTCTGTTGTGCACCCTCAGCACAGAGAAAAGGGTCTTTATTCCATGTACTTCCTGGTTCTCAGGAAGACAGGGGAATTCAGACCTATTCTAGATCTCCGCGGCCTGAATCGCCACATTTCCTGCAGGAAAGTCCGCATGTTAACTATGAAACAGTTACTGGGGCTTGTGCAGCCAGGCGATTGGTTCACCACCATTGACCTGAAAGACGCGTACTTTCATGTGGAAATTGCTCCAGAGCACAGAAAGTGTCTGCGTTTAGCCTTCCAGGGGATAGCCTACGAGTACAACAGGCTGCCGTTTCGGCTATTCCCTATCCCCATGCACATTCAGCAAATGTGTGGCCACAGCGCTTCAACCGCTGCGCGCCGACAGCATGGGAGTTTTCTTTTACTAGACAACCTCATAGTCATGGCTGGGTCCCGGGAACAGGCAATGTTTTGCACAGCACAATTGATCACACACCTAACCAAATTAGGCTTTGCGATCTATTGAAAAAAGAGCACCCCCATACCTCACCAACAGGCGTTGTAGTTGGGAGTGGTGCTCGATGCAGGCGCGTTACGCGCCACCCTGTCAGAGAGCAGAAGTGCGTCCCTTCTCCAGGCGGTTCACAGGCTGCGACAGGGGGCAACAGTGACAGCTTTAACTGTCATGCAGACTTTGAGTCTCATGGCGGCTGCTCACATTGTGGTCCCGCTGGGGTTAATACATATGCGCCGCCTGCAGAGGTGGTTCTGCAGCCTGCGTTTGGTTCCCAAGAGGCACAAACGGCGGCTGATGACCATCCCCCCCTCAGTGGAGGGCAACCTCCGGTTTTGGGGGTCCCCGTATCACCTCCGGAGGGGGTCTCCACTGGGACGGATGACCTCCTACATCACAGTGTTCACGGACGCATCCAGAACAGGATGGGGAGGGACCTGCCTGAAGAGGGCTATAGGTGGGCGCTGGGCTCTAACAGAGTCTCGACACAGCAACCTCCTAGAGCTACGGGCGGTAGTGTTAGTTCTCCAGCATTTCATGCCCCTAATTCAAGGGAGACATGTAATGGTCAGGAGCAACAACAGCACCACAGTGGCTTATATCAACAGGCAGGGCGGAGTCCGCTCCGCCGCCTTGTTGGCCACAGCGGAGAGGCTGTGGTTATGGGCTTCAGAGGTGATGTTATCTCTGAGAGCCCTCCATATCCCGGGACTGGAGAACAGGGGGGCCGACCTCATGTCGAGGGGCGACCCCCTGCCAGGCGAATGGACGCTTCACCCGGAGGTGGTGAAGCAGATCTGGGCCCAGTTCGGGAGAGCGGAAGTGGATCTGAAGGTGGGCCAGCCCTGGGCGGTTCACCAGTTCTGGGGGGCGATGTCTCAAGAGGCAGGTGCAATCGGGGCGTTACCCACTCTCGGCCAACCTCTCCAGTGGCTCCTGAGAGGGACAGGCTGAGACAGGGTGGATTGTCTGACAGTGTTATTCAGTCTATCCAGGCAGCTAGAGCTTGATCCACCACAGCCTGTTACAGGCCAAAGTGGCTAGGATTCCAGCGATGGTGTGAGGAGCGGAGAATAGAGCCCCTATCTTGTGAGTTAGGCTCTATTTTTCCTTCTTACAGTTACTGGTGGACAGAGGGCTTGCGCATTACACAGTGAAAGTGTATGCAGCAGCCATCCCGTCCTGCCATGAGGGATTTGGCGGCAGGTCAGCCTTTAGTCAACCACTGATGTCACGGTTTTTACAGGGGGTCAGGAGGCTGCGCCCAGTAGTGCACGCCTCCACCCCCTAGTGGGACCAGTGTTGTGGCTATGTTTGTGAAGAAAATGTTTAAGTAATTGGCCACATCCAGTTTGTCTGTGATGAGCGTGTTATCTGTCTTTATGTTTATGTTTGAAAATCTGGTTTTAAGTTTTTGTACTGCAGCCCAGTTGATTATTGAGTAATTTCCAAAGTTCACAGGGTTTATTTTTGTTTTCCTCAGTTTTGTTATTGATGAAATTATTTTTTGCAGTTTTGATCATGGAGTTTACGTCATTTCTTAGTCTGTTTCTTTGCAGTTTATGTTCAGTCACGTGGGCTTGGAGTTCACTGCTCGAGCTTTTGGTACGCTTTGACTGACTTTTACGAAACTCAGAGCATTTTTTGTCTCTGGTTTTCATAGCGGTCAATATTTTGGAGTGCATCCACGGCTCAGCGCGATTTTTTACCCTGGTGGTTCTTAGGGGGGCCATGTCGTTTAGTACTGTTGAGAATTTGGTTATGAAACCAAGCCATGTTTCTTCAACCAGTGTACCACTGAGCTCCTCTGACCAGTCCAGGCACTCCAGTGCTAGGTTAAAGGCCTCGCTAGAGTAGGTTTTGAGGTCTCTAGATGTGACTGTTTTGTGACAGCCGGCCTTTTGTTTTAGCTTTTTGCGGGTACAGAATATCATATAATGATCGCTTAACCCGCATGCTTTAACCCCTTTACTGGAGATCCCGGACCTGTCAGAGATCAGAATGAGATCAATGGTAGTCTGTGTTGATTCACATACCCGGGTGGGTTGGGTGATTAGCTGGCTGAAGCCATGCAGATCACAAAACCTACTGAAGGACCTGAAGACGGGTGCATCTTTTCGTTGCATATCCGTGTTCCAGTCTCCAATAAGAATTGTTTCTACACCCCCAACTCCAGCCAAACACCCATCCAGTGTATCATAAAAGCCACTCTGTTCTGGCGGTCTGTAGATTGTGCCGACTAATACTGATTTAGCCCGTTCAAAAATAATTTCAACCCATACAGTTTCAAAGGTTTCGTGATTCAGGTCAGTACGGATAATGAATTTGGTGTCTTTATGTATATACATGCAGACACCACCTCCATACATGTTCCTGTCATTTCTGACTACTGAGTAGTTCTCAATTTCTATTTCTGGGTCTGTCACAGAATTGTCAAGTTTTGTTTCTGAGAAGCATAATATGTTTGCCTTACCGTTAATGAATAATTGCCTGATTTCAGCCAGTTTGTGTCTCAGGCTGTTTGTGTTTAGGTGAAATATATGAAGTCCATTTGTGTTGGTTATTTGATTGATGTTGTCAGGCTGGAGGTATTTCTGTTCATCTATGTCCGGTCCTGCGGTGGGGGGAGGGGGTGCTTTGTTGTTGTCACTCGGTCCGCGAGTAGGCAGAGAGAGACGGGGGGTGGGGAGAGAGAGAGAGGGGGAGGGAGAGGGACCCAGACCAGCCTATCACCAAGAAAGTCATGTTTGGAGCAGCTCAATCTTTAGTTGACACATGTAAACGGTCAAAAATGGTGTGTTTTGCTTTGACCTATCAACTATTCTTTTTGCAATATAGCGTAACAAATGACATGGAGTTTTCCGTCCAAAAGTGTAAGTGATCTACTCTTTAGGGGGTGAGGGAATGCTCCGGTTTTGGGACACAATTAACATAGGATCACTCCGGTCATTGTACGTACTTCGTCTCACTGGAATATTAACGGTCAGAATGAATACAACATCGACCCAATTTCTCCGGTCAATGACGGGAGAGTTTTGAAAGTGACAAAACACTGTTTCACACATTTAAAAACACTTAAACAATTAAAAAGATTTACCCAGGATTCAGGCACCTTCCCTGGCTTGTAAAATGCGGTGATGCGCCCTGGAGGCATTAGACTATTGAAAACATGTATACCCAGGCTTCAATCACTTTTCCTGGCTTGTAAAGTGCTGTGAAGCAGCCTGTTCTCTGTGTGCAGTCTGGGTGCAAGAGCCATGCGCTGCAAGGATCTCTCTGGGTGTGCTCTGTGAGTCTCACACCCCGCTTCTCTCTGGCTGCTCTCTCCCTCTATTCACAGCACTTTCCCCCAGCTTTCAAAGACTTATTGCTCGGTGGAATAGCCATGTGCATCACCCTGGGTCTCTGTCTGTGTGCCTGTGAGTGTGAGTCCCTGCTAACAACAGTGACTCTGCTGTACTTATGTTCTTGTACATTTCATGAGTCAAATGTGGACGAAATGGACAGTTTCCTTTACATTCCGTGAGTCAAATGTGGACGAAATGGACAGTTTCCTGTCCATGTGACCGGCTGTTTATGCAGTCAAATGTGCATTTGAATTAAAACAGTTTAATGCACTTTTAACACTCATCTACCCACGATTCAAGCTGCTTTCCTGGGTTACAAAGTGCTGTGAAGCAGCCTGTCCTCTGGGTGCAGTCTGGGTCCGAGAGCCATGTGCTGCAAGGAGCTCTCTGTGTCTCTGTGTGTGAGTCTCACACCCCGCTTCTCTCTGGGTGCTCTCTCGGTATTCACAGCACTTTTCCCCAGCTTTCAGACTCATTGCTGGGTAGAAAAGCCTTGTGCATCATCCTGGATCTCTGCATAGGTGCCTGTGAGTGTGAGACCCTGCTAACAGCAGTGAACCTGCTGCCAGCATTACGAACATATTAATCAGGCGTTTTAACACTTATTTCCATGAAAGTGATTTTTATTCACTATCATGGGGCTATATAAATCAAATTCCGGGTAATTCGGAGCACAATTGTAGCTTTTACTATTTAAATGTATTTGTATTATATATTTTTGGGCTATAAAAGTGACATTTCTGGGTGACTTTGTCAGTTTATGGAGCTTAGCCCACAATTCCCGGAGGTTCCAGGCCGAATTTGGGAGCTCATAGGCGGCCTGCCATTCGCCCCCACCCGTGGAAAGAAAAAAAAAGTAAATAAAACGGTCAATTATATCTTAAAATAATCAAAAATGAAGTTTAAAAAAATTCTCTAAATAACGACTAAGTGCCAACGGAGGAGGGGCTCAAAAAAGCTCAACCCTTCGGCGCTTCGGGCCGAAGCCCCGGACACTTTTCCACTCCCCCGTTGCATTTTACAACGGAGAGGGGAATCGAGGCCTCCCCTCCTCCGAAAAAAAACGGCTGTCTCACTTCATGGAGGAATGCAAACTTTAAGTTTCTGAACTGGTCTCGGGAGGAATGCAAGGGGAGTTGTCAGGGAATTATGAGACACTATTTTGGGATACAATTTCTCCATTTTCACCCCTTTTCTCTGGTTCTCCCAAAAGATAACAGAGTTTTTCCTGACTCTGGAGGAATGTAAGGAGAGTTGTCAGGGGACTCTACCCGCCTTAAGAGACACTATTTTGGGATACAATTTCTCAATTTTCACCCCTTTTCTCTGGTTCTCCCAAAAGATAACAGAGTTTTTCCTGACTCTGGAGGAATGTAAGGAGAGTTGTCAGGGGACTCTACCCGCCTTAAGAAACAATATTTTGGGATATAATTTCTCCATTTTCACCCCTTTTCTCTGGAGGAATGTAAGGAGAGTTGTCAGGGGAATCTACCCGCCTTAACCTCTTAAGCCCTGAGCCTGTTTTTCAGGTTTCAGGCTCGAAAATGCCACTAACACAACAAAGACTATATCTTCACTTCTAAAAGGGGTAAATTAATAATCTTTTCTCTCAAAGCAAGGTTACATCTGTGAGTTGGATGTAGAAGTGTCAGAATCAATATAAATGTTTTTATTTTAAAGTAAATTCAGATGGAACATAGTAAAAACATGTAAATTCTAATGTCCGCCTAAAAAAAAAACATTACTGAGAGTAAAAACCTCCCTTGAATGATGGGTTAGTAGACTAAAAGCTTTAGGAATCCAAACTATAACATATAATAAGTACCCTGTATCAAGATTGATGCAAAACAAGTGAAATTTGACCTTTTTAGAGAGGTTTAGAAAAATAAAGTCCAGGCGGACTCACCTCTGGGTAATTTGGGAACCATCAGTTCCATTTGAACTTTTTCACTGTAAAAATCATTTTATTACTTTGAATTTTCACTATAGGTATTCATTCCATCCAAATACAACTGTTGTGAAAAAAATAAAAATAAAATATAAGAACATACTCTGTTATCCTCTTAGGCAAGGCAAGTTTATTTATATAGCACTTATAGGCCCCACGGACCGAAATCGCGTCATTTGCAGGAAACAACGTCTAAGGAACCTTACTATTTAATAAACTATGAATATTTTATATCCATATAACGGGAAAAAACTAATTTAACTGATCTTTTTCATTTATTTTTTCAAAAAAAACACAATGCTAACAGTGAGCATCTGAATTAGCCCGAGCGAAAAATGCTAACCTATTACTGCACCGAAAATCACTCCTAGCTCCCTTATTACTTATCCTAGCTCCCTTATTACTTATCCTAGCTGCACATCCAACACATCGTTTTTGATCGTAAAGACACAGAATCTAACGGTGCCCACCTCAACACTGAAAGATACAAACTTGCGACGTTATCAACAAAAACGTACATCAAAACAAGTGGCGCTAGGTACTAGCATGCGCTAGGCTAATGGCTTACCTTCCTCTTTGCCTGGTCTAAACTGGTCTTCAATGGCATTAAAACGATAAAAACGATGATGTAGTTAATCCATAGGTTAATATCCAATGTGGCTGTGTCCCCTTTGAAATGTTCTGATAATCTATAAGCAATAAAACTGCAATTCCGTTATCTGCTGTCCGCTCTGTCCTCCGTGTGTTCTGGGTTCTGCTACAATGCCTGCTGTTACATAGTAAACAATAAATGAAGCCGCCTGCGTAAAGTACTTAAACTGGCTGGCATTCTTTATACTTTACGCAGGACCATATCTCTGGAACCCATTGGTCGATTCGTGTGATTTACACCTTTTTCTTAACCATCAGAACCAATAGAATCGATGGGCAGTTCCCAAATCAACGTAAACATTACCATAGCGGACGTAATAGAGAAGCGAACAAAGCATATCTGAAAGTGCACGTCTGGACGGCAACATTTTAAACCCAGTATATTGCCATAAATATGATGAAGGATTATCAGTCAAAATTTCTACGTGACACAAAGACATTGGATTAACCTTGAGCGGCGTTTTTATTCCGGTGAACACAACTTTTGATCACAAATCAAAAAAGGTAAGACGAAATTATTGTAATATTTTTTAAACCGGATGTTGTTTACTTTCTCTTTTCTGGCTGATAGCTCCGCAATTCGGGGTCCTACAGTGATGATATTATATGTCTGGAATCTGTGGAGTCTCAGCTTTAAATCGTATATCTTGTTTGTGCAGTTACGATAAGTAATAAGGGCATTTCTACCGTGAGTGCTGTGCAAAATCCGTTAGTATTAGTTAGCATTTTTTCGCTCCATGCTAATTCAAAGGCTTGGTATTACTCTTGTGTTTCTTTTAGCTAAAAATGGTTCACATTGTCAGTTAGCGGAGTTTCTTAGCGTTAAAAGGGTATGGAACATTAATAGTTTCATAAATTCAATAGTCTTCAATGGCATTAAAACGATAAAAACGATGATGTAGTTAATCCATAGGTTAATATCCAATGTGGCTGTGTCCCCTTTGAAATGTTCTGATAATCTATAAGCAATAAAACTGCAATTCCGTTATCTGCTGTCCGCTCTGTCCTCCGTGTGTTCTGGCTTCTGCTGTAATGCCTGCGGTTACATAGTAAACAATAAATGAAGCCGCCTGCGTAAAGTACTTAAACTGGCTGGCATTCTTTATACTTTACGCAGGACCATATCTCTGGAACCCATTGGTCGATTCGTGTGATTTACACCTTTTTCTTAACCATCAGAACCAATAGAATCGATGGGCAGTTCCCAAATCAACGTAAACATTACCATAGCGGACGTAATAGAGAAGCGAACAAAGCATATCTGAAAGTGCACGTCTGGACGGCAAAATTTTAAACCCAGTATATTGCCATAAATATGATGAAGGATTATCAGTCAAAATTTCTACGTGACACAAAGACATTGGATTAACCTTGAGCGGCGTTTTTATTCCGGTGAACACAACTTTTGATCACAAATCAAAAAGGTAAGACGAAATTATTGTAATATTTTTTAAACCGGATGTTGTTTACTTTCTCTTTTCTGGCTGATAGCTCCGCAATTCGGGTCCTACAGTGATGATATTATATGTCTGGAATCTGTGGAGTCTCAGCTTTAAATCGTATATCTTGTTTGTGCAGTTAGGATAAGTAATAAGGGCATTTCTACCGTGAGTGCTGTGCAAAATCCGTTAGTATTAGTTAGCATTTTTTCGCTCCATGCTAATTCAAAGGCTTGGTATTACTCTTGTGTTTCTTTTAGCTAAAAATGGTTCACATTGTCAGTTAGCGGAGTTTCTTAGCGTTAAAAGGGTATGGAACATTAATAGTTTCATAAATGTTAAGAAGCCCTGAGACATAGTCTCGTAAAAAAACTGTGGGGGGGGTCCCCTGGGGGGACCCTCGGGCTTAAGAGGTTAAAATATGCAAGCACGTGAAAGTCAAAGTCAGCTTTATTGTCAAAAATTCTACATGTGTTATACATCCAGAAATATCGAAATATCGTTTCCCACAGTGTGACATGTATACATAAAACAAAACAAAAAGGGCCTAGATAAACGTGGTATACATTAAACAAAACAAAAAGGGCCTAGATAAACGTGGTATACATTAAACAAAACAAAAAGAGCCTAGATAACCGGGGTATACAGTTTAAAATGTTAATATATTTAAAGTGTTCAAAGTGCAGTTTCAGTGCAAGTCAGTTGAAACGATCTTAAGTTGGCGTGACGTTGAAGTCGTGCGACCCTGCTGCTGTACTGGCTTGTAGTTCATTTATAGCATAACGTTAGCATTTCGCTTTTGGTGACTAGATTTATGATTCAAAAATTATAAAAGTAGGGTAGACATGTGGAGATTATCCGGCTGAACAAAACGTGATCCCTCTCTTAAATGTGTGTCAACCACAGACCTTATTTCGAGCTATTTTCCAAAATCCTATGGAGAATTTGCATTGGTTTTTCACGAAGGAACCGGAAGAAGTTTACTTCCGGGTTTTACGACGCGTCACTGCGGTTCTCTATATCCTTCAACCAAGGTATTCTACATCCTTGATCGAATGCCCTGGCCGTTGCACTGAATGAGAGCGTACGTTTGGACTGACAGTTTGATCAACCAATCATATATTGATTTGTAGCCAATGGGCGTGTTCTTCCAGAGTTTCCCTCGGTTCCAGGGTACTGTAGATGGCCCGCTAGTTAACTGGCTCGAGACAGAGGATCTAGATGAATGCGACGAAGCAATTCATGCCGTTTTATTGTTTTTAACGTTGACATGACAAGTGCAACAGGTGAAGATGAAGTTTTTGCGGAATTGTTGTGAGTACCCTTTTCAAGACGACAATTCAGTGAAAAGACGGACATTATAATGCTGCGGGGGGGAGGGGGCGGCGGCGGGGGGTGGGTGGGTGGGTGGTTGTGTCTACAGAAGGTCCAGTTGTGATAGCCACGGTTCGTCACTGGTAAAATGTCTTGTTTCAGTGTTGGGTTATACTTAGCTTCAGCCTCTCGTGTCATATCTGCTTCCAAAAAAACGACATGTCAATAGTCCAAATGCCAAAGTCAAGGCTTATTCTGCAATCCACTGACTTCACAGTGATTATGTCCAATTCTTATCTAAAGTGTATTGTGCTTTTCCTTAAACACACATTGCCAAACAATCTCTCAATAAGATTTCCATCAAAATAAGACACACAAACTGTAGCTTTTACCAGTTAACCTCTGCATAGATACGGGCAATTTGAGAAGTCTTGTCATCTACAAACATTGACATTAGTTCAAAGACCACTGTTTTGGTCAAAATGAGGTTAAGTACCTGATAAGAGAGTGATTTATGACCCCCATAAACCTTAGTCCCACCTCCAAATCCCTTTGATGTGGCAACTGTCACTCTGACATCTCTGACCTTTGACCCTCTTATCTTTTATGACTTGTTTGTTTATTGTTTTATTGCCCCCTCATAAAGGATGTTGCTCAATAGTGGGGTGATAAGACTTTATTGCCCCTTTGATGTGACACCTGTTATAGTGTCCTTACTAGGTCATTATAGTCAACGATGAAACCATTATAGTCAATGATGATAGTATGACTTGTTTAGCTTTTTACTGTTTTATTGCCCTCCTCATAAAGGATGTTGCTCAATAGGGGGTGATAAGACTATTGCCCCTTTGATGTGACACCTGTTGTAGTATCCCCCTAGTAAGCCATTAAAGTCAATGATGATAGTATGACTTGTTTCGGTCACCTGTTGTGGTTGTAATGCCCTCTATAAGGATGTTGCTCAATAGGGGGTTATAAGACCCACCCTGCTGCACCTATGTCAGAGCCCTAAACCCTCACACACTTCCTCACACACCCCCCTCCCACCCTGCTGCACCTATGAACACAGAGGGGGGTCTTTGAGTTTTTACCTGCAACTATGTCTCTGAAAGGTGTCCACAGTGTTGTTTTTAAAAAATATGTAATCTTTTCAGATAATCTAGTTCCTTTCTCGCAGTAAGGATAAGAATAATTGACAGAGAGGGTGTAAAAATCCCCGTACTAGCAAAAGCCCTTTACTGAAATTGAACAACTCACCCTATACTCTTAACAAAAGTTTTTGAGATAACAAGGTCTCCACTATTAGACCTCAGGGTTGCTCACCCACAAGACTAGTGCCTGTTTTAAGTTTAGCTTAGAAAATATATTACTTTAAAATAGCATCTAAAGCAGGCAGCTATAGGGGCTAGAGGAAGTATTTTCTCTCAATAAAGCTGATAAGATTATATTCTGTAGCAATGAAGTGTAAAGTGAAGGTTCCCCTTAAAAACTCCAGCAGGCAGACAGAGGAAGAATCTATTTTGTGCAGACCTGAACATGACAGAGAACGGTAAGGAGGGGGGTTAATTTCTTTACAAGTCCCAGTTTACTACCCCTTTACTCTTATCAATGTGTTTGAGATAACTATGAGGGGCCGTGTACGCCAAAATTCAAACTAACCTCGTGTACACACTACTGAAAACATCTGGCCTTGCACACACACTACTGAAATACTCTCACATTCACTACTGAACACCTCACACACACGCAACTGAAATTAAACCTCACACACACACTATTGAAATCCTCTCAAATTCACTACTCAACATCTCACACACACACACTACTGAACACATCTGGCCTTGCACACACACTACTGAAATACTCTCACATTCACTACTGAACACCTCACACACACACAACTGAAAATTAACCTCACACACGCACTCCACAAAACATTTTACTGAAAGATTCTCAGTAGGGAATGTGCATGTGTTTCACCTATGTGTGTGAGGGGGATTCTTGCTGTAACGGAAGTCATTGTAATGAAACGGAAGTAACAAAGAACAATGCTGCAGTAATACAGTAGGTGGCGATAATTCTCGTCTACTCTGTTTGGAAGTCGCCATTAAAGAAGAAGAATGAAACAGAAGGTCCAATTCAGCATGGATTTATAGAGGAACAGCACCGCAGCCGGAGGCTGGACCCTGAACCGAGCAGTCTACAAACTGAGACGGTCTGGTCAATGGAGGTGTTCTTGTTTACATCACCTGGCGCAGCTCGTGAGGTGGCCTAGCAACCCGCTAGCAACATGCACAGCTCCAATAAGCTAACAAGCTAATTAAACCGAAATCGAGCCAGAACCTTTTCTTTTTTGTTTTACCATTTATTGAAGTGATTTACATTTCAGGCTGAGAGGACAATGGCCAGTTAAATAAGGTTGATTAAGCTTAAGCATATCCCTTTTACAGTGTTTTATTTAGTTAATTAAGGTGTATTGTAAAATGTCTTGTTTCAGTGTTGGGTTATACTTAGCTTCAGCCTCTCGTATCATATCTGCTTCCAAAAAAACTACATGTCAATAGTCCAAATGCCAAAGTCAAGGCTTATTCTGCAATCCACTGACTTCACAGTGATTATGTCCAATTCTTATCTAAAGTGTATTGTGCTTTTCCTTAAACATACATTGCCTAACAATCTCTCAATAAGATTTCCATCAAAATAAGACACACAAACTGTAGCTTTTACCAGTTAACCTCTGCATAGATACGGGCAATCTGAGAAGTCTTGTCAACTACAAACATTGACATTAGTTGAAAGACCACTGTTTTGTTCAAAATTAGATTAAGTACCTGATAAGAGAGTGATTTATGACCCCCATAAACCTTAGTCCCACCTCCAAATCCTTTTGATGTGGCACCTGTCACTCTGACATCTCTGACCTTTGACCCTCTTATCTTTTATGACTTGTTTGTTTATTGTTTTATTGCCCCCTCATAAAGGATGTTGCTCAATAGTGGGGTGATAAGACTGTATTGCCCCTTTGATGTGAAACCATTTATAGTGTCCTTAGTAGGTCATTATAGTCAATGATGATAGTATGACTTGTTTAGCTGTTTATTGTTTTATTGCCCTCCTCATAAAGGATGTTGCTCAATAGGGGGTGATATGACTATTGCCCCTTTGATGTGACACCTGTTGTAGTATCCCCTAGTAAGCCAGTATAGTCAATGATGATAGTATGACTTGTTTAGGTCACCTGTTGTGGTTGTAATGCCCTCTATAAGGTAATGTTCTTTAATAGTGGGTTAATATTTCTTATTGACTCTTTTGTGGTAATATAAGGTTATATAACATGTAAGTATGTCTTTTGAAGTTGTATAGGTAGGTAATAATACTTTGACCTTGTTTGTGTTAATACAGGGTTAAAAGGGTAATCTTTGCTAGTTTATTTAAAACAAATCATTTCCCTTTTCCCCCTTTTTTTTTCTTCCTCCACCCATGCTGTCCCTTCCACCCTGCTGCACCTACTCAGAGCCCTAAACCCTCACACACCCCCAAAATCTAAATATTGGATTGTTCTTTCTTAGTAAGATCCCATTTTCATTACAATTGTGGTCTTACCTTGACTTGAAGATGAAGTCCATGCAATCCTTCTGGACAACAATCTCTATTACTTTTTTGTAAAAGTCCTCCTTATCTCTCTAGTTTCAAAAGTCTAGTTTGTTGTTTGCGTCTACCGTCTCTGTGTAGAATAACAGTAGCTACAAGAACCTGTGGGCTCACGTGCGCCCCTTTCAGTGCGGCAGAGGTTATGGCTGCCTCCCCTGGTGCTTTCTCTTTGCTGTTGTATGATGAGACCAGCGAGCCTACATATCATATATACGTGAAATAAGTTATTTAGAGACTATGGATGGCGAGGACAAATGTAATAAAGGGATCTAAGAACATTACATTGGTGACCTACAGTGAGATGGTAACAGGCATGCGCATAGGGCCCGCTTTCCAGCCAGTTTCTGTGGGGTGACGCATTCTGAGGTGAGGCAGATCTCATCTGTGCCCAGGGTTGGGTTGTAACGGAATACATGTAACGGCGTTACGTAATCAGAATACAAAAATCAAGTGACTGTATTCAGCTCGCGTTACATTTGAAAAACTAGTAATCTGATTACAGTTACTTTCGTAAACCTGAAGTGAATACATTTTGGATTACTTATTGGAATTATTGGTGGAAAGATTTCCTCTCAACATTTAATATTCATTACTAGTAGGTACAGCCGAATCATCACAGCCCACAAAACCTATTACCGCCGCAGATGGACCAAAAAAGCGTTTGAAAAAAAATCGCGGGTCCGCTCGCTCAGTGAAACACTAACAACGAAACATGGAGGAACAAAAGTCTGCTTTTAAATCACGTGTGTGTGTGTATATATAGGTGTGTGTGGTTTAAACACATCAGCCTGCGGTCGCTCTTTAGCCTTACTAATGATTATTTCTGAAGGTATACAGTGAAGGCGGTGCGTGAAAGGCGGTGTGTGAAAGGCACTGCGCGCCGCGCTCGTCTTCTCAGAGGCTGAGTTAACCCTCCCGCTGCCTCCTGGTGCTGCAGAGATTTCATGAAGTGAAGGAGGTTTTCCTTCTATAAAACAGCTGCGGGCAGCAAATACTGTGAGTGTCACGGACATGAATTCATAGATCAAGGCAGACTGGTGCACACACTCTCCTGTTTTGCCAATCCGGTGGTTAAACAAATATAGCTATACACCCCTGGCCGAAATGTCCTTAAAATGAAGTCAGAGTTCGACATTTAAATTCATGTCCTGCCAACACTGGCAGGACAGAAGGCGACACGCCCGTTCTAAGCCGTGTCCCTCACTCCTCACATCCCAAGCTGCATCCCCAAAAAGTGTATTATGTTGTCACATCGTTTCAGATGTGATGTTTCAGTTGTGCTCTTGATAAGCCATTAAAACAGTAAAAACACGTTCAGTTTCCTTTTGCTTTTTGTGTCTCCTGTTCACCAAAACATACCCATCTGTGATGGAAAAAGAAAGTAATCCAAAAGTAATCTAAAAGTAATCTGATTACGTTACTTTTTTAAGACAGGTAACTGTAACTGTATTCGGATTACTTTCAGAGCCATGTAATCAGTAATCAGTAACTGATTACATTTACAAAGTAACCCTCCCAACCCTGTCTGTGCCTCACCTTACCCCACAGTAACTGGCTTGAGCGCGCTCACAAAATAAGTGGCCGTGCTAAATTAGTGCCCGCGCTCCAGCAAGTTACTGTGGGCTTACGTGAGGCAGAGCTCGTCCCTGCCTCAATCCTCATCGCTCCCATGTAGCCTAGTTGTAGCGGAGCTCGGCAAATTTGCTGATTTTGACTATAAGAAGCGATTGGAATCATACAGAAATCACATTTACAACACAGATCAATGGAGACATTTTATTATTATTTAGTTTTTCTTTAATTGTTTTTCCGTTACATTGGAGTATGACAGGTGAGACTCTGCCTCCCCTGCCTACCCTGACTGCACGTCGCTGCTGTATATAGCATCACTCTTTTACAGCTAGATTTATCAAATGACATGTTTATGTAAATATATTTACCTTAAATGGCCAACATCACCATCTATTAGTTTTAAATAATCTGTTATCATATTCCAGTAACCACAACTAGCTAGGACACGTTTGGCTTTGGATTTTGAATACTATATAGTCATTTCATGCAGTATGTAGCCATCAAGTGCATTACCAACATTATGCTGGCTTCTCTCACTTTTTAGGATGGTTCCTAACTGAGGGAAAGGATCCAGCAGCCATTATAAAAGCTTGGCGAATCCTTTTGAACGGTAGGGAAATGTGCTTTAATGTTTCCTCTCATCATAGGGTGAGCTACAATATTCTGTTAGTCCTCAAGCAAACTGTATACATCACGTTTGCTCTCAAATACATTCTTATGAGACAGTCTTAAGCACTAGATGATTGCTTACTGTTATCTTTTTTCCTCTTGGTACATGTTTTATTTCATAAAGGTTTTTGCGCCAGTAGCTATGGTGGTCTGTTGCATCCGATGTAGATGAATTAACAGCAGTTAAGAAACTACTGTTATCAATACTCAATGGTTTATTAAAGGCTTTGGTTATATTACGATTTAAATCTATGGAAGGCCATGGGTGCAATATTTTTATCTAGTTGTTTTTCTTCATTTTTTATTTCATAAAGGTTTTATAATCTTTAGCGGCAGTAGCTAAGCATGGTGGTCTGCTGCAAGTGAGGTAGTCCACTTAAACTTAAACTTTGGGGTTCCAATGGGGGTCCTGCCAACACCATGTCCTGTCCCGTTGGGGGTCCCGCCGACTACTGTTCTGCCGGGGGTCCTGCCAACTCCTTGTCCTGTTCCTTTAGGGGTCCCCCCAACACCTGTCCTGTTGGGGGTCCCGCTGATACCGGCACATGTTCCGTCCGGGGTCCCGTCTACGCCTCTGCCATCGGGGGTTCCGTCTACACCTGTCCCACCGGCTCCGGTTCCTGTCCCGCCGGGGGTCCCACCAGCTCCTGCTCCGGCGATCCAGCTGATCCCGGAGGGGCCTCAACGCGCCCTACGCCGCCTTCCTGTCCGTCCTCCGGAGCTGTTTGATTTTGTCCTGTCTAGATCTGTCTCTGGTTTCCTATTTTATTTTGAAAAGTGTTCACCCCCCATCTTGTCTGTTGCTTCCTGTCTCTGTGTTCCATCCTGCTTGATTACCCGATAGTGTTCACCTTGTGACCCTGCGTTTTCTCCTCCCTCCCCACCTGTGTCTTCTTCATGTGATTAGTGTTGTGTGCATTTAAGTTCTGTTTTTTCTGTCTGTCATGGTGAGATTCTTAACGTTGTTGGAAGGGTTTATGTTCTGAGTGACTTTATGTTTTGCCTTGCCTAGTTTTGACTTTGTTTGCCTGGCCTAGTTCTGGAAATAAAGGATTCCTGCTTTCAAACCTATTTTCTGCATTTGGGTCCTGCGTACCTTGCCCTCCAGCCGTAACACCTTGGTCCACATTTTAAATAAGGTGCACATATGACATAACCACAGGGTGTTGTGCTACGATTGGGCCGAATTGTGCAAAAACAAAATGAGGAGTGTGTTAAGAAAGTACATTTGGTTTGAAACTGAGTGCCAAGACTTTGAGGACACAGATTGGGTCAAGAGAAATAGGGGGGAGAGGAGAGGAGGAGGCGGGGGGGGCGGTCAGGTGAGGGGGACGAGCACTGTGGGGCTGCTGGGATATAAATTTGAGCTGAGGTGTGTGTCCAGGAGTCTTCTGAACATTCACCTGACACCATGACACTCCTGGCTCTGCTGCTGCTGATCGGAGCTGCTGGTAAATACACAGTAATACAATGGTGTTAACTTTGTCAGCTATTTTTTTATTTAGTCTTGTATCAAATGTCCTTGTTAGTTTTAGTCATATTTAGTCACCTATTTTAGTCAAAGAAAACAGTAACTATTTTAGTCAAGATTTAGTCGAAGATTGAAAAGTCTGAGCATTAGCATTTAGTCTACTTTTTGTTAATGAAAAGTGTTGACATTTGAGTCTTTTTTAGTCATCAGATTATATAGAAAACTTCAGTCAAACTAGTCTAGCCAAAACCAACAATTTGTCATTTTAGTCAAACTTATTTCCGAATAAGATGATATCATATCCTTATTTGATGAAAAACACAGGTTGAATGATTAAGAATGCAGTTTTGCAGAGATTATCTTGTCAGGTTTGTGGTGTTTTTACCAGCTGTGTTATGGCCACATTGCTTCCCTTCTGATAAAACAATGCATTCACTTTTTTTCTCCGTCTCATTGTAGAAAAATGGGCCCAAATATCGTCTCGTTTCTTTCTCCCGAGCAGTGGTGGCGTTAGACATTGTCAGTCATTTTGACGGACAGGATCGTAACATTTCGGTCATAATCCATTATTACCCGTCGGGTCTGTACACAACTCGTCACTCGACTTTTGAGTTAATACTGAAATAGATCCCTGCTGGCTTTTTCTTTAAATACAATTTTAAAATGTCGATACAGTAGCTGTCCTTTTTTTAAATGTCTATGCTAAAGTTTTTATAGGTGTTGCTATCTGCTTTGTGTAGCGTGGTTCTACAAGCAAGTCAGTGCATTCATTCGGTGGTATCAGAGAGTTACAAGGGTCTGTAAATGCAATGAAAACAATTGGCCACAGCAAATCATTTATATTAAAATGTATTTAGTATTTGAATACTTCATTACAAAGAATGTATTGAATAATTTAATTGATATATGTGTACACATATAAATCATTTGTCAAAACAGGGCTAAATTTGATTAAATTATAAAAGGTATATATCTGGTGAAATGAACAGCCGTTTGGGAGCCGAAAGAGCCGGCTCTTCTTGGTGAGCCGAGCCAAATGTTCCGGCTCACTAAAAAGAGACGGAATTCCCATCCACACAACTGCAGCACCGGAAATGGAACTTCTTCTTTTTTTTGGAATTTAACTGCTGGGAGAAAAACTGACCATCAGATGTAACGTTATCTTTTATAATATTTCGTCTCCTCCTTTTTCGTCAACGAAAGTAAAGAGAGATTTTGGCAACGTTTTTATTTAGTAAACTACATTGTCGTCTCGTCACTTTTCGTCAATGATATTGCATGTTGATTTCGTTACAGTTATTGTTTAAGCCCCTGTCACACTGTCCCGAAGTTGACACCCGATGGACACACGAATATTGAATTGTGAATTTCGCACGAAGATGGCCCCGAACCACACACGAAGGCAACATTTACATTACATTTAAGACATACAACTGCAACGAAAGTAACACAAACAATTATGTTACAGTACTATGATACTGTACTGATATTTCCGACTTTGTTCTTTACTTTCTCCGTCTTTATATGTAGAATATATTAAGTTTTCTCCGTCATGTTGTTTCCATAGCAACAACAACTTCCTGTCAACTCGCCTTCAAAATAATATATTATATCCTTTTTAGTTTCACAGAACACAAATTGGGTTATTTACATAATATGTTTACATGATTTTGTTGTGCAATAAAACAACCCGATGGACACACGATAAAGGAAATGTTCAAATTCGGCTGTGATCGTAGCAACATCGGGCTATTCGTGAGGGCATCTTAAGCCATCGTATGACCGCTGGTGGAGTTTCTCAGGCTCCGGCAGCAACTTCGTGAGCGGTGGGAAAATCTTTGGCATGCCAAAAAATTGCCGAAGGACCTTGCGAAGGTTCATTTTCGTGTTGAATTCGTGTGTCAATTTTGCCCTTCGTAAGGCACTCGTGAGGGCATCTTGTTATCATCGGTGCCATCGGGCATTCGCCCCGATCAGAGTGAGGGTGAATGCACCGATGATAACACGAAGATGACACGACTTGACAAGATGCCCTCACGAGTGCCTTACGAAGTTGCCGCTCACGAAGTTGCTGCCGGAGCCTGAGAAACTCCACAGGCGGTCATACGATGGCTTAAGATGCCCTCACGAATGGCCCGATGTTGTTACGATCAGAGCCGAATTTGAACATGTCCTTTATCGTGTGTCCATCGGGTGTCAATTTCGGGACAGTGTGACAGGGGCTTTACTGACGTCGGTGCCGTCTCGTCATCGTCTCGTCTTAATCATGGAAAAAAAAGTTGTTGGAGAATTTATTTCGTCATAGTTTTAGTCAACGCAATTAACACTATAATACACACATTCACAAAGATACACACACAAACAGTAAACAGTACATAGAAAACATACTGTATTGTAAGATATTAAATAAAAAAGATGAATGGTTGTGGTTGAGGATAACTTTAAAACACAAATCTCTTTCTCTGTTTGTGTGTGTGTGTGTGTGTGTGTGTGTGTGTGTGTGTGTGTGTGTGAAACAGCTGTAACAGCAGCACCAGCTGCAACAGCTGCAACACCTGCAACACCTGCAACAGCTGCATTGATTTTTGTTGCGACAGCTGCAACACCTGCAACATTGGCAAAACCTGCATTGATTTTTGCTGCAACACCTGCAACAGCGGCAACAGCTGCAACACCTGCATTGAATTTTGCTGCAACAGCGGCAACCCCTGCAACAGCTGCAACACCTGCATTGATTTTTGCTGCAACAGCGGCAACCCCTGCAACAGCTGCAACACCTGCATTGATTTTTGCAGAAACAGCGGCAACCCCTGCAACCCCTGCATTTAATTTAGCTGCCACAGCTGCAACACCTGCAGCGGCTGCAACACCTGCATTGATTTTTGCTGCCACAGCTGCAACGCCTGCAACAGCGGCAACACCTGCATTGATTTTTGCTGCAACACCTGCAACAGCGGCAACAGCTGCAACACCTGCATTGATTTTTGCTGCAACAGCGGCAACCCCTGCAACAGCTGCAACACCTGCATTGATTTTTGCTGCAACAGTGGCAACCCCTGCAACAGCTGCATTGAATTTTGCTGCAACAGCGGCAACCCCTGCAACAGCTGCAACACCTGCATTGATTTGTGCTGCCACAGCTGCAACACCTGCAACAGCGGCAACCCCTGCAACACCTGCATTGAATTTTGTTGCAACAGCGGCAACCCCTGCAACAGCTGCAACACCTGCATTGATTTTTGCTGCAACACCTGCAACAGCGGCAACACCTGCAACAGCGGCAACACCTGCATTGATTTTTGCTGCAACACCTGCAACAGCTGCAACAGCTGCAACAGCTGCAACAGCAGCAAGAGGGTGACTCTGGCAGCACTCTGGTGTGTGACGGAGAGGTGCACGGCCTGGTGTCATGGATGTGCCGAGCCAAACTACCCCGGGGTCTCCGTCAAACTGTGTGAGTTCCACTCCTGGTTTGAAGAGGTCCTGGCAGCCAATCCCTAAAGAAATTACCAGTTTATTTTCTTCACTTCTCCCACTGGTTCACAGCCCTGGTTTTTATTTTTCAGTCTTCTCTCTGGTGCCAATAAAGACTCTTAACACACATGTGCCAGCATTTTGAAAACAAAATAAAATCACTTGGTATTCACTTGTCTGTTCATGTCTGTAATGTGAAAACATACACCAATCACTTATACGCTCAAGTCTGTGTTTGGTACAGGTTTATGTATTTGATTTAGTACCATTCAAGACAGTTTGGCTCTATGAAACCTTATGTACTTATATGATTCTGTTTTCTTCAAGTTTGTATCTTCCTGGTCAAATGCACTTATTGTAACTCGCTTTGGATAAAAGTGTCAGCTAAATGCACTGTAATGTAATGTAATGTTTGATGGTGCTATATCGCTTTGATATACAGTAGAGCAGTGGTTCTCAAACTTTTTTCAATAATGTACCCCCTTAGAAATCAAAATTCAGCCAAGTACCCCCTGATCAGCTCAAAAACAATTTGTTAAGGAAAAAATGCCTATATATAGAGGTACAATAGCCTACAGTGCTGCACCATCAGTGTCTGATTTATTAAAACAACAACATATTAACTGAAAAACACTTAAATGCTACATTTAAAATGTTTACAATCCATCACTAAATTCATGGAAAACCAATTTTAACATCATGCAATAACACTGAGACGACATTAGTTGCTTTGAACTGATATTTTTAATAAGTTGTACTTACAATTTAGTGAGAAACATGGGCTTGTGCTTCACTGAGGAACTTTGTCATTCTCGATGACAGGGAGGCAAACTGCAGTTATTACAATTCGCGTTTTGAAATATGTGTAACTCTGTTAATATAAAACCCACAAAGCTCAAACTTCATTACTTTTCATAAAATTGGTATGTATATTTATTTTTGGGGCATGGGGAATGAGGAGAAAAAAATATATGAGCATTTTATGAGCATGGGATTTTGACCCCTCATATAAACATATGCATAATGCTGCGCTATACTTTGCGGCCACACGCCGTTTCCAAGCAACGCTTATTGTTTAGGTGTTATTTTATAAGCAGGCAGTCATACAATTAACTAGAAGATGGGTCTATGCACTCAAAAGTGACATTGATGGATCAGATAAATACAAGGCAAGATTTGTAGCAAAAGCCTACATTCAAAAACCAGGAACAGACTACAAAGAGACATTTTCTCCCACAGCTGATATGATAAGTTTAAGAGTACTCATGCAGAAAGCAGCACAAGTGGGACTCATGTTACACCAGATGGACGTTAAGACAGCCTATTTGCATGCACCCATTGATTGTGAAATCTATTTGGAGCAACCAGAAGGCTATGAAGAAAAGTCAATAACCGATGAAAACCTAGTTTGTAAGTTGCAAAAGTCTCTCTCTGGCCATAAGCAATCAGGTAGAAACTGGAATGCTATATTACACACATGTCTGAGTGAGAACGGTTTCATATAGAATCCAGCTGATGTGTGTACAAGAGAGAAACATGATGAAAAGTTAATCATGATTGTATGGGTTGATGATCTGATCATAGCAGCAAGCAACAAAAATGTACTGGAAGGTGTAAAGATTATGCTTTCTGACAGGTTTAAAATGAAGGACCTGGGAAAGTTGAAACATTTCCCGGGAATTGATTTCTACCAAACAGAAGGTGAAGTTAAAATGTCTCAAAAGAAATATATAGGCAAAATCCTAGAGAGGTTTGAAATGCAGGATTGCAAGGTCAGGCGGACCCCATGTGAGCCAAAACTTGAACAAACAGATGATTCTGAAAAATTGACAGACCCAACTAAATACAGAGAGGCAGTGGGAAGTTTAATTTACTTGTCCACATGTACTAGACCAGATATAGGTTTTGTGGTCAGTAAACTATCTCAGCACTTGGCTGAACCAACAGAGGAACATTGGAACACAGTAAATCATGTGTTCAGATATCTAAAAGCCACAACAGAACAGGAGTTATGCTTTAAGAGAAATGACAGAGAGGCACTAGGTCTAAAAGTGTACTGTGATGCTGACTGGGCATCAGATGCAACAGACAGGCGTAGCACATCAGGATATTGTGTCAGTCTAAGTAAAGGCTCTCTGATCTCATGGAAAACAAAGAAACAACCAACAGTGGCATTATCCATCTGTGAGGCAGAATACATCTCTTTAGCATCAGCTATACAAGAATGTATCGATTTAGACCAGCTACTCAAAGGTATAGACACATACCAGTATGCACAAACAAAGGTGTACAAGGACAACCAAGGTACTATAGCCCTAGCCAAAAACCCAGTAAACAGGCAAAGGAGCAAACACATTGGTATTAAGTACCATTTCATTAGGGAAACTGTAAATAACGGAAAGTTAACTTTGGAGTACTGCCCTACTGAGTTAATGATTGCTGATGTCATGACCAAGCCAGCTACAAAGCTACAACTAAAGAGGTTTGCTCAAGACATGTTTGGCACTTAAAAGTGCACAAGTGTATTCACATTGTTAAGGCAAAAGAGAAGCCTTATTATATTGTTGTTTTGTTTTCATGTAACCAATAGAGTTAAGGTTGAGTGGGAGTGTTGAGTATTACTTTGTAATAGCACCCTTACTCCATGTTTAATGGTATGTCCCGTTGTGACGTCATAAGCATGATAAGCGTGGATCACTATATGTCTCATGTTGATTATGTAGCACTGCCATGCTGGTTCATGTCCCTGAATAAATGGATGAGAGAAGAAAAATTACTGCGCATACTTTATTAGTTTAACAGTTAGACCTAACACACTTAGCTCGTTTATCTACTCTTTTATATCTACTTTAAGCGTCTTTGAGCACCTGTAAAAGCGCTAACAAATTAAATCTATTATTATTATTACTCTGGAACTAGCTAAACTAGTTATAAACATATTTATTCTTTACTGTCGGGTCACTTATTACAGGTTCAGCGAGCTGCACGAGACTGACAGGCTGTCAGGAGAGGGAGAGGAAAAGAGAGCACCCCGTTTATTTTTCCCATTTTATTATCCATAATTACTGTAAACCTTTGAATAAAATAGTTCATCTACTATTAGTAGTTTGTTTAAATGCATTACTTATGTTGTTTTTTACCATTAACATAAAATAAATCTCACGTACCCCCTGCAGTACTCCAACGTACCCCTAGGGGTCCGCGTACCCCCATTTGAGAACCACTGCAGTAGAGGGTTTAAAAGCTGTTATAAGGAACATATTCACGGAATGGGTTAAACAGTGAGGTAGCACATGTCTCTCCCCAGTCATGTGATAGCGCCCTTCCTTTTTCATAAGGGTTAGGGTTATAATGTCAAGAATTTCAATAATTTCCATTATTTAAGGGCGGCTCATAAAATGCTTTAATTATAAAGAATAAGTGCTGAACCTACTGTTGAGATAATGGCAGTGTAATCATTGAACAGTAGGAGGCCTCAGTGAGAAATCTTCCTGTCAGTCCCACCCACTCATTACAGCTAAACATGACACCAGAAACTGTTTTTACTTTCACTGACGGCTGATTTTCAGCTATTTCTCGCTTTGATTTAGAGTCTTTATCTTGCAAAGGTGCTCTTCTGTCAGGACGACATTCTTCTCGTCATCTCTTCCAGGTCACATTTGTCTTCTCTGAGCCCCGCTCTCCGTTCCTCCCTCTCTTTGCATCTTTGTTTCTGTTTGACTGGGCTGGAGGGTCCGAGCCACGCTGCTGCACCTACACATAAAAAGAGATTGTAATAAAATGTCTGACTCAACTCTTAAATACATTTTCATTTTAAAATAATGATATATATTAACTTCTAGCTAGCCTTTCAAACACAGGTGTCACTCAAAGCATTACTAATTGCTGCATTGCAATAATAGCTGGAACTGGCATTTATGTGTTCTGCAATAACTTGCTGAATGTCTGCTATGAAAGGGTCTATGAATAGGATTTATTTGGGGTAAGAAATACAAGATGTTAGCAAGGATTATACGATTCACACCAGCAAAATGTACTTATAAGTAAAAGACATTGTGGACAGACTTTTGCAAGAGAAGGAAATACTCATTTGCATGAAATAAGAGAATGAGACACATCCATGAAAAATAAAAATAATTGTGTGCAACAGGGAAGACTTGACATGTATGTACAGTATTGCTCTGTGAAAGGGAACCATAGACTTATCATGACATTTTACAGTTTTTGAGACATAATGTTTCAAGTGGAGAGTAATCTCATATATAGTTTCAAAGACTCTATGTGCACAACACAAACACAAATGCCAGCCCTCTGAGAGGAAGATGCAGACTTTGCTTCTGTGAGATAATCAGCACTGCTTCAAACAGAACAATACTAATCAGAAATAGGTATATACAAATAAACACAATGCAATATTAAATAAACAAAGGCACCACAACCACAATCTCAAATCATCAATCATTGCATCTGCAAACGTTGCAATGCTGATTCCCTCACAGAAGCTCCAGATAAATCTACATCTCAAGATCACTATCTCAGTATTCAGTTAATAAGTGAGCCACATCTTGCATAGTTTTGGCCTTGCAGACTGCTTCCTGTACTCTGTTTTTGACAGATCATTTTCTGCACCTACCACCTAAATAAATGGGTCTATTTTTTAAAGTGGTGTGTATCTCCCTTTTTTTTAGCAGACATTTTTTATTTAATAATGGTGGAATGTACGAGCAGAGAGCAGCATTGTTAAACACTTTTTTGTTCACGAGCCACATTCATCCCGATTTTATCTCAAGTGACGTGGACGAGTAAAACCATTGCATGATAAATAACAACACCTCCAAATGTTATTTTAGCGTAGAGAAATGCATTAACATTCTGAAAATGGTCAAAATAAATGCCTTTGCAAAACAGATGATAAACGGCCTGAGGTTATAGGTACAATTTCAACAAACTATATATATATAGTATCCACACTGACTGTCTGACGCCGAAAAGCTTGTCCACGCCTCTGTCTCCTCCAGGCTGGACTACTGCAATGCACTCCTCATCGGGATCCCGAAAAAAAAGCATCCAGAAGCTCCAGTACATCCAGAACAGCACTGCTAGCATCCTGATGAGGGTGCGCAAATATGACCATATCACCCTCATCCTTAAATCACTACACTGGCTCCCCGTGGAACTGAGGATTGAATACAACTGGTCAGGCCTCGGGACCCACTTTTTCCTTTGTCAATAGATCGCGACCCGACATTTTGAACCACTCAAATCTATTCAACAAAAAATCGTGCAGTAATATATACGCTTTTCAGCATACAATATTAATTAAAGTGAAGTACAGTGCATATATCCCCTATATCCCTTCACAGAACTAAAGTATGCTTGAAATAGTGGCTCTGGAGCAGCTTTACTCGCGATTGAGAAACACCCCATGTAAACTTCGCGCACTGCAACTCCAACATCCAATCACAGAGCTTGAGGACTAATCACAGGGTTTGTGAAGCAAAGCACATGGCGTTGTCCCAAACGATAGCTGAGGATTCTGGGTAGTGTCTCCCATCCTAAACTCCGAAAAAATATTTGTTTCTCCGAATCGAAGGGGAAAAATACAAAAGCATTGTACACAACTTAAACCAATCAATGTTATGTAATTAACATGGATAATCTGGTGTTTTTGAGTTGATGAGTAGTGCAGATATCACTGTAAAATCAATCAACAGTAAAGAGAATACTTACTTCCGGGTGTAAAATCCTCCATTAACCATGGGAATGGACGCTCACATTGCCTTTAAGTGCCGCCGACATGGACCGATGCGGTGCTTCCCTGAGCGTCAAATACCGCCGCCGATGGGAATACATTGCAATCAGTTGAAAGCTCTTTGCGTCCGTTTATGAAGCTGACGGAGACTCGGCTCGTCCAACCCAGTCTCACAAAAAAACGTGTAATAACTACGTTGGTCCACAACTTGGGATGTAGTATTTCTACAAAAACGCCTCTGAAATTGTAGGATCCCTACGTTTTTTTTCGCCATTCATTCCAATGGCTGGCGTCTATGTCACGTGATCTTCAAAGTTCTCCCTGCAGAAAAAAAAAACATGGCCAAACTTCGTTTTATTCTCGGTGGAAAATGCCTCTTTTAAGGTTAGTTTGGCCATTAAAATGCGTTTTGATGTCATTTTATGCGAGAAATATGAGTTGTTATTTCAGATTATGTGTGCAGTGGATGAACATGATCTTTAGTTTGCTAGTTATTACTAAGATTACTTCAGGAAATTGTGTCTATACAACGTTTTCATTGTTACCAATGTGGTTGCTAGGGACGCTGCTATCGATATTATTTCTGTTATGTTGTGTAACTGTTTAATGGTGTTATCTTTATTGCTACCCCCTTCCCCGTCAATTTATAGTATTGGTCCACAGCGCAAACGTATTAGTTTAACAAAATCCGCATCTAAAATTGTGGCATAGATACACTATTTTCCCCTGTGCAATTCTCCCTTTACTCAACAATAACACATAATTATCCTTGTGTTTATTTATTTGTTTGATTAATAAACACAAGTTGGAGTCCGTCAGGACCGAGGGTCGGAGCAGCTCATTTGCTTCAGAGAATATTACACCGGGAAGTAAGTATTCTCTCCGCTTCGCTTGACAAACCCCGTGATAGTCCTCAAGCTCTGTGATTGGATGTTTGAGTGTGCTCCGAGGGTTACGCCGAGCGTCGAACAGCACTTGAAATGGGATGGAACCACGGCAGACTGTCCAAAACTGGATTTGAACGGGTCCACCCCGTCCCCAGAACTACACATGCTGGCTATTGTGTTTCGCAACATGTTCTCTATGGCACGTCTCTACTGGGAATTGTAGTTTTAAAAGACGTTTTCGTATTTCCCATAATAAGAAGTTGCCAGTATTACACTGTGTACATCCCTGGAGGTTTAGGGGATAGGAAACACTCAAATTTAAAACTTATAATTAATAAATGGGTGAAAATTGCTTGTGCCCATAATGGGCAGCATTAATATATACCCACATGACAGCTAAGGTCAGAAGAGCTTTATTTAACAGCTGGTCTTATGTCTGTGACCCCTCTTGTTGTTAGTTGATAAGCCTGAAACATGCACTTGTCAAGGTTCAGAGGCACATTTTGCAAATATGGCAGTAGCCATGGATCATCTTAAGATAAGATATACTTTATTGATCACAAGTTGGAAACATTTGCGTTAACTCAGCATGTGTAACAGTTGTAAATATGCAGTGGTGTTTATTTGTAAATCATTTAGTATAATCACACAAATTCTGTTTTTATATTTAACAATTCTGTGTTCTTTATTTATTGATTGTTCAATACCTGACAAGGTCGGAGATGAAAAACTTGGGTCGCAGGTTCCTCAACAGTGCATTACAAGACATCTATCAATATGTGTGTACTGTACCTCCACCATTAAAACTGTCATATTCTACACATTTCTTATACTATGCACATACATCTTATAAGAGTATAATACGTATGTATAATATCAGTTAAAATAAGTGCTTCAACTTAGTTAACATTGCTGGAGGTATACACAAATATGGATAGATGTCTTGTAATGCACTATTGAGGAACCTGCGACCCAAGTTTTTCATTCATTGCATCACCTTGACAAGACTGAACTGCTTTTCCTTCCGGGAAAAGATTGTCCCACTCTTGACCTAACAATCAACATCGGCACCTCTATTGTTTCCCCGACTCAGACTGCAAGGAATCTGGGTGTGACCCTAGATAACAACCTGTCCTTCACTGCAAACATAGCTGCTCCAACCCGCTGCTGCAGATACACGCTTTACAACATCAGGAGGATACGTCCCCAGCTGACCCAGAAAGCGACGTAGGTTCTGGTCCAGACTCTTGTCATCTCACGCCTAGACTACTGCAACTCCCTCCTGGCTGGTCTACCTGCATGTGCCATCCGACCTCTGCAGCTCATCCAGAATGCAGCGGCTCGTCTGGTCTTCAACCTTCCTAAATTCTCCCACACCCCGCCGCTCCTCCGCTCCCTTCACTGGCTTCCGGTAACTGCTAGAATCCATTTCAAGACACTGGTACTTGCGTACCATGCTGTGAATGGATCTGGCCCTTCCTACATCCAGGACATGGTTAAACAGTACACACCAGCGCGTGCACTCCGCTCTGCATCAGCCAAACAGCTTGCTGCACCCTCACTGCGAGGGAGACCCAAGTTCCCATCAGCAAAAACACGTGGGTTTGCTATCCTGGCTCCAAAATGGTGGAATGAGCTCCCCATTGACATCAGCACAGCAGAAAGCTTACACACCTTCCGGCGCAGACTGAAAACTCATCTCTTTCGACTCCACTTCGAGCGATAGAACTATTAACAAAGCACTTATATATTAATAAAGGACTGGCTTATCTAAAGCCAGTTGAGTAGCACTTGAAATGTTTTAGCTCTATGAAACCTGATGTACTTATATGATTCTGTTTTCTTCAAGTTTGTATTTTGTTGGTCGAACGCACTTATTGTAAGTCGCTTTGGATAAAAGTGTCAGCTAAATGCAATGTAATGTATTGTAATGTAACTACACCGTTTGTGTATATGATATGTCAATAAACCTTAGAAAATCTTGAAATCTTGAAAGGGATGTGCAGAATAGTCATTATATACAGTCTTTAATTAACTATTAGTTGAGAATAACGAGTAATGAATATACTTTATAGGGATCCTATTAATATCTAATAATAAAAATAATGAAATTCAATAACATGCTTTAACCACTAGGTGTCCCTTTATATCAGCTGTGCACCGTTATGGTGTAAATACAGCCTATCTACCAATTGGATCAAATATAAAAGTCAGCCGAATTAGTTTTGATACTGCAAGGAGACGTATTGTGTGAAAAGAAATGTAAGATGTTGTTTAATTGCTGATATATTTATAATCCACGTAACGTTTTCAGTTTTGGCGGCAGCTCTTCCTGTTTGTTTAGAAGTCTTCTCATCAGGGCTCTATAAATAGGGGACTACGGCAGATATGTAATATTTAATGCAGCCGAACCGTGTATTACAATGCCGTTATGTGATGACCTCCAAAGAGAAAAGCAAGTACACTCGGAATAAAGTATTATTCTATTTTTTTTAAATTTTTCCGGTATTTGTTTATGACGATGTGATGTGAGATGTGAGACTGGGTAGGAGAATTGCACAGGGGAAAATAACGTATCTAGGTCTATGCCACAATTTTAGATGCAGATTTTGTTAAACTAATATGTTTGCGCTGTGGACCAACACTATACATTGACGGGGAAGGGGGTAGCAATAAAGATAGCACCATTAAACAGTTACACAACATAACAGAAATAATATCGAAAGCAGCATCCCTAGCAACCACCTTGGTTACAATGAAAACGTTGTATAGACACAATTTCCTGAAGTAATCTTCGTAATAACTAACAAACTAAAGATCATGTACATCCACTGCACACATCATCTGAAATAACAATTCATATTTCTAGCATCAAATGACATCAAAACGCATTTTAATGGCCAAACTAACCTTAAAATAGGCATTTTCCACCGAGAATAAAACGAAGTTTGGCCATGTTTTTTTTTTCTGCAGGGAGAAATTTGAAGATCACGTGACATAGATGCCAGCCATTGGAATGAATGGTGAAAAAAAACGTAGGGATCCTACAATTTCAGAGGCGTTTTTGTAGAAATATTACGTCCCAAGTTGTGGAACAACGTAGTTACACACTTTTTTGTGAGACTGGGTAGGCTCGTCGTCACAACTGCACACCATAGGACCCTGACCAAGCGTTGCTCCTGGACGTTCAGGGAGTGAGACTGTGCTGTTTTAAGCAGTGTTGAATATCTCACAGAAGCAAAGTCAGCATCTTCCTCTCAGAGGGCTGGCATTTTATAAACTTGTGTTGTGCACATACAGTCTTTGAAAGTATATATGAGATTATTCTCCACTTGAAACATCTCAAAAACTGTAAAATGTCATGATAAGTCTATGGTTCCCTTTCACAGAGCAATACATAAATGTCAAGTCTTCACTGTTGCACATAATTATTTTGGAACATATGTATTTTTTTTTCATGGATGTGTCTCATTCTGTTATTTCATGCAAATGAAATCAAATTTCCTTCACTCGCAAAAGTCTGTCCACAATGTATTTTACTTAAAAGTAAATCTTGCTGGCTTGAATCGTATAATCCTTGCTAACATCTTTCTTACCCCAAATAAATCCTATTCATAGACCCTTTCATAGCAGACATTCAGCAAGTTATTGCATAACACATAAATGACAGTTCCAGCCATTATTGCAATGCAGCAATTACTAATGCTTTGAGTGACACCTGTGTTTGAAAGGCTAGCTAGAAGTTAATATATATCATTATTTTAAAATGAAAATGTATTTAAGAGTTGAGTCAGACATTTTAGTACAATCTCTTTTTGTGTGTATGTGCAGCAGCGTGGCTCGGACCCTCCAGCCCAGTCAAACTGAGACAAAGACGCAAAGAGAGGGAGGAACAGAGAGCGGGGCTCAGAGAAGACAAATGTGACCTGGAAGAGATGACGAGAAGAATGTCGTCCTGACAGAAGATCACCTTTGCAAGATAAAGACTCTAAATCAAAGTGAGAAATACCTGAAAATCAGCCCTCAGTGAAAGTAAAAATAGTTTCTGGTGTCATGTTTAGCTGTAATGAGTGGGTGGGACTGACAGGAAGATTTCTCACTGAGGCCTCCTACTGTTCAATAATTACACTGCCATTATCTCAGCAGTAGGTTCAGCACTTATTCTTTATAATTAAAGCATTTTATGAGCCCCCCTTAAATAATGGAAATTATTGAAATGCTTGACATTATAATTATAACCCTAACCCTTATGAAAAAGGAAGGGGGCTATTACATGACTGGGGAAGGAAATATGCTACCTAACTGTTTAACCCATACCATGAATATGTTCCTTATAACAACTTTTAAACCCTCTACTGCAGTGGTTCCCAAACTTTTTCTGTCGGGCCCCCCCAACACAAGTCAGGCTCAGTGGCGGCGCCAGAGATTTATTTTGGGGGTGCTGTGGGGTAGCTTGACGTTTCATAGAGGGTGCTCAAACATTTAGGGTTTCCCATTAAGGTTCCGGTCGCTACAGTGGAATTTTCTACTGCAACACTCCCCGCGCATATACACAACGTACCCGCAACTGTACAATGAAGGCTCGATAATCAGCTCACGGCATATAGGTGTAAGCAGGGGCAAAGTTCTATTTTTATAGGTGGTGTGTGGACCTTACATAGGGGGGTCCGGGGGCAAGCTCCCCCGGGAAGATTTATTTTCAAATATTGAAGTTAAATGCATCACTCTGGTGCACTTTGAGAGCAAAATGAAGAGATCTATGGATACCTCTCTCAACACCCATTTCAAACAGAACTGTAAACAGATTTACTTTTTCTTTATGGATATTTTACAAATCACCCTTTTAAACCTTATTCTTTTTTTACTGTCCTATAGTATTTCATACCTGTTTTTCATTTATTCTCTTATTTTTTTATAACTATAATGATCATATAAACGTGTGCCTCGGAAATAATTGTTTACATTAATGGTGACCAAAACGTTTGAGACCCACTGAGATAACACTGAGAGAGTCCTTTAGTTCACTGAGTCTCTCAGTCTGACAGGAGAGGACTCTCCTCCACTTTGTTGTTGAAAAAACTCCTTATATCCGTTAGCGTAGCTCGCTAGCACCAGAAGCTAACAACAACAATCTCCGATACCGGTGCGCTCTCTTTCGCTCACGCACGCACACAAAATGGCTCGTTTTACATACACACAGAGCTGAGCTTTAATGGAACAGAGACCCAGACGTAATAGTACTGTACTGTATCATATTATTTTCGAATCAATAATTTTTCAAATTATGATTTATTTATTTTTTTTTTTTTAATAACCATTTTTCCTCCTGGTCTCTCTTGCCCCCCTGTCATGCCTCTGCGCCCCCCAGGGGAGGAGTGTCCCCAACTTTGGGAACCACTGCTCTACTGCAAGCGATATCGCACCATCAAACTGTCTTAAATGGTATTAAATCAAATACATAAACCTGTACCTGTAAAGTGATTGGTGTATGTTTTCACATTATAGACATGAACAGACAAGTGAATAGCAAGTTATTTTATTTAATTTTCAACATTCTGGCACATGTGTGTTAAGAGTCTTGATTGGCACCAGAGAGAAGACAGACAAATAAAAAACAGGGCTGTGAACCAGTGGGAGAAGTGAGGAAAATAAACTGGTATTTTCTTTAGGGATTGGCTGCCAGGACCTCTTCAAACCAGGAGTGGGGTAGTTTGGCTCGGCACATCCCTGAACCCATGACACCAGGCCGTGCACCTCTCCGTCACACACCAGAGGGCTGCCAGAGTCACCCTCTTGCCGCTGTTGCAGCTGTTGCCGCTGTTGCCGCTGTTGCCGCTGTTGCCGCTGTTGCAGCTGTTGCAGCTGTTGCAGCTGTTGCTGCTGTTGCCGCTGTTGCAGCTGTTGCCGCTGTTGCCGCTGTTGCAGCTGTTGCAGCTGTGGCAGCTGTTGCAGCTGTGGCAGCAAAAATCAATGCAGGTGTTGCAGGTGTTGCAGCTGTGGCAGCTGTTGCAGCTGTGGCAGCAAAAATCAATGCAGGTGTTGCAGCTGTTGCCGCCGTTGCTGCTGTTGCCGCTGTTGCAGCTGTTGCCACTGTTGCTGCTGTTGCAGGTGTTGCCGCTGTTGCAGCAAAAATCAATGCAGGTGTTGCAGCTGTTGCAGGTGTTGCAGCTGTGGCAGCAAAAATCAATGCAGCTGTTGCTGGTGTTGCAGGGGTTGCCGCTGTTGCTGCAAAATTCAATGCAGGTGTTGCAGGGGTTGCCGCTGTTGCAGGTGTTGCAGCTGTGGCAGCAAAAATCAATGCAGCTGTTGCTGGTGTTGCAGGGGTTGCCGCTGTTGCAGCAAAATTCAATGCAGGTGTTGCAGGGGTTGCTGCTGTTGCAGGTGTTGCCGCTGTTGCAGCTGTGGCAGCAAAAATCAAAGCAGCTGTTGCTGGTGTTGCAGGGGTTGCCGCTGTTGCAGCAAAATTAAATGCAGGTGTTGCAGGGGTAGCCGCTGTTGCAGCTGTGGCAGCAAAAATCAATGCAGGTGTTGCCGCTGTTGCAGGTGTTGCAGCTGTTGCCGCTGTTGCAGCAAAAATCAATGCAGGTGTTGCAGGGGTTGCCGCTGTTGCAGGTGTTGCCGCTGTTGCAGCTGTGGCAGCAAAAATCAATGCAGGTGTTGCAGGTGTTGCAGGTGTTGCAGCTGTGGCAGCAAAAATCAAAGCAGCTGTTGCTGGTGTTGCAGGGGTTGCCGCTGTTGCAGCAAAATTAAATGCAGGTGTTGCAGGGGTTGCCGCTGTTGCAGCTGTGGCAGCAAAATGCAATGCAGGTGTTGCAGGGGTTGCCGCTGTTGCAGGTGTTGCAGCTGTGGCAGCAAAAATCAATGCAGGTGTTGCAGCTGTTGCAGGTGTTGCAGCTGTTGCAGCAAAATCCAATGCAGGTGTTGCAGGTGTTGCCGCTGTTGCAGGTGTTGCTGCAAAAAGCAATGCAGGTGTTGCAGCTGTTGCAGGGGTTGCCGCTGTTGCAGCAAAATCCAATGCAGGTGTTGCAGGTGTTGCCGCTGTTGCAGCTGTTGCAGCAAAAATCAATGCAGGTGTTGCCGCTGTTGCAGGTGTTGCAGCTGTGGCAGCAAAAATCAATGCAGGTGTTGCGGCTGTTGCAGGGGTTGCCGCTGTTGCAGCAAAATGCAATGCAGGTGTTGCAGCTGTTGCAGGTGTTGCAGCTGTTGCAGCTGGTGCAGCTGTTACAGCTATTTCACACACACAGAGAGAGAGACACACACACACACACACACACAAACAAACAGAGAAAGAGATACGTTTGTGTTTTAAAGTTATCCTCAACCACAACCATTCATATTTTTTATTTAATATTTTACACTGCAGTATGTTTTCTATGTACTGTTTACTGTTTGTGTGTGTATCTTTGTGAATGTGTGTATTATAGTGTTAATTGTGTTGACCAAAACTATGACGAAATATGTTCTCCAATAACTTTTTTTCCCATGACTAAGACGAGACGATGACGAGACGGCACCGACGTCAGTAAACAATAACTGTAACGAAATCAACATGCAATATCGTTGACGAAAAGTGACCAGACGAAAATGTAATTTACTAAATACAAACTTTGACAAAATCTCTCTTTACTTTCGTTGACGAAAAAGGAGGAGACGAAATATTATCAAAGATAACGTTACATCTGATAGTTAGTTTTTCTCCCAGCAGTTAAATTGCCGGTGCTGCGGCTGGTCAGCAGTTGTGTGTAGTGATGGGAATTCCGTCTCTTTTTAGTCAGCCGGATCATTTGGCTCGGCTCACCAAGAAGAGCCGGCTCTTTCGACTCCCAAACGGCTCTTCATTTGACCACATATACCTTTTATAATTTAATCAAATGTAGCCCTGTTTTGACAAATGATTTATATGTGTACACATATATCAATGACATTATTCAATACATCCTTTGTAATGAAGTCTTCAAAAGTAAAAATTACATTTTTAATATAAATGATTTGCTGTGGCCAATTGTTTTCATTGCATTTACAGATCCCTGTAACTCTGTGATACCAACGAATGAATGCACTGACTTGCTTGTAGAACCACGCTACACATAGCAGATAGCAACACCTATAAAAACTTTAGCATAGACATTTAAAAAAAGGACAGCTACTGTATCGACATTTTAAAATTGTATTTAAAGAAAAAGCCAGCAGGCATCTATTTCAGTATTAACTAAAAAGTCAGCAACAGCTGACATCAAATCTTTGCTGAGCCTAAAGATAATCATAAATAAATAACATAGTGAAAATAAATATATTGCAATACTCAAAACAGCAGCATCCAACCGTCTCTAATCCTTGGATATGACATGTCTCCCCCCCCCCTCAGCGCAAGTGAGTGACGAGTTGTGTACAGACCCGACGGGTAATAATGGATTGTGACGGAAATGTTACGATCCTGTCCGTCAAAATGACTGACAATGAAAAAGTCTAACGCCTACACTGCTTGGGAGAAAGACACAAGGCGATATTTGGGCCCATTTTCGCTACAATGAGGCGGAGAAATAAAGTGAATGCATTGTTTTATCAGAAAGGAAGCAATGTGGCCATAACACAGCTGGTAAAAACACCACAAACCTGACCAGATAATCTCTGCAAAGCTTCATTCTTAATGATTCAACCTGTGTTTTTCATCAAATAAGGATAAGATATAATCTTATTGGGAAATAAGTTTGACTAAAATGACAAATTATTGGTTTTGGCTAGATTAGTTTGACTGGAATGTTCTATATAATCTGATAACCAAAAAAGACTCAAATGTCAACAGTTTTCATTAACAAAAAGTAGACTAAAATGCTCAGACTTTTAATCTACTAAATCTTGACTAAAATAGTTACTTTTTTCTTTGACTAAAATAAGACTAAAATGTTCAGACATTTAGTCGACTAAAACTTGACAAAATAAAAACAGGATGAAGGTGACTAAATATGACTAAAACTAACAAGGACATTTGATACAGGACTAAGACTAAATAAAAAAATTGCTGACAAAATGAACACTATTGTATTACAGTGTATTTACCAGCAGCTCCGATCAGCAGCAGCAGAGCCAGGAGTGTCATGGTGTCAGGTGAATGTTCAGAAGACTCCTGGACACACACCTCGCCTCAAATTTATATACCAGCAGCCCCACAGTGCTCGTCCCCCTCACCTGACCGCCCCCCCCCCCTCCTTTACTCTCCCCCCTATTTATCTTGCCCCAATCTGTGTCCTCACAGTCTTGGCACTCAGTTTCAAACCAAATGTACTTTCTTATCACACTCCTCATTTTGTGTTTGCCCACTTCGGCCCAATCGCAGCACAACACCCTGTGGTTATGTCATCTGTGCACCTTATTTAAAATGTGGACCAAGGTGTTACGGCTGGAGGGCAAGGTACGCAGGACCCAAATGCAGAAAAAAGGTTTGAAAGCAGGAATCCTTTATTTCCAGAACTAGGCCAGGCAAACAAAGTCAAAACTAGGCAAGGCAAACCATAAAGTCACTCAGAACATAAACCCTTCCAACAATGTTAAGAATCTCACCATGACAGACAGAAAAACCAGAACTTAAATGCAGACAAGACTAATCACATGAACAAGACACAGGTGGGGAGGGAGGAGAAGACGCAGGGGCACAAGGTGAACACTATCGGGTAATCAAGCAGGATGGAACACAGAGACAGGAAGGAACAGACAAGACGGGGGGTGAACACTTTTCAAAATAAAACAGGAAACCAGAGACAGATCTAGACAGAACAAAATCAAACAGCTCCGCAAGACGGGCAGGAAGGCGGCGTAGGGCGCGATGAGGCCCCTCCGGGGTCAGCTGGATCGCCGGAGCAGGAGCTGGTGGGACCTCCGGCGGAGCAGGAACCGGAGCCGGCGGGACAGGTGTAGACGGAACCCCCGACGGGACAGGCGTAGACGGGACCCCGGACGGAACATGGGCCGGTATCATCGGGACCCCAACAGGACAGGTGTTGGCGGGACCCCCAACGGGACAGTACATGGTGTTGGCAGGACCCCCATTGGAAACCCCCAAGTTTAAGTTTAAGTGGACTACCTCACTTGCAGCAGACCACCATGCTTAGCTACTGCCGCTAAAGATTATAAAACCTTTATGAAATAAAACATGTACCAAGAGGAAAAAAGATAACAGTAAGCAATCATCTAATGCTTAAGATTGTCTCATAAGAATGTATTTGAGAGCAAACGTGATGTATACAGTTTGCTTGAGGACTAACAGAATATTGTAGCTCACCCTATGATGAGAGGAAACATTAAAGCACATTTCCCTACCGTTCAAAAGGATTCGCCAAGCTTTTATAATGGCTGCTGGATCCTTTCCCTCAGTTAGGAACCATCCTAAAAAGTGAGTGAAGCCAGCATAATGTTGGCAATGCACTTGATGTCTACATACTGCATGAAATGACTATATTGTCACGGTGTGTGCAGGAAGCAGGACCCAAATGCAGATTACACTGATATTGCCTTTATTTCAAGGATAACAATAATAACTGGGACAAAACAGAACACTCACCGGTGAACTCAGTCACAAACAAAAGACGAAAAGACACGACTAAATACAGGGAGGGGTAATCACGGGACGAGAAACAGCTGGGCAGGGGAGGAGAAACACAAGGACAACAGGTGAACACAATCAGGAAATTAGACACACCAGGGAACTAATGACAGACAAGAAACACAGGGAAAAGAGACCAGACAATATACAGGGAGGAAAACATGACAAGGAGAACGGAAAAACACCCACACAGAAACGCGACATAACAAGAGAATCGTGACAGAACCCCCCCCCTCAAGGGACGGATTCCAGACGTCCCTAAAAACCACAAAAGTCCAAAACCTCAAGCAGGGTGGGTGGAGGGGGTCCGGAGGAGGGACACAACACTAGGCGCACCAGGGTGGGTGGAGGGGGTCTGGAGGACGGGTCTTGGGCTAACAGCCCAGGAGCACAGCGGAGGGCCCGGAAGGGATCTCGGGCGGACGGCCCGGGGGCAAGGCAAAGTCCAAGGTGGAGATCTCGGGCGGACGGCCCGGGGGCAAGGTAGAGTCCATGGAGGGGCGAAGACCACAGCGGGCAAACTCCGGGGGCCGAGCATGAGGGCGAAGGCAGCGGCAGGAAGAGTCAGGGGGCCGAGCATGAGGGTGAAGACCGCAGCACTCAGGGGGCCGGGCTCGAGGGCGAAGACCGCAGCACTCAGGGGGCCGGGCTCGAGGGCGAAGACCGCGGCTCTCAGGGGGCCGGGCTCGAGGCCGAAGACCGCGGCTCTCAGGGGGCCGGGCTCGAGGCCGAAGACCGCGGCTCTCAGGGGGCCGGGCTCGAGGGCGAAGACCGGACAACTCCGGAGGCCGGGCAGGAAGGCGCTGACGGGACAGCTCCGGAGGCCGGGCAGGACCCGGTGTCGGCGAGACAGGTAACGGCAGGACCTCCAACGGAACAAGACATGGGATTGGCAGGACTCTCAGCGGGTCCTCCAACGGAACAGGACATAGGGCTGGCAGGACCCCCGGCAGAAGAGTCGTCGGCGGGACACCCAACGGGACAGGACACAGGGTTGGCAGGACCCCCGGCAGGAGAGCAGTCATCGGGACCTCCAACGGCACAGGACATACGGCTGGCAGGACCCCCGGCAGAAGAGTAGTCGGCGGGGCCTCCAACGAGACAGGACACAGGTTTGGCAGGACCCCCGGCAGGAGAGTAGTCGGCGGGGCCTCCAACGGCACAGGACATAGAGCTGGCAGGACCCCCGGCAGAAGAGTAGTCGGCGGGGCCTCCAACGACATAGGACACGGGGTTGGCAGGACCCCCGGCAGAAGAGTAGTCGGCGGGGCCTCCAACGGGACAGGACACAGGGTTGACAGGACCCCCGGCAGGAGAGTAGTCGGCGGGGCCTCCAACGGCACAGGACATAGAGTTGGCAGGGACCCCGGCAGAAGAGTAGTCAGCGGGGCCTCCAACGGGACAGGACACAGGGTTGGCAGGACCCCCGGCAGGAGAGTAGTCGGTGGGGCCTCCAACGGCACAAGACAAAGAGTTGGCAGGACCCCCAGCGGAACCTCCAACGACACTTGGGTAGGGACTTGAGTGGGAACTCGATCAGAGACTCGAGAGGTGACTCGAGAGGTGACTCGAGAGGTGACTTGAGAGGGGACTCGAGAAGAGACTCGAGAGGGGACCTGCGAGGGAACTCGAGAAGAGACTCGAGAGGGGACCTGAGAGGGAACTCGAGAGGAGACTTGAGAGGGGACTCGAGAAGAGACTCGAGAGGGGACTCGAGAAGAGACTCGAGAGGGGACCTGAGAGGGAACTCGAGAGGGAACTGGAGAGGGAACTCGAGAGGGAACTGGAGAGGGGACTGGAGAGGGAACTGGAGAGGGAACTGGAGAGGGGACTCGAGAGGAAACTGGAGAGGGAACTGGAGAGGGGACTCGAGAGGAAACTGGAGAGGGAACTGGAGAGGGAACTGGAGAGGGGACTGGAGAGGGGACTCGAGAGGGGACTCGAGAGGGGACTCGAGAGGGAACTCGAGAGGGAACTGGAGAGGGAACTGGAGAGGGAACTGGAGAGGGGACTCGAGAGGGGACTCGAGAGGGAACTGGAGAGGGAACTGGAGAGGGAACTGGAGAGGGAACTCGAGAGGGAACTCGAGAGGGGACTCGAGAGGGGACTCGAGAGGGGACTCGAGAGGGAACTGGAGAGGGGACTCGAGAGGAGACTCGAGAGGGAACTCGAGAGGGGACTCGAGAGGGAACTCGAGATGAGACTGGAGAGGGGACTCGAGAGGGGACTCGAGAGGGGACTCGAGAGGGGACTCGAGAGGGGACTCGAGAGGGAACTGGAGAGGGGACTGGAGAGGGGACTGGAGAGGGGACTGGAGAGGGGACTGGAGAGGGAACTGGAGAGGGAACTGGAGAGGGAACTGGAGAGGGGACTCGAGAGGGAACTGGAGAGGGAACTGGAGAGGGAACTGGAGAGGGAACTGGAGAGGGAACTGGAGAGGGGACTCGAGAGGGAACTGGAGAGGGAACTGGAGAGGGGACTCGAGAGGGAACTGGAGAGGGAACTGGAGAGGGGACTCGAGAGGGAACTGGAGAGGGAACTGGAGAGGGAACTGGATAGGGGACTGGAGAGGAGACTCGAGAGGGAACTCGAGAGGGGACTCGAGAGGGAACTCGAGATGAGACTCGAGAAGGAACTGGAGAGGGGACTCGAGAGGGGACTCGAGAGGGGACTCGGGTGGGAACTTGAGAGGGGACTTGTGTCGGTCGGTGCGCCGACAGGACACGGGGAGCTGGTGTTGGCTGGAGAGCCAACAGGAGACGAGGTGCTGGAGTCGGCCGGTACGCCGACAGGACTCGGGGAGCTGGTGTTGGCTGGAGAGCCAACAGGAGACGAGGTGCTGGAGTCGGCCGGTACGCCGACAGGACTCGGGGAGCTGGTGTTGGCTGGAGAGCCAACAGGAGACGAGGTGCTGGAGTCGGAACTGGGGCCGGAACCATGGCTGCTGGGGCCAGCACTGGGGCCGGGACCATGGCTGCTGGGGCCAGAACTGGGTCTGGGACCATGGCTGCTGGGACCAGAACTGGGTCTGGGACCATGGCTGCTGGGGCCAGAACTGGGTCTGGGACCATGGCTGCTGGGGCCCGGGCTGCTAGTCTGGCCTTGCGACGACTCCTCTTAGCAGCCGCCTGAATACTCCGTGGACCTCCATAAGCCTGACGACTTCCAGCATACGACTCCTGAACAGGAGCAGGAACTGGGGCAGAAGCATGGGCCGACCCCACACGGAACACACAGAAACGGTTGTAGTCAGCAGGCTGGAAATCACACACCCAGAGGAAGTCCAAAATCCAGCCAGGTAAGAATTTCACAAAGTCTGGTTTCTCCCAAGCCAACCGGTGCGCCTCTACCAGAGCGGCCTCCTTCTGCCGAACACTGGACGCTCCCTTCCACCAATCATAGCAGCAAGCAAAATGAAAGGAAAAATGTTGTAGTTCCACCTCAAAAGGATCATCTGCTGGGTCCATTTCTGGTTGGTTCGTTCTGTCACGGTGTGTGCAGGAAGCAGGACCCAAATGCAGATTACACTGATATTGCCTTTATTTCAAGGATAACAATAATAACTGGGACAAAACAGAACACTCACCGGTGAACTCAGTCACAAACAAAAGACGAACCAACACTGAACACAGGAAGAGACACGACTAAATACAGGGAGGGGTAATCACGGGACGAGAAACAGCTGGGCAGGGGAGGAGAAACACAAGGACAACAGGTGAACACAATCAGGAAATTAGACACACCAGGGAACTAATGACAGACAAGAAACACAGGGAAAAGAGACCAGACAATATACAGGGAGGAAAACATGACAAGGAGAACGGAAAAACACCCACACAGAAACGCGACATAACAAGAGAATCGTGACATATATAGTATTCAAAATCCAAAACCAAACGTGTCCTAGCTAGTTATGGTTACTGTAGTATGATAGCAGATTATTTAAAACTAATAGATGGTGATGTTGGCCATTTAAGGTAAATATATTTACATAAAACATGTCATTTGATAAATCAATCTGTAAAAGAGTGATGCTATATACAGCAGCGACGTGCAGTCAGGGGAGGCAGGTGAGGCAGAGTCTCACCTGTCATACTCCAATGTAACGGAAAAACAATTAAAGAAAAACTAAATAATAATAATAATAAAATGTCTCCATTTATCTGTGTTGTAAAAGTGATTTCTGTATGATTCCAATCGCTTCTTATAGTCAAAATCAGCAAATTTGCCGAGCTCCGCTACAACTAGGCTACATGAGAGCGATGAGGATTGAGGCAGGGACGAGCTCTGCCTCACGTAAGCCCACAGTAACTTGCTGGAGCGCGGGCACTAATTTAGCGCGGCCACTTATTTTGTGAGCGCGCTCAAGCCAGTTACTGTGGGGTAAGGTGAGGCACAGATGAGATCTGCCTCACCTCAGAATGCGTCACCCCACAGAAACTGGCTGGAAAGCGGGCCCTAAGCGCATGCCTGTTACCATCTCACTGTATGTCACCAATGTAATGTTCTTAGATCCCTTTATTACATTTGTCCTCGCCATCCATAGTCTCTAAATAACTTATTTCACGTATATATGATATTTAGGCTCGCTGGTCTCTTCATACAAAGAGAAAGCATCAGGGGAGGCAGCCATAACCTCTGTCGCACTGAAAGGGGCGCACGTGAGCCAACAGGTTCTTGTAGCTACTGTTATTCTACGCAGAGACGGTAGATGCAAACAACAAACTAGACTTTTGAAAAAGGATTGCATGGACTTTATCTTCAAGTCAAGGTAAGAACACAATTGTAATGAAAATGGGATCTTACTAAGAAAGAACAATCCAATATTTAGATGTTGGGGGTGTGTGAGGGTTTAGGGCAGCAGGGTGGAAGGGACAGCATGGGTGGAGGAAGAAAAAAAAGGGGGAGAAGGGAAATGATTTGTTTGAAATAAACTAGCAAAGATTACCCTTTTAACCCCGTATTAACACAAAAAAGGTCAAAGTATTATTACCTACCTATACAACTTCAAAAGACATACTTAAATGTTATATAACCTTATATTACCACAAAAGAGTCAATAAGAAATATTTACCCACTATTAAAGAACATTACCTTATAGAGGGCATTACAACCACAACAGGTGACCTAAACAAGTCATACTATCATCATTGACAATAATGACCTACTAAGGACACTATAAATGGTTTCACATCAAAGGGGCAATAAAGTCTTATCACCCCACTATTGAGCAACATCCTTTATGAGGGGGCAATAAAACAATAAACAAACAAGTCATAAAAGATAAGAGGGTCAAAGGACAGATATGTCTGAGTGACTGGTGCCACATCAAAGGGATTTGGAGGTGGGACTAAGGTTTATGGGGGTCATAAATCACTCTCTTGTCAGGTACTTAATCTCGTTTTGACCAAAACAGTGGTCTTTGAACTAATGTCAATGTTTGTAGTTGACACGACTTCTCAGATAGCCTGTATCTATGCAGAGGTTAACTGGTAAAAGCTACAGTTTGTGTGTCTTATTTTGATGGAAGTCGTTTTGAGAGATTGTTAGGCAATGTGTGTTTAAGGAAAAGCACAATACACTTTAGATAAGAATTGGACATAATCACTGTGAAGTTAGTGGATTGCAGAATAAGCCTTGAGTTTGGCATTTGGACTATTGACATGTCATTTTTTTGGAAGCAGATATGATACGAGAGGCTGAAGCTAAGTATAACCCAACACTGAAACAATATATTTTACAATACACCTTAACTAACTAAATAACACACTGTAAAAGGGATATGCTTAAGCTTAATCAACCTTATTTAACTGGCCATTGTCCTCTCAGCCTGAAATGTCAATCACTTCAATAAATGGTAAAACAAAAAAGAAAAGGTTCTGGATCGATTTCGGTTTAATTAGCTTGTTAGCTTATTGGAGCTGTGCATGTTGCTAGCGGGTTGCTAGGCCACCTCACGAGCTGCGCCAGGTGATGTAAACAAGAACACCTCCATAGACCAGACCGTCTCAGTTTGTAGACTGCTCGGTTCAGGGTCCAGCCTACGGCTGCGGTGCTGTTCCTCTATAAATCCATGCTGAATTGGACCTTCTGTTTCATTCTTCTTCTTTAATGGCGACTTCCAAATAGAGTAGACGAGAATTATCGCCACCTACTGTATTACTGCAGCATTGTTCTTTGTTACTTCCGTTTCATTACAATGACTTCCGTTACAGCAAGAATCCCCCTCACACACATAGGTGAAACACATGCACATTCCCTACTGGGAATCTTTCAGTAAAATGTTTTGCGGAGTGTGTGTGTGAGGTTAATTTTCAGTTGTGTGTGTGTGAGGTGTTCAGTAGTGAATGTGAGAGTATTTCAGTAGTGTGTGTGCAAGGCCAGATGTTTTAAGTAGTGTGTGCAAGGCCAGATGTGTTCAGTAGTGTGTGTGTGTGTGTGTGTGTGTGTGTGTGTGTGTGTGTGTGTGTTTGTGTGTGTGTGTGTGAGGTGTTCAGTAGTGAATGTGAGAGGATTTCAATAGTGTGTGTCTGAGGTTAATTTTCAGTTGCGTGTGTATGAGGTTCATTTTTAGTAATATGTGTGTGAGGTTTAATTTCAGTTGCGTGTGTGTGTGTGAGGTGTTCAGTAGTGAATGTGAGAGTATTTCAGTAGTGTGTGTGCAAGGCCAGATATTTTCAGTAGTGTGTTACAATGCCGTTATGTGATGACTTTCAAAGAGAAAAGCAAGCACACTCGGAATAAAGTATTATTGTATTTTTAAAAAACGTTTTCAGATTTCACATCACATAAACACCAAATCCCAGCATGCATTGCGGCTAAACCATCCAATCATCGAGCTGAGGATCTTGCCTACGTCTGTTTCCGGTTTCGTTTTTGACCGATGTATTTTGTTATACACACATTCCTTCACATTTACATTTTAATTTGCATTAAAGTATTTCGTGAGGCCTTCTAACATGTTTTTAAATATAACTACGGTTGTAGTTGAAGAGTTTGTAAATTAACATGAACAGAAGCTGTTGCTTGGCAACTCAATCGCACAACGTCACATCCGTTAATTCCACATATACACGCACGGATTAACATCGATTTAATACATTAATGTAGCCTTTGTTTCTGCTAAAAGAGGTGTCGACCAGCTGGGGCAACAAGAAAATCGGCGTAATCGAGTGTGACTATTACAAAATAAATCATTACGTCGGGGTAGCATTTGCTTGGTATTTCCGGTTATTTCTCCACTGGTTAACATGGGTTAACAATACCGTGTAACTGTCACGTTTGAAGGGACGAAATCGTGACATCTTCACGTCTCCCAGCATGATAAATCGTCACATGTTCACGTCTTGCCGTGATACCGGGTTGGATCCAAGACACAGGACTACAGCAAGAGGATCAGCCTCGACTCCGGATCCCGGCGTAGATATAGATACAAAACAAGAAAAAATATCTGGCTGGGTTAATCGGAACAAGAGAATACACAGACACAGACAGAGAGGGAAAAGGTCATTGGATAAAAGTTATTCTTGATAACCCTCTAAAAAGATCTCATGAACTTCCCCACTCAATCTATCAAGACCCAAGCAGTTCTATTAGATATAGGATAAGAAACAGAGATAGGGAGCACAACAACCTATCTCTTCGTCAGATGCACTCCCCCGCTTATCTAAGCGACTCTGTACCCCGTTACCCTCTACAAGGCCATAGACCAGTAGAGGGAAAATGGGGGGTGGGTAAGGGTAAGGATTTTTAAGAATAAACCGCAAGGGTCTAAAGGGAAAAAAGATGAAATATAAGGTACTATATTTTAAGTAATCTACTATTCCTATATTTGAATAATGTATAAACTATTTTAAAAATACTTTATGAAATCCTATGTTATGTTATAAATATTAAAATAAAGAACTAAATGAATAAATAACTAAATAAATAAATAAATGAATAAATAGATAATTAAACAAAAGCCAAAGAGAAAAAGTGAGTTTTAAGTGTTGATTTAAAAACCCCCAGGGTCTGGGCCGACCTCACATGGAGGGGCAAAGTATTCCAGAGCCTAGGGCCAGCCGCTGCAAAAGCTCGATACCCTCGGGTTTTAAGCCTGGTCTTAGGCACTATCAACAACAGCTGATCAGCCGACCTTAAGGCTCTGCCTGGGGTGTAGCGATGGAGGAGTTCGGCTATATAGGCAGGAGCCAGCCCATTTAGGGCTTTCAAAACAAATAAAAGGAGTTTAAAATCTATTCTGAACCGAACTGGAAGCCAGTGTAATGAAGCCAGAATTGGGGTGATATGGTCGCGCATTTTATGGCCAGTAAGAAGACGTGCAGCTGCATTCTGAACTAGCTGGAGGCATCTAATTGAGGCCTGGTCCATACCCACATACATCCTACCCTCTCTCACCCGCCCCGCAGCCGAACGACTAATCCATGTCTTCATTTCCTCCCGCCTCGACTACTGCAACTCACTTCTTTACGGCATCAGCACTACATCCCTCAACAGACTCCAACGGGTTCAAAATGCAGCTGCACAACTCCTTACGCATACCAAATCATGGCATCACATCACCCCAGTCCTCAAAGACCTCCACTGGCTTCTTGTCTCTCATCGCATCAACTACAACATTCTGGTCCTCACCTACAAAGCACTCCACCATCTGCCCCCCCCCCTTATCTCACAAACCTTCTCACTCCTTATCAACTGTATGTGCACAACACAAACACAAATGCCAGCCCTGAGAGGAAGATGCGGACTTTGCTTCTGTGAGATAATCAGCACTGCTTAAAATAGAACAATACTAATCAGAAATAGGTATATACAAATAAACACAATGTAATATCAAATAAACAAAGGCATGACAACCACAATCTCAAATGCAAAAAATCATTGCATCTGCAAACGTTGCAATACTGATTCCCTCATAGATAATTGGACGAGATTTTACCAGAAGCTCCAGATAAATCTACATCTCAAGATCACTATCTCAGTATTCAGTTAATAAGTGAGCCACATCTTGCATAGTTTTGGCCTTGCAGACTGCTTCCTGTACTCTGTTTTTGACAGATCATTTTCTGCACCTACCACTTAAATAAATGGGTCTATGTTTTAAAGTGGTGTGTATCTCCCTTTTTTTTAGCAGACATTTTTTATTTAATAATGGTGGAATGTACGAGCAGAGAGCAGCATTGTTAAACACTTTTTTGTTCACGAGCCACATTCATCCCGATGTTATCTCAAGTGGCGTGGACGAGTAAAACCATTGCATGATAAATAACAACACCTCCAAATATTATTTTAGCGTAGAGAAATGCATTAACATTCTGAAAATGGTCAAAATAAATGCCTTTGCAAAACAGATGATAAACAGCCTGAGGTTATAGGTACAATTTCAACAAACTATATATATATAGTATCCACACTGACTGTCTGACGCCGAAAAGCTTGTCCACGCCTCTGTCTCCTCCAGGCTGGACTACTGCAATGCACTCCTCATCGGGATCCCTAAGAAAAGCATCCAGAAGCTCCAGTACATCCAGAACAGCACTGCTAGGATCCTGATGAGGGTGCGCAAATATGACCATATCACCCCCATCCTTAAATCACTACACTGGCTCCCCGTGGAACTGAGGATTGAATACAAGGTCTCCCTCCTCACTCACCAGTGTATCCATGGAACTGCCCCTCCCTACCTCAAGGAACTCCTCACCCCTCACCCCTCACACACACACACACACACACACACACACACACACACACACACACACACACACACACACACACACACACACACACACACACACACACACACACACACACACACAAACACACACACACACACACACGTCAAACACGTCAAACACACACACACACACACACACACACACACACACACACACACGTCAAACACACACACACACACAAACACACACACACCCACACACTAGACCAGTGGTCCTCAACTGGTCAGGCCTCGGGACCCACTTTTTCCTTTGTCAATAGATTGCGACCCGAAATGTTGAACCACTCAAATCTATTCAACAACAAATCGTGCTGTAATATATATATACGCTTTTCAGCATACAATATTAACTAAAGTGAAGTACAGTGCATAAATTCCTTATATCCCTTCACAGAACTAAAGTATGCTTTAAAAATCGTTTAATGAGATGATGGAATCAAAGCTGAACTGTATAACATAAAAAGGCAGACATGCTGAAAACCCAACCCCAGAAGGGGGTCTGGGGGTATTCTCCCCCAGGAGATTTTTAGAAATACTAACATATAAACTACGCATTCTGGTACACTCTGAGAAGAAAATAAATACATCTGTTGCTACCCGACTTAATAATATGTTATGCCATTGTTTGTTGACAGCTTGGTGCTCCACACAGAGAGAAGAGCAAAGAGGCGATAGTCTGTGTGAATTACTTTAAATTGTGGGTAAGGGTAGCTCCCATTGTTCTGCGACCTGTCAATCATCAAACCGGGGGTCATATTTCATTATGTGTTCATTTGTCTCTGAAGTTGTACCATGGATGTATAAAGAATAGTTATACCGCAAAGTTATTCTCCGTGGGGACTTCCGGCAACAATCTTGATTCTGATTGGCCAGAAGACTCGAAAAACATCAGCAAAGATGTTTTATTGAGAAGATGATCACTACGTGACAGAAGTTTTCAAAATGGTTTATGGTCTCCGGTACTTCCAGTCCAACGCCTACTGCATGCACAGCGTTAGAAAATCGGGCCTTCAAAATAAGTTTGACTTTTTTCAGCAAACTCACACATCTGCGACCCACTCGAAACGGGTCCGCGACCCAAAAGTGAGTCGCGACCCACCAGTTGAGAACCACTGCACTAGACTGTTACTCTAAATGGCTAGTTTTTCTGATTTTTAACACTTTTTTCAGTGAAACATTGCAGTCCTTTGATAACTTTACTGATTTTTTGCGGTTTTTGTGTTACTAAGATACTTTCAGTTACACTTTAATGCATGCAAAATTTTACAACTGGTAAAAAATTAAGTACTTTTTCTGAATAGATGTTCTTTAATAATCCAATTCTAATTGGCAAGTTAGTGATTTTAAGGCTGTTGCAGTGAGACAATGCAGTTTTGATAACTTTAATAGCCTGACTTTTTAAATGTTTTTTTAGATGCTTTACTGTGACTTCTTTCATGTTATTTTTAACATAACATTACTTTTTTCAACATGCTGTTTTCTTTTTTTCCTCTATTGTAAGGGAAACTTCTGTGTAGCAATGCAGCGTCACAAAACAACCCACTCTGCGGTAACGAGAGTCATGCATCTGAACCAAATGCCCTAAGTGAAGCCGTTAGTCTCATCTGACTGACCCAAGGGTTGGTGCTGGTGTGACAGGGAGGCTTCCGGGTGTTCAAAGCAGATGTCAAGCTTTCAGTTCATGGCTCGGTGGGGGGGAGCAGACCCACGTGAGACAGTATCAACGGCTGTAATGTTCAATTTGAGGAGCGTCATTCTCTCTGGGAGCAGGAAATGGTGTCCATTCTCGGACCAGACCATTAATGTCATTTCATGTAGAGCAGACATAGCATCTCTGTGACTGCACTCAGCCGGACTGTAGCAGGGCAGAACTTGGTGACTCTTAGTGAAGCCGTCCAAGGCCATAGACAAAATGGAACCACGTACCAACAAAAGGGACACAAGGTCATCAATGTCTCTCTTTACCATTGGCCTAATTGCACAACAAATTAGTGGGAAAAAAAATGTGGAACACTAATCCATCATCATGTGAAATGTTGAGTATATATATATATAGTAAATAATTACCTATGGGTTGAAGTCAAATTAACATTAAAGGAGGGGTAGGCAAGTTTGAGAAACCGGCTCGAGATACACTTTTTGTTATATTCCATGGAATGCTCTTAACATCCCGATAGCAATGCATATCTTAAGTGCTTTGACAAAAAATCCATAAAAAAATTTCATCTGTGGAAGCCGTAATACTGTAAAAAGTACGACCAATCCGTTTAGCCGGGCCGGCTGGATTGCCGCCCTGTCTGTCAGCCTTCCATCTCGTGCACGCACAAATGTATCTCGTGCCCTCATTGGGCGTGACGTCATTGGGCGTGCATTGCAGCAGTACTTCAATGACTCACCAGCAACAGGCGGCCACTTTCACCATGGCAGAGTTACGTTCAACATCGTCTACTGGTCGCAAAAGAAATAATGTAACGGAGCAAAATAAGAACAAAAAGTGGAAACTAGGAGAAGTCAAACCAGAGTCAATATCGGAGTTGCTTTTCAACGATGGCGACTACTGATGGAACACACAGAGTTGAAATCTGATGCCATGGTCGCTCTTTTTCTCTTGGACAGGTAATTATCTGTTTTGTATGGTTACAATTCCCTGAACTATATAGCCAACCTAAGTTTTAGCAGCTCATTTGTAAAACACTTTAAATTGCCGACGAGTATGAATTGTGCTATTTTAAAATACACTTAGCTTGCCTCGCCTTGCTTCAGGCATAGACATAGAACGTTTGTTTGTTATACATAAAAAAGTAAGTGAACATGTAAGTAGCAGCCAGTAGTGTGTGAATGTATATGACGAAATGCTCGTAACATACTGCTCTCTGGCAACAACTATGCCAAGATTTCACTACTATTCCGGTTCATGAACATGGGGATGGTGGATAGGTCATCCTTCTTCAAAATCCAGGACTACTACTGTGTGGACAGTATAAAGGACTTCTGGAACGAGAAGAGGGCCAAACTCATCACCCAGCTTCACCCTAAAGGGCCTGTTGTGATCTTGGGTAAGTTGGAGACACACACTAGCACAAACTATACACCATGGTATATAACTGTATTTGTTCCCCAGAAGCAGTATTAGCAGGGCAGATGCAAAAAATATTTAAAATAAAGTTCAGTAAAGAACTCAAAAGTAATTGTGTGAAAGTAGAAATATAATGCAATCAAATGTGCCCAAAATGTCAGTCCAGTATTTCTTTTATTGGGGTTGAGCATAATTTCTACTCTTCATGTTGAGTGTGAGCCTATACCAGGCAACTTTTGCTTTTGAAAAGATGTGAATCAATATTTTTCAATGTTGTTGTTTTTGTGTGAGATACAAACGCTAGGCTGACCTAAGGTTGCTCAGTGTTTCATGCATTTTGAGCATCATGCAATTGAATGTTTATCGCAATATGGAACTATGTAGTTATCCTTTTTTGTTCTCATTTCGATTCAAAGGAGATGCTCGGATGGACAGTCCTGGATTCTGTGCGCAATACTGCACATACACTGCCATGGACAATGACTCCAAAAACATAATCTGCATGATCAACCTAGACAAGCGTGAAACACAGAGAAATTATGTTATAATGGAGAAGGAGGGCTTCATGCGTGCCATTAATACACTTCGTGAAGAGCTGCATGTGACAGAAATTTGCACAGATGCTCATACGCAGATATCAGCCCTCTTCAGTAAGTGGATAAATGTAGTTTTCTTCAGGGGTTTGTTGCAGCAAGTCCCAGACTACATTCATCACTGCATTACTATGACTGGACATAGTCAAATATGCTAGGTTATTACATAGCATATTTGTTTCATGACTTGTTTTGTCCTTCAGGCAAAGGGGACTTGAAAGATAGCGGAATCCACCACTCTCTGGACATCTGGCATGGGTCCAAAAACTTGGGCAAAAAAGTTCTGACCGTAAGTCCATGATCTCTCAAAATAAAGATAGATAAATAAATAGATATGCTTGTACTTCATTGAAATCATCTACATCAACCCTGTTTAATAAACCCAGTTGACGTCCCATAACAAACATTTTGTTCAATGTCCAGGCAGGGCAGCAAAAGGGGTGCTCCATACTACAGATGTGGAACAAGGACATCTGCAACCACTTCTGGTACTGCTGTAAAACTGCCGACCATTATGAAGACTTCTTTGTAAGTATTACAAAACAAATATCATCAAATGAAATAATTTATAATAATGTAATACAATTTAAAAAGCTCAGAAATCAACATGCAATCAGTGCCTGATGCCATTTCCTCATCCATAACTATCATTTTCAGAGTAATGTAATTGCTGATATACAGGGCATTTAGTTTACACCATTATGTCAAACGCTGCATTTATGTAAAGGTGACTGAGATTTAGCAGACGCTTTAGCCAGACACAGACTCGGAACATTCAGGAATCAAACCCGTAAACATACCAAACGGTGACACTAACTGTTGATCTACTCATGCCTCCGCCTTATGGGAGTTGTTGTACCAAATGGTAACATGTATATATACTAATACTTTGGACAAAACATCAGAATAAAAGTGCTCGCTAGACCTTGGTCAACAGGTAGGATTCTTTTTCTGACTGTTCACCTGTGGTTTGTGCAAACTGGCTTGCTCGCTTGCTGACCTCAGAATTCACAACACATTTCTATCTGTTTTTTCTCAGGACATGTGGACTGGACTCCTGCACCACGTCACAGGAGAACATCATGGGCCCTTGGAGCCTGTCACCATGGCCCCTTGTTGGAGAGCAGAGAGAAGGAGTGGATCCAGCAGGGCTTCCGTGGCACACCAGAGTCTTACTGATATCATTCTCAATGCACGTTGCTTAAAACGTCCACAAATATCTGCGTTTCAGGTATACCAGCCAAGGTCTATGTTCAAGTGACTGTTTTCCCATACGTCAATACTTCTGTGTTATTCTGAATTTGGTGCTTTATGCATCAAATTGTATAACCAGAAAAAAAAATAATGTAGATTGTTTTCACTGTGCTCTCAGATCAACTGCAGACCTGGAGTCCTTCAATAATCACATTCTCATGTATGCAAGCAAGCGCTTCAGCTTCTCTCCAACGGTATATGCAGCTCGGACACTGCTGGCTGGCCTGGACTACAATCACCACATCCACAGACCAGCAAAGAGAAAAAAAGATGGCTCTATTCAGTATGTTGTAATAATATTACTCCTATGCATTTTAGTCTATTACCTTATAGGTGCTTAGTCAAGGCTGATCCAATGCTATGAAAAATAAGCATTGTGGAAGTACAAACTACTGTGCCATGTACGGTCATATGAACATTTCACTAATGTGTAACTTTTCTTTTATGGCAGATACAGGAAGTTGTACAACAAAAGGTCCAGGGCGTGGAGGTTGCACACATTGAAAGTAGAGAAGGATTACAGCTACATCCCCGACCTCCAGAGCGCTATCCTGCGGCGAAGATTGTCTGCAACCAAGGGGATGCCAAGGATCAGAGCCAAGAGGCCAGACGATCCCCGTCAACATGGGGTTCTGTCAGGTGCCCCTGCACCAACCACCCAGGAGCTGTTGCAGAAGCAAGTCAGCAGAGGACTAGGTGAGTTGTCTTACGATAATGTAGATTGATCATCAAGCGGTAACATTCTAGCAAAAGCTAGTTTAAAAAAAAGTGTCGACATTTATGCCAGGTTCCACAAAACATCATCAGTTTCTAAACCTCAGAGCTACTAATTATGATCTACAAGAGTTATCTCAACAAAGTAATGGCTCAACCATATGCAAGTGTGTCCTTAGTCCACTAAAGAGTCTAGTCGTTTTGCTTTTCAAATCATCTTTGGACCCACAATAGGTATGACATTGAAAAGTGTTTTTCACTACATGAAATGCTGCCAAACTTGCAGTGTTGTCTGTCTTTGGCAGTAATGCGGGTGTTGTTGATATGCTGTAATTACTGTCATATATGTAATTGTGATATTTATTTTAAAGGACAATCACTGCCCAAGGAATAGAGGATTGGCCCAGCACCAATATGCAACGTGCACATCCTGTCCTGTAATCAACAGCCTGGAAACCTCTGCCGACGCACCATTTCTTCCTTTGTGTACATATGATGTTTATAGTTGTTATATAATGTATATATCTTGTAGATTATAATATTCATGCAATATTGAATATTTGATGGTGTTCCAATATAATAAACAGGTTTCATAACACATTTGGTTGTCGTCGTTCGTACATAAATAATAAATGTAATCGCTTCATTGTTTATGCTAAAAGGAAAAGGCATTAATCATTTTAAAGATTTTATTTAAACAAGTTTGACGAAAGTGCAGAACATAAATAGTGAATTATTTTTAAAGAAATATTGTGATTGCACTTATGACTGTGAGCTTATACCCTACTGGGGATGAAGCCTTTGTACTGTCCATGTGAATCTGGGTACCGGTCTCGTATCTTCCAGACACAGCAACTGGGTATAATCACTCTGTGACCCTGTCCCAAGGCTCCATATTGCCACACAACAAATTGTCTGTATGCTGCATAGCGGAACTGTTTGTTGCTCTCCCCTGTGTCTTGAACATCAGCCACTGCCCGGATATCGTTCCAGATCCGTCTTGCAAGGCGCAGGACCCCCTCCTGCAAAATATACACTTCCATGTGTGGAAGGCTGGAAACACAGGAGTCATGAGGTTGCCCACAGCACTTCCTTTCCACATCTGTGGACATTTCTCTGCAGTTATGGCAGAAACACCAACTGGGTTGACCTTCAACAGGAGGGCCAGGTGGAGGCGCATCTGATGTGAAGCGGAGGAGGTCAAACATCAGACTTGGGTCCCGTGTCAGGCAGAGCTCCAGTAGTTGATGGGATTGCTGTAAGGACAGTCCTTGAATTCTCGCCTATAAAGCAATAGATCACAAAGTAATAGATCACAAAGTAATATCTTTATTGAACAGAGCTTTATTGTCCACAAAGAGGTCTTGTGTGTCCACAGAGAAGCCACTGACTAAGACAAGAGTTATTGGTGGTGTTGAGGTAAAAAAATAAATAATGTAAATATATGCTTCTATACATACTGTTGTACACCAGCTACACACACCTGTTCCTCTGCAATCCTTTGAGCTTGCAGATCCTCAACTCTTTGAAGGTCCTCTTGACCAAGACCCGTCTTAGTCTGACCTCCCCGTCCTCTTCCTCTTCCTCTGCCTCTGCCTCTTCCTCGCCCCCTCGTTGCTCTCGCACGTCCTCCTCTGGTTCTTCCCCGGGCCACTCTGCTTTGACCAGATGTGCTGGGCTCTGGAGTGTACTCAGTGTCAGAGGAAACCATGCTCTCATCCTGGATGCTCTCATCCTGGAAGCTCTAACAAGCGAAACAAGAGATTATAATATTATAATTATGAATTATTATAATATTATAATAATTATTATGAATGAATTATAATATGAAATCCACGTTCCTCAATGTGTCACCGATGATAACAGAAACAAACGGCAGGTAGCATTTACATGTACTCATTTAGCAGACGCTGTCTAGCGTAGCTAGGTAATTAGGTACTGTATTTAGTTCGTCAACAAACATAATAGATGAATACGCTAAATATTTCAAATAAACATTAAAAACCAACTTGGGCTGTGTAGTATTGCTAACCTAGATGTGTTTAGCTTTGCCTGATATGTAACGTTACTGCAGCCTGCTCTCGCCAGCTAGCCAGAAATAATTTACTTATTTTTAATACATTTTCCCAAAACAAACATGCTAGCTTAAAAAATATAAGCACTGACAATAACTTTGTTCCTTTTTTACGTTCATTATTATGATAATCTTAGGTGTTGTTTTCTTACATCTGATTGAGCCATGTTCTCCCAAGATGCTCAAGTCTGCTGACGTCATGTGCGCGTTCATGTGTGTTGGAGGAGGTGCTCTGTAAGGAAGTCTGAAGGAAGGGGCGGATTCTTTTCGGCTGTGTACTTTCAAATGTTAGTGCACTCGAGCCGGTTTCTCAAACTTGCCTACCCCTCCTTTAACATTAGAACTAAAACTTCACCAGACTTCACATGACAGTTAATGGTCCGGCCCTCAACAGCTCTATGCCAATTATGGGATGTCATCATATGCCGTTGCCATGGTAACGCATCCCTTGCCATAAAACCTGGTGTTGTCGTAATTCAATGGAAAATCGTCCAAACCGCACCAGAGATCAGACTATCATTAATGGTCCGGCCATCAACAGCTCTATGCCAATTATGGGATGTCATCATATGCCGTTTCCATGGCAACGCATGCCTCGCCATAAAACCTGGTGTTGTCGTAATTCAATGGAAAATCGTCCAAACGGCACCAGACTTCATGTGATGGCTAATGGTCCGGCCCTCAACAGCTCTATGCCAATTATGGGATGTCATCATATGCCGTTTCCATGGCAACAGATCCCTCGCCATGAAACAGGGTGTTGTCGTAATTCAATAGAAAATCGTCCAAACGTCACCAGATTTCATATGATGGCTAATGGTCCGGCCCTCAACACCTCAATATGCCCAAAAGCTGTTGCCATGGCAACACACCCCTCGCCGTTAAGCACGATATTTCTATAAGTCCTGTGTAAATGGTCAAAAACTGTTCAAACTGTACATGTGTGCTAACCGTCAAGCCCTCGAGACATATATGTGTCAGTTTTGAGATTTCTTCAAATGTCGTTGCTATGGTAACAAAATGGTCGCCGTGAAACACGGTTTTCTCATAACTCCAGTTAACATGCTCCAAACGGCACAACACTTCACAGGTTTGATAACGATGCAGCCCTCAACACATCTAAGCATATTATGGGGTGTCATCAAATGCCGTTGCCATGTCGACAGATCACCCGCCATCAAACACAATGTTTGTGTTACTGCTGTAACTCAAAAACATTGTCCGATCAGCCTGAAACTTCCCACGTTTGCCAACGGTCGAGTCCTCGAGACACCTACACACACGTCGACGTGCAGACAACAGCCTGCGGAGCGTCGAAGACCCGCTCAACGCTTTAATTATCCTTGTGTTTATTTATTTGTTTGATTAATAAACACAAGTTGGAGTCCGTCAGGACCGAGGGTCAGAGCAGCTCATTTGCTTCAGAGAATATTACACCGGGAAGTAAGTATTCTCTCCGCTTCGCTTGACAAACCCCGTGATAGTCCTCAAGCTCTGTGATTGGATGTTTGAGTGTGCTCCGAGGGTTACGCCGAGCGTCGAACAGCACTTGAAATGGGATGGAACCACGGCAGACTGTCCAAAACTGGATTTGAACGGGTCTACCCCGTCCCCAGAACTACACATGCTGGCTATTGTGTTTCGCAACATGTTCTCTATGGCACGTCTCTACTGGGAATTGTAGTTTTAAAAGACGTTTTCGTATTTCCCATAATAAGAAGTTGCCAGTATTACACTGTGTACATCCCTGGAGGTTTAGGGGATAGGAAACACTCAAATTTAAAACTTATAATTAATAAATGGGTGAAAATTGCTTGTGCCCATAATGGGCAGCATTAATATATACCCACATGACAGCTAAGGTCAGAAGAGCTTTATTTAACAGCTGGTCTTATGTCTGTGACCCCTCTTGTTGTTAGTTGATAAGCCTGAAACATGCACTTGTCAAGGTTCAGAGGCAAATTTTGCAAATATGGCAGTAGCCATCGATCATCTTAAGATAAGATATACTTTATTGATCCCAAGTTGCAAACATTTGCGTTAACTCAGCATGTGTAACAGTAGTAAATATGCAGTGGTGTTTATTTGTAAATCATTTAGTATAATCACACAAATTCTGTTTTTATATTTAACAATTCTGTGTTCTTTATTTATTGATTGTTCAATACCTGACAAGGTCGGAGATGAAAAACTTGGGTCGCAGGTTCCTCAACAGTGCATTACAAGACATCTATCAATATGTGTGTACTGTACCTCCACCATTAAACTGTCATATTCTACACATTTCTTATACTATGCACATACATCTTATAAGAGTATAATACGTATGTATAATATCAGTTAAAATAAGTGCTTCAACTTAGTTAACATTGCTGGAGGTATACACAAATATGGATAGATGTCTTGTAATGCACTATTGAGGAACCTGCGACCCAAGTTTTTCATTCATTGCATCACCTTGACAAGACTGAACTGCTTTTCCTTCCGGGAAAAGATTGTCCCACTCTTGACCTAACAATCAACATCGGCACCTCTATTGTTTCCCCGACTCAGACTGCAAGGAATCTGGGTGTGACCCTAGATAACAACCTGTCCTTCACTGCAAACATAGCTGCTTCAACCCGCTGCTGCAGATACACGCTTTACAACATCAGGAGTATACGTCCCCAGCTGACCCAGAAAGCGACGCAGGTTCTGGTCCAGACTCTTGTCATCTCACGCCTAGACTACTGCAACTCCCTCCTGGCTGGTCTACCTGCATGTGCCATCCGACCTCTACAGCTCATCCAGAATGCAGCGGCTCGTCTGGTCTTCAACCTTCCTAAATTCTCCCACACCCCGCCGCTCCTCCGCTCCCTTCACTGGCTTCCGGTAACTGCTAGAATCCATTTCAAGACACTGGTACTTGCGTACCATGCTGTGAATGGATCTGGCCCTTCCTATATCCAGGACATGGTTAAACAGTACACCCCAGCGCGTGCACTCCGCTCTGCATCAGCCAAACAGCTCGCTGCACCCTCACTGCGAGGGAGACCCAAGTTCCCATCAGCAAAAACACGTGGGTTTGCTATCCTGGCTCCAAAATGGTGGAATGAGCTCCCCATTGACATCAGGACAACAGAAAGCTTACACACCTTCCGGTGCAGACTGAAAACTCATCTCTTTCGACTCCACTTCGAGCGATAGAACTATTAACAAAGCACTTATATACTAATAAAGGACTGGCTTATCTAAAGCCAGTTGAGTAGCACTTGAAATGTTTTAGCTCTATGAAACCTGATGTACTTATATGATTCTGTTTTCTTCAAGTTTGTATTTTGTTGGTCGAACGCACTTATTGTAAGTCGCTTTGGATAAAAGTGTCAGCTAAATGCAATGTAATGTATTGTAATGTAACTACACCGTTTGTGTATATGATATGTCAATAAACCTTAGAAAATCTTGAAATCTTGAAAGGGATGTGCAGAATAGTCATTATATACAGTCTTTAATTAACTATTAGTTGAGAATAACGAGTAATGAATATACTTTATAGGGATCCTATTAATATCTAATAATAAAAATAATGAAATTCAATAACATGCTTTAACCACTAGGTGTCCCTTTATATCAGCTGTGCACCGTTATGGTGTAAATACAGCCTATCTACCAATTGGATCAAATATAAAAGTCAGCCGAATTAGTTTTGATACTGCAAGGAGACGTATTGTGTGAAAAGAAATGTAAGATGTTGTTTAATTGCTGATATATTTATAATCCACGTAACGTTTTCAGTTTTGGCGGCAGCTCTTCCTGTTTGTTTAGAAGTCTTCTCATCAGGGCTCGATAAATAGAGAACTACGGCAGATATGTAATATTTAATGCAGCCGAACCGTGTATTACAATGCCGTTATGTGATGACCTCCAAAGAGAAAAGCAAGTACACTCGGAATAAAGTATTATTCTATTTTTTTTAAATGTTTCCGGTATTTGTTTATGACGATGTGATGTGAGATGTGAGACTGGGTAGGAGAATTGCACAGGGGAAAATAACGTATCTAGGTCTATGCCACAATTTTAGATGCAGATTTTGTTAAACTAATATGTTTGCGCTGTGGACCAACACTATACATTGACGGGGAAGGGGGTAGCAATAAAGATAGCACCATTAAACAGTTACACAACATAACAGAAATAATATCGATAGCAGCATCCCTAGCAACCACCTTGGTTACAATGAAAACGTTGTATAGACACAATTTCCTGAAGTAATCTTCGTAATAACTAACAAACTAAAGATCATGTACATCCACTGCACACATCATCTGAAATAACAATTCATATTTCTAGCATCAAATGACATCAAAACGCATTTTAATGGCCTTAACCTTAAAATAGGCATTTTCCACCGAGAATAAAACGAAGTTTGGCCATGTTATTTTTTTCTGCAGGGAGAAATTTGAAGATCACGTGACATAGATGCCAGCCATTGGAATGAATGGTGAAAAAAAATGTAGGGATCCTACAATTTCAGAGGCGTTTTTGTAGAAATATTACGTCCCAAGTTGTGGAACAACGTAGTTACACACTTTTTTGTGAGACTGGGTAGGCTCGTCGTCACAACTGCACACCATAGGACCCTGACCAAGCGTTGCTCCTGGACATTCAGGGAGTGAGACTGTGCTGTTTTAAGCAGTGTTGAATATCTCACAGAAGCAAAGTCAGCATCTTCCTCTCAGAGGGCTGGCATTTTATAAACTTGTGTTGTGCACATACAGTCTTGAAAGTATATATGAGATTATTCTCCACTTGAAACATCTCAAAAACTGTAAAATGTCATGATAAGTCTATGGTTCCCTTTCACAGAGCAATACATAAATGTCAAGTCTTCCCTGTTGCACATAATTATTTTGTAACATATGTATTTTTTTTTCATGGATGTGTCTCATTCTGTTATTTCATGCAAATGAAATCAAATTTCCTTCACTCGCAAAAGTCTGTCCACAATGTATTTTACTTAAAAGTAAATCTTGCTGGCTTGAATCGTATAATCCTTGCTAACATCTTTCTTACCCCAAATAAATCCTTTTCATAGACCCTTTCATAGCAGACATTCAGCAAGTTATTGCAGAACACATAAATGACAGTTCCAGCCATTATTGCAATGCAGCAATTACTAATGCTTTGAGTGACACCTGTGTTTGAAAGGCTAGCTAGAAGTTAATATCATTATTTTAAAATGAAAATGTATTTAAGAGTTGAGTCAGACATTTTAGTACAATGTCTTTTTGTGTGTATGTGCAGCAGCGTGGCTCGGACCCTCCAGCCCAGTCAAACTGAGACAAAGACGCAAAGAGAGGGAGGAACAGAGAGCGGGGCTCAGAGAAGACAAATGTGACCTGGAAGAGATGACGAGAAGAATGTCGTCCTGACAGAAGATCACATTTGCAAGATAAAGACTCTAAATCAAAGTGAGAAATACCTGAAAATCAGCCCTCAGTGAAAGTAAAAATAGTTTCTGGTGTCATGTTTAGCTGTAATGAGTGGGTGGGACTGACAGGAAGATTTCTCACTGAGGCCTCCTACTGTTCAATAATTACACTGCCATTATCTCAGCAGTAGGTTCAGCACTTATTCTTTATAATTAAAGCATTTTATGAGCCCCCCTTAAATAATGGAAATTATTGAAATGCTTGACATTATAATTATAACCCTAACCCTTATGAAAAAGGAAGGGGGCTATTACATGACTGGGGAAGGAAATATGCTACCTAACTGTTTAACCCATACCATGAATATGTTCCTTATAACAACTTTTAAACCCTCTACTGCAGTGGTTCCCAAACTTTTTCTGTCGGGCCCCCCCAACACAAGTCAGGCTCAGTGGCGGCGCCAGAGATTTATTTTGGGGGTGCTGTGGGGTAGCTTGACGTTTCATAGAGGGTGCTCAAACATTTAAGGTTTCCCATTAAGGTTCCGGTCGCTACAGTGGAATTTTCTACTGCAACACTCCCCGCGCATATACACAACGTACCCGCAACTGTTACAATGAAGGCTCGATAATCAGCTCACGGCAAATAGGTGTAAGCAGGGGCAAAGTTCTATTTTTATAGGTGGTGTGTGGACCTTACATAGGGGGGTCCGGGGGCAAGCTCCCCCGGGAAGATTTATTTTCAAATATTGAAGTTAAATGCATCACTCTGGTGCACTTTGAGAGCAAAATGAAGAGATCTATGGATACCTCTCTCAACACCCATTTCAAACAGAACTGTAAACAGATTTACTTTTTCTTTATGGATATTTTACAAATCACCCTTTTAAACCTTATTCTTTTTTTACTGTCCTATAGTATTTCATACCTGTTTTTCATTTATTCTCTTATTTTTTTATAACTATAATGATCATATAAACGTGTGCCTCGGAAATAATTGTTTACATTAATGGTGACCAAAACGTTTGAGACCCACTGAGATAACACTGAGAGAGTCCTTTAGTTCACTGAGTCTCTCAGTCTGACAGGAGAGGACTCTCCTCCACTTTGTTGTTGAAAAAACTCCTTATATCCGTTAGCGTAGCTCGCTAGCACCAGAAGCTAACAACAACAATCTCCGATACCGGTGCGCTCTCTTTCGCTCACGCACGCACACAAAATGGCTCGTTTTACATACACACAGAGCCGAGCTTTAATGGAACAGAGACCCAAACGTAATAGTACTGTACTGTATCATATTATTTTCGAATCAATAATTTTTCAAATTATGATTTTTTTTTTTTTTTTTTTTTAATAACCATTTTTCCTCCTGGTCTCTCTTGCCCCCCTGTCATGCCTCTGCTCTACTGCAAGCGATATCGCACCATCAAACTGTCTTAAATGGTATTAAATCAAATACATAAACCTGTACCTAACACATACTTGAGCGTATAAGTGATTGGTGTATGTTTTCACATTATAGACATGAACAGACAAGTGAATAGCAAGTTATTTTATTTAATTTTCAACATTCTGGCACATGTGTGTTAAGAGTCTTGATTGGCACCAGAGAGAAGACAGACAAATAAAAAACAGGACTGTGAACCAGTGGGAGAAGTGAGGAAAATAAACTGGTATTTTCTTTAGGGATTGGCTGCCAGGACCTCTTCAAACCAGGAGTGGGGTAGTTTGGCTCAGCACATCCCTGAACCCATGACACCAGGCCGTGCACCTCTCCGTCACACACCAGAGGGCTGCCAGAGTCACCCTCTTGCCGCTGTTGCAGCTGTTGCCGCTGTTGCCGCTGTTGCTGCTGTTGCCGCTGTTGCAGCTGTTGCAGCTGTTGCAGCTGTTGCTGCTGTTGCCGCTGTTGCAGCTGTTGCCGCTGTTGCCGCTGTTGCAGCTGTTGCAGCTGTGGCAGCTGTTGCAGCTGTGGCAGCAAAAATCAATGCAGGTGTTGCAGGTGTTGCAGCTGTGGCAGCTGTTGCAGCTGTGGCAGCAAAAATCAATGCAGGTGTTGCAGCTGTTGCCGCCGTTGCTGCTGTTGCTGCTGTTGCCGCTGTTGCAGCTGTTGCCGCTGTTGCTGCTGTTGCAGGTGTTGCCGCTGTTGCAGCAAAAATCAATGCAGGTGTTGCAGCTGTTGCAGGTGTTGCAGCTGTGGCAGCAAAAATCAATGCAGCTGTTGCTGGTGTTGCAGGGGTTGCCGCTGTTGCTGCAAAATTCAATGCAGGTGTTGCAGGGGTTGCCGCTGTTGCAGGTGTTGCAGCTGTTGCAGCAAAAATCAATGCAGCTGTTGCTGGTGTTGCAGGGGTTGCCGCTGTTGCAGCAAAATTCAATGCAGGTGTTGCAGGGGTTGCTGCTGTTGCAGGTGTTGCCGCTGTTGCAGCTGTGGCAGCAAAAATCAATGCAGGTGTTGCCGCTGTTGCAGGTGTTGCAGCTGTGGCAGCAAAAATCAAAGCAGCTGTTGCTGGTGTTGCAGGGGTTGCCGCTGTTGCAGCAAAATTAAATGCAGGTGTTGCAGGGGTAGCTGCTGTTGCAGCTGTGGCAGCAAAAATCAATGCAGGTGTTGCCGCTGTTGCAGGTGTTGCAGCTGTTGCCGCTGTTGCAGCTGTGGCAGCAAAAATCAATGCAGGTGTTGCAGCTGTTGCAGGTGTTGCAGCTGTGGCAGCGAAAACCAATGCAGCTGTTGCTGGTGTTGCAGGGGTTGCCGCTGTTGCAGCAAAATTCAATGCAGGTGTTGCAGGGGTTGCCGCTGTTGCAGGTGTTGCAGCTGTGGCAGCAAAAATCAATGCAGCTGTTGCTGGTGTTGCAGGGGTTGCCGCTGTTGCAGCAAAATTCAATGCAGGTGTTGCAGGGGTTGCTGCTGTTGCAGCTGTTGCCGCTGTTGCAGCTGTGGCAGCAAAAATCAATGCAGCTGTTGCTGGTGTTGCAGGGGTTGCCGCTGTTGCAGCAAAATTAAATGCAGGTGTTGCAGGGGTTGCCGCTGTTGCAGCTGTTGCAGCAAAAATCAATGCAGCTGTTGCTGGTGTTGCAGGGGTTGCCGCTGTTGCAGCAAAATTCAATGCAGGTGTTGCAGGGGTTGCTGCTGTTGCAGGTGTTGCAGCTGTGGCAGCAAAAATCAATGCAGCTGTTGCTGGTGTTGCAGGGGTTGCCGCTGTTGCAGCAAAATTCAATGCAGGTGTTGCAGGGGTTGCTGCTGTTGCAGCTGTTGCAGCTGTGGCAGCAAAAATCAATGCAGGTGTTGCAGGTGTTGCAGCTGTGGCAGCAAAAATCAAAGCAGCTGTTGCTGGTGTTGCAGGGGTTGCCGCTGTTGCAGCAAAATTAAATGCAGGTGTTGCAGGGGTTGCCGCTGTTGCAGCTGTGGCAGCAAAATGCAATGCAGGTGTTGCAGGGGTTGCCGCTGTTGCAGCTGTTGCTGCAAAAATCAATGCAGGTGTTGCAGCTGTTGCAGGGGTTGCCGCTGTTGCAGCAAAATTCAATGCAGGTGTTGCAGGGGTTGCTGCTGTTGCAGGTGTTGCAGCTGTGGCAGCAAAAATCAATGCAGCTGTTGCTGGTGTTGCAGGGGTTGCCGCTGTTGCAGCAAAATTCAATGCAGGGGTTGCAGGGGTTGCTGCTGTTGCAGCTGTTGCCGCTGTTGCAGCTGTGGCAGCAAAAATCAATGCAGGTGTTGCAGGTGTTGCAGGTGTTGCAGCTGTGGCAGCAAAAATCAAAGCAGCTGTTGCTGGTGTTGCAGGGGTTGCCGCTGTTGCAGCAAAATTAAATGCAGGTGTTGCAGGGGTTGCCGCTGTTGCAGGTGTTGCAGCTGTGGCAGCAAAATGCAATGCAGGTGTTGCAGGGGTTGCCGCTGTTGCAGCTGTTGCTGCAAAAATCAATGCAGGTGTTGCAGCTGTTGCAGGGGTTGCCGCTGTTGCAGCAAAATGCAATGCAGGTGTTGCAGCTGTTGCAGGTGTTGCAGCTGGTGCAGCTGTTACAGCTATTGCACACACACAGAGAGAGACACACACACACACACACACACACACAAACAAACAGAGAAAGAGATACGTTTGTGTTTTAAAGTTATCCTCAACCACAACCATTCATATTTTGTATTTAATATTTTACACTGCAGTATGTTTTCTATGTACTGTTTACTGTTTGTGTGTGTATCTTTGTGAATGTGTGTATTATAGTGTTAATTGCGTTGACCAAAACTATGACGAAATATGTTCTCCAACAACTTTTTTTCCCATGACTAAGACGAGACGATGACGAGACGGCACCGACGTCAGTAAACAATAACTGTAACGAAATCAACATGCAATATCGTTGATGAAAAGTGACCAGACGAAAATGTAATTTACTAAATACAAACTTTGACAAAATCTCTCTTTACTTTCGTTGACGAAAAAGGAGGAGACGAAATATTATCAAAGATAACGTTACATCTGATAGTCAGTCCCACCGGAGCAGGAGCTGGTGGGACCTCCGGCGGAGCAGGAACCGGAGCCGGCGGGACAGGTGTAGACGGAACCCCCGACGGGACAGGCGTAGACGGGACCCCGGACGGAACATGGGCCGGTATCATCGGGACCCCAACAGGACAGGTGTTGGCGGGACCCCCAACAGGACAGTACATGGTGTTGGCAGGACCCCCATTGGAAACCCCCAAGTTTAAGTTTAAGTGGACTACCTCACTTGCAGCAGACCACCATGCTTAGCTACTGCCGCTAAAGATTATAAAACCTTTATGAAATAAAACAAGTACCAAGAGGAAAAAAGATAACAGTAAGCAATCATCTAATGCTTAAGACTGTCTCATAAGAATGTATTTGAGAGCAAACGTGATGTATACAGTTTGCTTGAGGACTAACAGAATATTGTAGCTCACCCTATGATGAGAGGAAACATTAAAGCACATTTCCCTACCGTTCAAAAGGATTCGCCAAGCTTTTATAATGGCTGCTGGATCCTTTCCCTCAGTTAGGAACCATCCTAAAAAGTGAGTGAAGCCAGCATAATGTTGGCAATGCACTTGATGGCTACATACTGCATGAAATGACTATACAGTATTCAAAATCCAAAACCAAACGTGTCCTAGCTAGTTATGGTTACTGTAGTATGATAGCAGATTATTTAAAACTAATAGATGGTGATGTTGGCCATTTAAGGTAAATATATTTACATAAAACATGTCATTTGATAAATCAAGCTGTAAAAGAGTGATGCTATATACAGCAGCGACGTGCAGTCAGGGGAGGCAGGTGAGGCAGAGTCTCACCTGTCATACTCCAATGTAACGGAAAAACAATTAAAGAAAAACTAAATAATAATAATAATAAAATGTCTCCATTTATCTGTGTTGTAAAAGTGATTTCTGTATGATTCCAATCGCTTCTTATAGTCAAAATCAGCAAATTTGCCGAGCTCCGCTACAACTAGGCTACATGAGAGCGATGAGGATTGAGGCAGGGACGAGCTCTGCCTCACGTAAGCCCACAGTAACTTGCTGGAGCGCGGGCACTAATTTAGCGCGGCCACTTATTTTGTGAGCGCGCTCAAGCCAGTTACTGTGGGGTAAGGTGAGGCACAGATGAGATCTGCCTCACCTCAGAATGCGTCACCCCACAGAAACTGGCTGGAAAGCGGGCCCTAAGCGCATGCCTGTTACCATCTCACTGTATGTCACCAATGTAATGTTCTTAGATCCCTTTATTACATTTGTCCTCGCCATCCATAGTCTCTAAATAACTTATTTCACGTATATATGATATTTAGGCTCGCTGGTCTCTTCATACAACAGCAAAGAGAAAGCATCAGGGGAGGCAGCCATAACCTCTGTCGCACTGAAAGGGGCGCACGTGAGCCAACAGGTTCTTGTAGCTACTGTTATTCTACGCAAAGACGGTAGATGCAAACAACAAACTAGACTTTTGAAAAAGGATTGCATGGACTTTATCTTCAAGTCAAGGTAAGAACACAATTGTAATGAAAATGGGATCTTACTAAGAAAGAACAATCCAATATTTAGATGTTGGGGGTGTGTGAGGGTTTAGGGCAGCAGGGTGGAAGGGACAGCATGGGTGGAGGAAGAAAAAAAAGGGGGAGAAGGGAAATGATTTGTTTTAAATAAACTAGCAAAGATTACCCTTTTAACCCCGTATTAACACAAAAAAGGTCAAAGTATTATTACCTACCTATACAACTTCAAAAGACATACTTAAATGTTATATAACCTTATATTACCACAAAAGAGTCAATAAGAAATATTTACCCACTATTAAAGAACATTACCTTATAGAGGGCATTACAACCACAACAGGTGACCTAAACAAGTCATACTATCATCATTGACAATAATGACCTACTAAGGACACTATAAATGGTTTCACATCAAAGGGGCAATAAAGTCTTATCACCCCACTATTGAGCAACATCCTTTATGAGGGGGCAATAAAACAATAAACAAACAAGTCATAAAAGATAAGAGGGTCAAAGGACAGATATGTCTGAGTGACAGGTGCCACATCAAAGGGATTTGGAGGTGGGACTAAGGTTTATGGGGGTCATAAATCACTCTCTTGTCAGGTACTTAATCTCGTTTTGACCAAAACAGTGGTCTTTGAACTAATGTCAATGTTTGTAGTTGACACGACTTCTCAGATAGCCTGTATCTATGCAGAGGTTAACTGGTAAAAGCTACAGTTTGTGTGTCTTATTTTGATGGAAATCGTTTTGAGAGATTGTTAGGCAATGTGTGTTTAAGGAAAAGCACAATACACTTTAGATAAGAATTGGACATAATCACTGTGAAGTTAGTGGATTGCAGAATAAGCCTTGAGTTTGGCATTTGGACTATTGACATGTCATTTTTTTGGAAGCAGATATGATACGAGAGGCTGAAGCTAAGTATAACCCAACACTGAAACAATAAATTTTACAATACACCTTAACTAACTAAATAACACACTGTAAAAGGGATATGCTTAAGCTTAATCAACCTTATTTAACTGGCCATTGTCCTCTCAGCCTGAAATGTCAATCACTTCAATAAATGGTAAAACAAAAAAGAAAAGGTTCTGGATCGATTTTGGTTTAATTAGCTTGTTAGCTTATTGGAGCTGTGCATGTTGCTAGCGGGTTGCTAGGCCACCTCACGAGCTGCGCCAGGTGATGTAAACAAGAACACCTCCATAGACCAGACCGTCTCAGTTTGTAGACTGCTCGGTTCAGGGTCCAGCCTACGGCTGCGGTGCTGTTCCTCTATAAATCCATGCTGAATTGGACCTTCTGTTTCATTCTTCTTCTTTAATGGCGACTTCCAAATAGAGTAGACGAGAATTATCGCCACCTACTGTATTACTGCAGCATTGTTCTTTGTTACTTCCGTTTCATTACAATGACTTCCGTTACAGCAAGAATCCCCCTCACACACATAGGTGAAACACATGCACATTCCCTACTGGGAATCTTTCAGTAAAATGTTTTGCGGAGTGTGTGTGTGAGGTTAATTTTCAGTTGTGTGTGTGTGAGGTGTTCAGTAGTGAATGTGAGAGTATTTCAGTAGTGTGTGTGCAAGGCCAGATGTTTTAAGTAGTGTGTGTGCAAGGCCAGATGTGTTCAGTAGTGTGTGTGTGTGTGTGTGTGTGTGTGTGTGTGTGTGTGTGTGTGTGTGTGTGTGTGTGTGTGTGTGTTTGTGTGTGTGTGTGTGTGTGAGGTGTTCAGTAGTGAATGTGAGAGGATTTCAATAGTGTGTGTCTGAGGTTAATTTTCAGTTGCGTGTGTATGAGGTTCATTTTTAGTAGTATGTGTGTGAGGTTTAATTTCAGTTGCGTGTGTGTGTGTGAGGTGTTCAGTAGTGAATGTGAGAGTATTTCAGTAGTGTGTGTGCAAGGCCAGATGTTTTCAGTAGTGTGTTACAATGCCGTTATGTGATGACTTTCAAAGAGAAAAGCAAGCACACTCGGAATAAAGTATTATTGTATTTTTAAAAAACGTTTTCAGATTTCACATCACATAAACACCAAATCCCAGCATGCATTGCGGCTAAACCATCCAATCATCGAGCTGAGGATCTTGCCTACGTCTGTTTCCGGTTTCGTTTTTGACCGATGTATTTTTTTATACACACATTCCTTCACATTTACATTTTAATTTGCATTAAAGTATTTCGTGAGGCCTTCTAACATGTTTTTAAATATAACTACGGTTGTAGTTGAAGAGTTTGTAAATTAACATGAACCGAAGCTGTTGCTTGGCAACTCAATCGCACAACGTCACATCCGTTAATTCCACATATACACGCACGGATTAACATCGATTTAATACATTAATGTAGCCTTTGTTTCTGCTAAAAGAGGTGTCGACCAGCTGGGGCAACAAGAAAATCGGCGTAATCGAGTGTGACTATTACAAAATAAATCATTACGTCGGGGTAGCATTTGCTTGGTATTTCCGGTTATTTCTCCACTGGTTAACATGGGTTAACAATACCGTGTAACTGTCACGTTTGAAGGGACGAAATCGTGACATCTTCACGTCTCCCAGCATGATAAATCGTCACATGTTCACGTCTTGCCGTGATACCGGGTTGGATCCAAGACACAGGACTACAGCAAGAGGATCAGCCTCGACTCCGGATCCCGGCGTAGATATAGATACAAAACAAGAAAAAATATCTGGCTGGGTTAATCGGAACAAGAGAATACACAGACACAGACAGAGAGGGAAAAGGTCATTGGATAAAAATTATTCTTGATAACCCTCTAAAAAGATCTCATGAACTTCCCCACTCAATCTATCAAGACCCAAGCAGTTCTATTAGATATAGGATAAGAAACAGAGATAGGGAGCACAACAACCTATCTCTTCGTCAGATGCACTCCCCCGCTTATCTAAGCGACTCTGTACCCCGTTACCCTCTACAAGGCCATAGACCAGTAGAGGGAAAATGGGGGGTGGGTAAGGGTAAGGATTTTTAAGAATAAACCGCAAGGGTCTAAAGGGAAAAAAGATGAAATATAAGGTACTATATTTTAAGTAATCTTATCTACTATTCCTTTATTTGAATAATGTATAAACTATTTTAAAAATACTTTATGAAATCCTATGTTATGTTATAAATATTAAAATAAAGAACTAATTGAATAAATAACTAAATAAATAAATAAATGAATAAATAGATAATTAAACAAAAGCCAAAGAGAAAAAGTGAGTTTTAAGTGTTGATTTAAAAACCCCCAGGGTCTGGGCCGACCTCACATGGAGGGGCAAAGTATTCCAGAGCCTAGGGCCAGCCGCTGCAAAAGCTCGATACCCTCGGGTTTTAAGCCTGGTCTTAGGCACTATCAACAACAGCTGATCAGCCGACCTTAAGGCTCTGCCTGGGGTGTAGCGATGGAGGAGTTCGGCTATATAGGCAGGAGCCAGCCCATTTAGGGCTTTCAAAACAAATAAAAGGAGTTTAAAATCTATTCTGAACCGAACTGGAAGCCAGTGTAATGAAGCCAGAATTGGGGTGATATGGTCGCGCATTTTATGGCCAGTAAGAAGACGTGCAGCTGCATTCTGAACTAGCTGGAGGCATCTAATTGAGGCCTGGTCCATACCCACATACATCCTACCCTCTCTCACCCGTCCCGCTGCCGAACGACTAATCCATGTCTTCATTTCCTCCCGCCTCGACTACTGCAACTCACTTCTTTACGGCATCAGCACTACATCCCTCAACAGACTCCAACGGGTTCAAAATGCAGCTGCACAACTCCTTACGCATACCAAATCATGGCATCACATCACCCCAGTCCTCAAAGACCTCCACTGGCTTCCTGTCTCTCATCGCATCAACTACAACATTCTGGTCCTTACCTACAAAGCACTCCACCATCTGCCCCCCCCCTTATCTCACAAACCTTCTCACTGCTTATCAACTGTATGTGCACAACACAAACACAAATGCCAGCCCTGAGAGGAAGATGCAGACTTTGCTTCTGTGAGATAATCAGCACTGCTTAAAAGAGAACAATACTAATCAGAAATAGGTATATACAAATAAACACAATGCAATATCAAATAAACAAAGGCATGACAACCACAATCTCAAATGCAAAAAATCATTGCATCTGCAAACGTTGCAATACTGATTCCCTCATAGATAATTGGACGAGATTTTACCAGAAGCTCCAGATAAATCTACATCTCAAGATCACTATCTCAGTATTCAGTTAATAAGTGAGCCACATCTTGCATAGTTTTGGCCTTGCAGACTGCTTCCTGTACTCTGTTTTTGACAGATCATTTTCTGCACCTACCACTTAAATAAATGGGTCTATGTTTTAAAGTGGTGTGTATCTCCCTTTTTATTAGCAGACATTTTTTATTTAATAATGGTGGAATGTACGAGCAGAGAGCAGCATTGTTAAACACTTTTTTGTTCACGAGCCACATTCATCCCGATGTTATCTCAAGTGGCGTGGACGAGTAAAACCATTGCATGATAAATAACAACACCTCCAAATATTATTTTAGCGTAGAGAAATGCATTAACATTCTGAAAATGGTCAAAATAAATGCCTTTGCAAAACAGATGATAAACAGCCTGAGGTTATAGGTACAATTTCAACAAACTATATATATATAGTATCCACACTGACTGTCTGACGCCGAAAAGCTTGTCCACGCCTCTGTCTCCTCCAGGCTGGACTACTGCAATGCACTCCTCATCGGGATCCCTAAGAAAAGCATCCAGAAGCTCCAGTACATCCAGAACAGCACTGCTAGGATCCTGATGAGGGTGCGCAAATATGACCATATCACCCCCATCCTTAAATCACTACAATGGCTCCCCGTGGAACTGAGGATTGAATACAAGGTCTCCCTCCTCACTCACCAGTGTATCCATGGAACTGCCCCTCCCTACCTCAAGGAAATCCTCACCCCTCACCCCTCACACACACACACACACACACACACACACACACACACACACACACACACACACACACACACACACGTCAAACACACACACACACACACACAAACACACACACACCCACACACTAGACCAGTGGTCCTCAACTGGTCAGGCCTCGGGACCCACTTTTTCCTTTGTCAATAGATTGCGACCCGAAATGTTGAACCACTCAAATCTATTCAACAACAAATTGTGCTGTAATATATATATACGCTTTTCAGCATACAATATTAACTAAAGTGAAGTACAGTGCATAAATTCCTTATATCCCTTCACAGAACTAAAGTATGCTTTAAAAATCGTTTAATGAGATGATGGAATCAAAGCTGAACTGTATAACATAAAAAGGCAGACATGCTGAAAACCCAACCCCAGAAGGGGGTCTGGGGGTATTCTCCCCCAGGAGATTTTTAGAAATACTAACATATAAACTACGCATTCTGGTACACTCTGAGAAGAAAATAAATACATCTGTTGCTACCCGACTTAATAATATGTTATGCCATTGTTTGTTGACAGCTTGCTGCTCCACACAGAGAGAAGAGCAAAGAGGCGATAGTCTGTGTGAATTACTTTAAATTGTGGGTAAGGGTAGCTCCCATTGTTCTGCGACCTGTCAATCATCAAACCGGGGGTCATATTTCATTATGTGTTCATTTGTCTCTGAAGTTGTACCCATGGATGTATAAAGAATAGTTATACCGCAAAGTTATTCTCCGTGGGGACTTCCGGCAACAATCTTGATTCTGATTGGCCAGAAGACTCGAAAAACATCAGCAAAGATGTTTTATTGAGAAGATGATCACTACGTGACAGAAGTTTTCAAAACTGTTTATGGTCTCCGGTACTTCCAGTCCAATGCCTACTGCATGCACAGCGTTAGAAAATCGGGCCTTCAAAATAAGTTTGACTTTTTTCAGCAAACTCACACATCTGCGACCCACTCGAAACGGGTCCGCGACCCACTTTTGGGTCGCGACCCACCAGTTGAGAACCACTGCACTAGACTGTTACTCTAAATGGCTAGTTTTTGTGATTTTTAACACTTTTTTCAGTGAAACATTGCAGTCCTTTGATAACTTTACTGATTTTTGCGGTTTTTGTGTTACTAAGATACTTTCAGTTACACTTTAATGCATGCAAAATTTTACAACTGGTAAAAAATTAAGTACTTTTTCTGAATAGATGTTCTTTAATAATCCAATTCTAATTGGCAAGTTAGTGATTTTAAGGCTGTTGCAGTGAGACAATGCAGTTTTGATAACTTTAATAGCCTGACTTTTTTAAATGTTTTTTTAGATGCTTTACTGTGACTTCTTTCATGTTATTTTTAACATAACATTACTTTTTTCAACATGCTGTTTTCTTTTTTTCCCTCTATTGTAAGGGAAACTTCTGTGTAGCAATGCAGCGTCAAAAAACAACCCACTCTGCGGTAACGAGAGTCATGCATCTGAACCAAATGCCCTAAGTGAAGCCGTTAGTCTCATCTGACTGACCCAAGGGTTGGTGCTGGTGTGACAGGGAGGCTTCCGGGTGTTCAAAGCAGATGTCAAGCTTTCAGTTCATGGCTCGGTGGGGGGGGAGCAGACCCACGTGAGACAGTATCAACGGCTGTAATGTTCAGTTTGAGGAGCGTCATTCTCTCTGGGAGCAGGAAATGGTGTCCATTCTCGGACCAGACCATTAATGTCATTTCATGTAGAGCAGCCATAGCATCTCTGTGACTGCACTCAGCCGGACTGTAGCAGGGCAGAACTTGGTGACTCTTAGTGAAGCCGTCCAAGGCCATAGACAAAATGGAACCACGTACCAACAAAAGGGACACAAGGTCATCAATGTCTCTCTTTACCATTGGCCTAATTGCACAACAAATTAGTGAAAAAAAAAAAAATGTGGAACACTAATCCATCATCATGTGAAATGTTGAGTATATATATATATAGTAAATAATTACCTATGGGTTGAAGTCAAATTAACATTGACATTAGAACTAAAGTCAGTCAAAATTGGACTTGCACGGATCAGAATCTAAGCAATACACCATTTTCCCAGCTCTGTAAAGAAAAGGATAACAAGATTAGGTACATTACAGGAGTGTTAAAACACCAAAACATGCACACATATCTTATTCTAGTAGAGATTAGAGGACAGGTCTAATGTTGTGAACAAAATTATCAAGTCAAAGTTATTTTATTTATTCTATGTTATGTACCACATTTAATTTAATAATTAATCTTGAATTACTAATAACTTTAAAGAAGGCAACAATTTACAATTTGGATAAGGTGAATACTTATCCAAAGTGTGTGTGTGGGTGTGTGTGTGTGTGTGTGGGTGTGTGTGTGTGTGGGTGGGTGAACAGCTTGTCTGCCCAAGGTTTAAAAGATTTGGGACAGCAGTGAGAATGTTATGAGAACCAATATGTTGCTTAGACTAAACTCGAAGGAAGCTAGACTGGAACATTTTAAATAAATCAAAACACTTGCACATTAATTAAATACATTTGACATTTAGCTTGAGCTGGGTTCAATACTTTTCTTTATGGTATTTAAAATTGGGCTCGAGTAGAACCCCTGGATTTGGCTTGCAACACAAAGTGATACTGATCTCTGTAAATCAAATCAAATCAAATCAAATTTTATTTATAGAGCACATTTAAAAACGATTTTGGTCGAGCCAAAGTGCTGTACATGTCATTTAAATACATAAAAACACATTACATCACAATAAAACACAATAAATCACAACAGATAAAACAACACATGGAACAGTCAGGAATCGTGACCCCACTCTAACTAGAAGGCAAGAGAGAAGTAGTGAGTCTTCAGTGAGGATTTAAAAACCCCTAGGGTCTGGGCCGACCTCACATGGAGGGGAAGAGTGTTCCAGAGCCGGGGGCCAGCTGCTGCGAAGGCTCGGTGCCCTCGGGTTTTGAGCCTAGTTTTAGGCACTACCAGCAGCAGCTGGTCAGCAGACCTTAAGGCTCTGCCTGGGGTGTAGCGCTGGAGGAGTTCAGCTATATAGGCCGGAGCCAACCCATTTAGGGCTTTGAAAACAAATAAAAGGATTTTAAAATCAATTCTGAACCGGACTGGAAGCCAGTGTAGTGAGGCCAGAATTGGGGTGATGTGGTCACGCTTTTTGTGGCCAGTCAGGAGACGTGCAGCTGCATTTTGGACTAGCTGCAGGCGTTTAATTGATGCCTGGTCCATACCCACATACAGAGCGTTACAATAGTCCAGTCTTGAGGTCACAAAGGCGTTAATAACCCTTTCCAGGTCTTTAAAAGATAAAAACGACTTGGTTTTGGCCAATAGTCTGTAGGACTTGGAAGTGTCATGATTCAAAGTGTGGGCCTGTGAAAGAGAGGCCCTTGGAAAACAACATCTATTTTTTCACTGTAATTACTTATTTTAAAGAGATTGCAACATTATACTTTTTAAAGAATTGCTCAAATAATTTAACACATTTATTATGCACACAATAAAAACTTAAAAAAATATATTGATCCTGGCTTAACCAGCGACCTTTACTCTGTTGTTCATAAGCTCGGTTTCAGAAAACTTGTCAGTAGTTTAACAACTATTTTAATTTTAGTAATGTCTATGGAGACCAATTGGTTGATACGAGAAATAATTTGAAGCAGTTTAATAGAGAATGTTAAACTATTTTTCAAACTTTAATTGAACTTCAACTTATATTAATTATCTGATTCCAGTGGCCAGTTGGAATAGACAATCAACAAAGTTTCCATTTTGCAGCAACAGCGCAAAAGGTTTCAACAACAATTAGTATTATGTCTGAGTCTAGTTCTGTCTTATCTGCTTTGTTTCGGAATGTGTTCAATACATTACGTTTGTATTCATTATTACCATACAATACATAGATTTAAGAATAAATTAAACAAATAATACAACATTGACCTAAAAAAAAACAGATTTTGCAACCCTGATCTCCTCAGGCAGGTCTCTGAGGGTCTCGGGGCGCAGGACGGGGCATAGGGTTTATACAAGGTCACAAACATATCTTAACATACCAGCAATATCATTTAAGAATGGATTCTTAAAGCAATATAATCTTCTTTTCTTCTTACACCTACAGCGCACACCCTGAACAGTGTGCTTCTTGTTTACATTTTCCTCTACACACTCAGATGCAGGACATAAAAACACTCTTTTGCTATTTATTTTCATTTTGCAGCACATTTATACTACCAGAATTTTGCTTTACATCTTTATATTATTTATTTTTCTCAAGTCATTTACTTTTGGTGAGATAACTAAAGTTTAGTTTAATTTACCCTGGCTATGGACTGATTCATTATTAGTTGTTACAAAACATACACAAGACGGCGGGTAGACAAAGCAATATAGACCCCCCATACAAACAATCAGACAAACAAACATGACCTCGTAATAAACACCAGCGTGACAGCAAAGTTCATCCAGCTCAATTTAGTCCGAATTAAGAGGAAGGGAAAGGTCTGCCTTATGGACAGATTTAACATGTGATTTGTCGTTTAAATGTACAAATGTCCGCACAATGGAAATGTGACGTCAACTTATAATGCAAAGTCCCTGCCACCGACAGGACAAATTTGACCAACTGTACCTACATACTTGGGGGTGCTCTACGCATGTGTCTGTGTCCACCCCGTGGATCATGGACATTACATTTGGGGTCCACGAAGCAAACACCCTGCTAACAGCACTGATGATACCCGCATAAAAGCGCTGATCTGAGGGTAAAATAATCATCATTCTGTATATAAATATGCTATGTCAATATCCTGGACATTTCCTTTTAACTTTGGGGTCCACGAAGCTGACACCAGCAGTGATACCCGCATAAAAGCGCTGATCTGAGGGTAAAATAATCATCATTCTGTATATAAATATGCTATGTCAATATCCTGGACATTTCCTTTTAACTTTGGGGTCCACGAAGCTGACACCAGCCGTGATACCCGCATAAAAGCGCTGATCTGAGGGTAAAATAATCATCATTCTGTATATAAATATGCTATGTCAATATCCTGGACATTTCCTTTTAACTTTGGGGTCCACGAAGCTGACACCAGCCGTGATACCCGCATAAAAGCGCTGATCTGAGGGTAAAATAATCATCATTCTGTATATAAATATGCTATGTCAATATCCTGGACATTTCCTTTTAACTTTGGGGTCCACGAAGCTGACACCAGCCGTGATACCCGCATAAAAGCGCTGATCTGAGGGTAAAATAATCATCATTCTGTATATAAATATGCTATGTCAATATCCTGGACATTTCCTTTTAACTTTGGGGTCCACGAAGCTGACACCCTGCTAACAGCAGTGATCAGCACCTGACAGTGATTTCAAAGGGTTTTAAATCGTTTTTTCACTTTTAAAAACAGCTTTCTGCCCTGGAAATGATTTCTAACCATTATTACCGTTATGGAGGGGCTGCAGGAAGACTTTACCCGGCTTGTAAGCACTCATTCCGGGGTAATAAAGCCAAGTGCATCACCCTGGAGCTCTTTGTAAGCCCTTCTAACCATTATTACTTATGGAGGGGCTGCAGGGAGACTTTACCCGGCTTGTAAGCACTCATTCCGGGGTAATAAAGCCAAGTGCATCACCCTGGAGCTCTTTGTAAGCCCTTCTAACCATTATTACCGTTATGGAGGGGCTGCAGGGAGACTTTACCCGGCTTGTAAGCACTCATTCCGGGGTAATAAAGCCATGTGCATCACTCTGGAGCTCTGCCTGTGAGTGTGGGACCCTGCTTACAGCAGTGAACCTGCTGCCGGGGTTACATGGCAATGATTTCTAACCATTATTACCGTTATGGAGGGGCTGCAGGAAGACTTTACCCGGCTTTTAAACACTCATTCCGGGGTAAAACAATCAATGTATTTCCGCCTGCTTTCCATCAGCACCTGACAGTCATTTCAAAGGGTTTTAAATCGTTTTTTCACTTTTAAAAACAGCTTTCTGCCCTGGCAATGATTTCTAACCATTATTACCGTTATGGAGGGGCTGCAGGAAGACTTTACCCGGCTTGTAAGCAATCATTCCGGGGTAATAAAGCCATGTGCCTCACCCTGGAGCTCTTTGTAAGCCCTTCTAACCATTATTACCGTTATGGAGGGGCTGCAGGAAGACTTTACCCGGCTTTTAAACACTCATTCCAGGGTAATAAAGCCATGTGCATCACTCTGGAGCTCTGCCTGTGAGTGTGGGACCCTGCTTACAGCAGTGAACCTGCTGCCGGGGTTACATGGCAATGATTTCTAACCATTATTACCGTTATGGAGGGGCTGCAGGAAGACTTTACCCGGCTTTTAAACACTCATTCCGGGGTAAAACAATCAATGTATTTCCGCCTGCTTTCCATCAGCACCTGACAGTCATTTCAAAGGGTTTTAAATCGTTTTTTCACTTTTAAAAACAGCTTTCTGCCCTGGCAATGATTTCTAACCATTATTACCGTTATGGAGGGGCTGCAGGAAGACTTTACCCGGCTTGTAAGCACTCATTCCGGGGTAATAAAGCCATGTGCCTCACCCTGGAGCTCTTTGTAAGCCCTTCTAACCATTATTACCGTTATGGAGGGGCTGCAGGAAGACTTTACCCGGCTTGTAAGCACTCATTCCGGGGTAATAAAGCCATGTGCATCACTCTGGAGCTCTGCCTGTGAGTGTGGGACCCTGCTTACAGCAGTGAACCTGCTGCCGGGGTTACATGGCAATGATTTCTAACCATTATTACCGTTATGGAGGGGCTGCAGGAAGACTTTACCCGGCTTTTAAACACTCATTCCGGGGTAAAACAATCAATGTATTTCCGCCTGCTTTCCATCAGCACCTGACAGTCATTTCAAAGGGTTTTAAATCGTTTTTTCACTTTTAAAAACAGCTTTCTGCCCTGGCAATGATTTCTAACCATTATTACCGTTATGGAGGGGCTGCAGGAAGACTTTACCCGGCTTGTAAGCACTCATTCCGGGGTAATAAAGCCATGTGCCTCACCCTGGAGCTCTTTGTAAGCCCTTCTAACCATTATTACCGTTATGGAGGGGCTGCAGGAAGACTTTACCCGGCTTTTAAACACTCATTCCGGGGTAATAAAGCCATGTGCATCACTCTGGAGCTCTGCCTGTGAGTGTGGGACCCTGCTTACAGCAGTGAACCTGCTGCCGGGGTTACATGGCAATGATTTCTAACCATTATTACCGTTATGGAGGGGCTGCAGGAAGACTTTACCCGGCTTTTAAACACTCATTCCGGGGTAAAACAATCAATGTATTTCCGCCTGCTTTCCATCAGCACCTGACAGTCATTTCAAAGGGTTTTAAATCGTTTTTTCACTATTAAAAACAGCTTTCTGCCCTGGCAATGATTTCTAACCATTATTACCGTCATGGAGGGGCTGCAGGAAGACTTTACCCGGCTTTTAAACACTCATTCCGGGGAAATAAAGCCATGTGCATCACTCTGGAGCTCTGCCTGTGAGTGTGGGACCCTGCTTACAGCAGTGAACCTGCTGCCGGGGTTACATGGCAATGATTTCTAACCATTATTACCGTTATGGAGGGGCTGCAGGAAGACTTTACCCGGCTTGTAAGCACTCATTCCGGGGTAATAAAGCCATGTGCATCACCATGGAGCTCTGCCTGTGAGTGTGGGACCCTGCTTACAGCCGTACTTATGTTCTTGTACATTTCATGAGTCAAATGTGGATGAAATGGACATGTTTCAAGGTTTTTTCCGGGGTTACATGGCAATGATTTCTAACCATTATTACCGTTATGGAGGGGCTGCAGGAAGACTTTACCCGGCTTTTAAACACTCATTCCGGGTTAATAAAGCCATGTGCATCACCCTGGAGCTCTGCCTGTGAGTGTGGGACCAGTGACTCTGTAAGCAGCAGCCTGTCAACTCTGGGTGGGATTGAGCGAGGTGCTGGATGGAGCTGCTCTCTCTGGGTCACAGCCTGGACATATTCCTGTACATTTCATGAGTCAAATGTGGATGAAATGTTGTTGTAGCTGTTTAGTCTGTGATTTGGGGCTCTGTGTAGGGCCACAGAGAGGTGCTTTTCCCCGGTGTATTTCATGGAAGTCTGAGATAGCCTCTATTTACAATACTTTCCCCCCCCTTTCAAACACGTATTCCTGGGTTGAAAAGTCAGGTGCTGCACCACCTGTGCTCTGGGTCTGTATTCACAACCCTTTCCCCGACATTTCAAACAGTTTTCCGCACGTTTTAAACACTTATTTGCAATGTCCATTTCATGGACACCACTCTATGTATTAATGTCCGTGATATGGACATATTATTCTGTACACGCCACGGACAATGATGTCCACTCACTGGACATTAAGCCCCCTGGTGCATTTGTCCTGAATTACGCGAGAAACCCCAAAACTTTAACCTTTTATATCTCTGCGGGGAAAGCTCGCCCGTCTCCGGTTCTTTTTCCACGTGGAAGGCCCCTGCACTGGCTATCTATGTAGCACCCCAGCTTATTTTTATTTTGCTCTGGGGCCGAACTGCATGCCTGTACACTTGGAGTACCGCGACCTGTAGTTAATGTCCACACAGTGGCATGCCTGTACACTTGGAGTACCGCGACCTGTAGTTAATGTCCACACAGTGGACACACAAGTCCCTAAGTTAAGGTAGGGAAATAATCATTTGAGTATGTGCATATAAATATGTAATTTACAACAGCTGTAGGATGCTGGAAAAGGTTGAAAAGTGCTTGAATTTGACTTTGGAAAAGGTGTAAGAACCCTCTTATGCCTTTGCCTGAAGACGGTGATGAACACGACTGTGTGCACACCTAGACCGGACTTAAAGGACGTTCCTCTGACCAACGCTGACCTCATTTTGTATGTTGATGGGTCTGCCTTTCGCGACCAAGGGGGCACTAATCGGGTGGGTTTTTCTGTTGTTTCAGATTCTGCTGTACGCCGTTCCGGACCAATCCCATGTCACCTCTCAGCACAAGCAGCAGAGCTCATCGCACTAACTGAAGCCTGCACGTTTGCAGAAGGCAAAACTGTGACTATATACACTGACTCACGTTATGCTTTTGGGGTAGTACACGATTTTGGGGCTATTTGGAAGTGTAGACAATTTCTGAAATCTGATGGCAAACCAGTACTTAACCATGTACTGATTCCTCTCGCACCTCACGCACACTCATTTGTTAAAATCCCTGTCTCCTCCTTCTATCACAAAATGTTGTCACTGACTTCCATGCAGCAGCTAGCTACACCAGTTGAGAAGGCTCAGTGGAAGGCTGTTGGGGCTGTTTTTGACCCAACCTCCAGCATCTGGGTTGGTCCAAATTCCAATCCATGTCTCCCAAGACATTTCTTCCCTCATTTTGCTAAGTTGACACATGGGTTGGATCATGTGTCAAAAGGGGGGATGTTAGAGGGGGGGTTCACAGTAACATCTCAAAAGCACTGTGAAGCATGCCTAATTTTCATTATGCAAAATTCTGGTAGACCAGTAAAGGTTACAGGACCCGGAGCACATCCACCTCCCACCAGGCCATTTGAGCACCTAATGCTGGATTTCATTGAGCTTAGCCCATCAGAGGGTAAGAAGCACTGTCTGGTGGTGGTTGACATGTGGTCCAAATGGGTTGAAGCTTTCCCAGTAAAAGCACAGACAGCAAATGCTGTTGTGCTTATCATCCACAGAGTGGGGGTGGGGTGGAAAGAGAGAACGGCACAATAAAAACCAAACTAGCAAAATGCTGTGCAGACACAGGTCTGTCATGGACACAAGCTCTGCCCATTGTGCTGATGTACATGCGGATGCGGAAAAGAACACGGAGCCAACTCAGCCCATTTTAAATCCTTTTTGGGGCTCCTCCACAGATTGGACTCAAGGCTCCAGGATGTCCTCTTCCCTCCACAACTTTGTGTGAGGATGCTATGTTGTCATATTGTGTTAACCTGTCATCCACTTTAGCAGCCTTGCCTACCCCTGCCACTGGTCCACTTCACCATCTCCAACCCGGCAACTTCATGCTGGTCAAGGATTTCCGGAGAAAGAGCTGGAAATCCAATCATTGGCAAGGTCCCTACCAGGTGCTCCTCGTCACCCAGACAGCGGTCAAGGTCGCCGAGAGAGCTACGTGGGTCCACGCCAGCCACTGCAAGGTCGTAGTCACAGGAAAGGAGAAACGGTAGAAGCAGACGACAACAACTGACGTGTCCTAGTCACCAACGGAGACGACAACAAGTGACGTGTCCAAGTCACCACCAGCACCACACTTGCACTACATACACCAAAACACACTACACACAAGGTGTCACGAGCGAGTGCCAGCTGAGCGGTTCCATATGCCTCTGGTTCCTCGTTTGTGTTACCGGTGTGCGGAGTCTGACTGTCCGTGTCACAACATTGACCGAGGGAATACACACACACACCCCATGGAGCATTCCCGCCTCGTGATGAGGGCTCGTCTGGAAAGACGACAATGCAACCGTGAGCAATGTGCGGATACTACTGGAGAGTCTGGACAATCATAGAATGGTTCCTCTGCATATTTGCACTGGCGATCATTTTCGGCCTATTAATCAGTTGTACCCGTTTGATTATCCCAATACTGAAGAAGTGCGTTTCCAGCATGGTATCCTCAGCTTTCGTTCAGTATGCTGCTATTCCATTACAGGACAATCCTTTGCGCCACAGTGAGATAGACCAGATAGAATCAGAAGAGTCTGATTTCGACACTACAATATAATCCATGTGTACCCTCCTCTTATGCTTACATTATATTGGAGTCTGTCCTCCACAAAAACAGCCAGTTTTCTATGATATATTTGTGATGTGTTTACTTAAACCAGCGATGGAGTGTATTCATTGATGTGTTATATCAGTCTGTCCTGTCATTTGGTTTATTTTCATGATTGATCAAGTATGATCAAAAGGGGGGAATGTAGTGGAAATTTCATATTTCACCTTATATGTCTTATGTTACCTTATATGCTAAACCAAATGCTTCTCATAACATTGTTTAAAACACCTATATCATTTCCTGAGATGTGCTGTTTTCTTCTCATACTCTAATGTGGGTTTTTATTCCCAAGCGCTTCAAGGCCACACAGCTGATTTGGCAGACTATGTTGAGGCTACTCCTCTTTAACCAAAGTCTCCCTATTCTGAGCTCAAGGACAGGTGTCTAATAACAATATGAGACCGTGTGAAGACAGATATTCTGAGCTTCCCGCCCTTCCTGTATATAAGCTTTGCTATTTTATTATATCTTCGCACACTCCTGCAGACTATCCTATACTCTGTGAGACCTGTGCCTTTGAATATATTCAAATAAATAACCAGAAAGACAACTCTGTTTGTTTCACCATTTATTTGTTGATCACTCTGACTTGTGTATCTCCACCGTATTGACTGGGTCTAAGATTTCCATAACAATTGCTCATATTTCGAGGCATATTTTTCTTGAGCCCTTATTTTGGATCACTTCATCAAATGTCCCCATTCAAAAACTATTAAATAGACCTGCTATGACCTGTAGAGCCGATGAACCTCTGTGCGCCGGATAAATACGTGCCCAGCCGAGCGGAGCTCCGCGGGAACCCGGCAAACTTGAGTACCGTGCTGAGTAGCAGGAACCGGAGCAAAAGACCTAGCGACGTCCTGCAGGAAAGCCTGGCAGCTGTCAATCAAAGTCCAGTGGCTCCGCCCCAAAGTATCAGAAACTTTTCACGCGCGCGTAGACAGACTCCGCGAGCGAGTGAGGCTGACACTCCCGCGAGGGAGCAAGAGGGCTGTCTCTCTCGCGAGCGAGCGCATAGTCGCTCGCGGGGGTTAAATCTGCGCGCGAGAGTCATTTTATGCGCGTGTAAAAGCACATTTTCCGCTCGTGAGTAGCTTGTTTTACGTGCTAGAATATTGACCCAAATCTGACTCCATACTTGCCTACTGATTTCAAATGTGTGCTCTAAAATTATATTTATAAATGACTATTATCATTAAGCAAGACAATAAATGGCAAAGATATGTAGAAAATAAACGTATTTAAGATACGTTCATAATAAACGTAACGTGGGAGAAAATATGTTTCTAGAAGATATGTAGAAAATAAACGTATTTGAGATACGTTCATAACGAACGTAACGTGGGAGAAAATCCGTTTCTGACTAAACGTAATTGAGAATGCAGTTTAGTTCTGTGGGAACGTAATTTTTAGGAGACAGGGTTGCCCTGTGTCTCTCTGTGTGCGGGGGATCACAGGAGGGGGGGGGGGGGGGGGGGGAGCTGTGGAATGTGACTCCACACATTCCGATGGCCAATTAGTTTTAAACAAAGAGTTCCCAACATACAGCATAGGAAACATGGGGGGTTGGGGCTGGTGAACGGTATGGTCCTAAGGATGTGTCAAGCCGACTCCGTTTATTTTTAACGAAATAAATGTGATTTAATCCACATAATTTACAGTGTTAATTGTTTACTGTAGTATTGTTTAACTTGAAGGTGCCTGATGTGAACATTTCCAGAATGTATTGTCTTAACTTTTTAAATGCCTCTGTGATGTGCTGCTACCCATTTTCCCCTCGGGGACTAATAAACGAATACTATATATTGAACGTCTATTGAATGGCCTTTGTATGTATACAGTACAGTAGGCCTATAGCCCAACCATTTACACCTTCCTTTTTTCCCGTCAAGAGAAAATGTGTAAATTATGTGGATTAAATCACATTTATTTCGTTAAAAATAAACGAAATATGATTTCCTCCGGAGTCGGCTTGACTCGGTTTGCATTCATAAAGAATGCACAAATGTGTTTAATCGTTAATGTCAGATATGTACTAAGTAAATAGCCTACATTAGTTCCTGCTCAAGATTAGATTCAACTTTATTGTTATTGCACAGATTACAGGTACTGAGACAACGAAATGCAGTTTAGCTTCTAACCAGGTACAACAAGCAGTAAAGTGAAAAGTAATGTACACAATCTACAGAATGAAATATAGAATGAATTGAATGATGAATAAACAGTGAGGGGTATGAATACACTAGATATCAGCCTGTGAGCAGTATGAACAGTGTGTGAATATGCTAAGATATATAAAGTATGAAAACGGTAAGCAGTACATGTATAGTATAAAATATATAGATATTAATTTCATGATGGATTAAACCACATTTATTTCGTTAAAAATAAACAAAATATAATTTTTGTTTGAATAATTAAATGTAGGGTGAATTGCCCTAATGTGGGACATTTTTGCATTTCAGACTTCGGGAATATATTGCGACATGAAGCCGATACAATACATCAAAATCCAGTACCATTCTGAAATCGCCAGGATGTGTCCTAATCAAACCAAAAGAGAAAATGCAGATATTAAACTCATAAAAGAAATGGTAGACATATTAGTACTCTTAGTGCCAAGTTGTCTCAGACAATCTGCTTTTCCTAATGTGGCACAGTTCTGTGCAAAAGTCTATGTTAAAAAGCCTCAGTCAGCTTAATTCATGTAATAAAAAAATCTCAGGCCAGTAACACTCAAAGCTAAATGTGCAATACCATGCTATGTTACTATTTATAATGTTATTGTTGTTACAACAGAAGATGTTTTTATTTAAATTGAAGTTAAATGCATCAATCTGGTGCACTGAGGGCAAAATTAAGAGATTTGTGGATACAGCTCTCAACACTCATATGAAACAGAACTGTTCTTACAATGTGTGTTGGAAGGTATTAAATTACTATGCATATTTTATTGTGTAAACACACAGCTGATCACCTGAGAGCTGCCGTTTCATTCAGACTGTTTAAAAAAAACGACGGTCTGATTTCAACATCTCAATGTGTGATTATTATAGCAGTAATATTAGACACTAATAATACAGTAAACTATTAACACTGTAAATATTATTGTTTGCCCGTGGGATTAGGATGATCGGTAGTGAGAGCCGTGCTGCATTTCCCTCCGGTCGGATGTGATATAAAAACAAAGCGATTATTTTTGTTGTTGTAAACTCACTTGGATTACATTACATGTATTAGTGCATTCATTTCAATTCGCGAACATATGATACATTAAATGATCGTGAGGATGATGATTGAAAATCGTTTGTTTGAGCCGGGCTGTATTTCCTGATCTAAAAACATAGTGATGGTTTTGTACTTACGCCAACGTGAATTAAACATTATTTTGTTAAACATGGTGATGTTTAGTAAATGATTACATGTCTCTTATTAAGCACAGAATATGATCCTATCCGTGACATATGGATCTTAACAAATATCCGCTATATCAGATACCTGTAGATCAGCTGTTTATTTCACATGAGTTCCAGTGTGGCAGCTTTTCACGGCTCCCCCTGGTGGATCCATGATCCATTGCAGCTGGTTTCATTATAATTAAATGTATTTATCAAGGGGGCGTTTCAAGTCCTGCGGGGGGGTTTTCCTTTTCAGCAGGAGCCCACCCCACCGCCGATCACGGACCCGCACGGGTAGGCGTCTGAAATGAAGCGCTACATCTGTATATACATACCTCATTTAAATCAAATTGGGCTCTTGCCACAATGTAAAATGTGTACTGTAAATAAAGAAATAGTATATTATGTTAGGTTGTTGTGATGCTATGGTGTTCATTGACAAATAATATTCCTCCGTGAATGTTGTTTTGGATATAAATAAATGACAGCATGTCTCAAACTATGAGCAATAATGGAGTGCATAGCATGCTGAAAGCATTATACATTTGTATACATTATTATAAATAGAAAAATAGGACTACTATATGTATACTGTATATCCAGTATCTTACCATCAAAACAAACACCCCACAGTTGTTCGAGAACCCTTGTCTTGGTAGGCCCTGTAGTGTGAAAAGTCAAAAGTGTCAAAAATGACAATTACATCATACTCTTCAGTAGAATAATTTAAAAAAATCTAACCTGGACATCATCCACACCAAGACTTGCCCAAGGCCCAGGGCACAAGATCTGAGCAAGGTTTCTGTGAACACAATGCATGTGAAAGTTAAGAATAAGTACAATTTAATTCAACTTTATAAGTACTCAAAAATCATGCAGAAAATCTTTGAACACTGTTGGAACAGGAACAAACTTGAACTTCCAAAAAAAAAGTCATTAAGGGGTAAAACAGAACAGCCCCGCTGTCAAGTGGCATCTATGGTTCTGTTCAATGCCTTTTATTTAATACAATGCATCCCATGTTAGTTCAAATAAAACAGAGCCATAGATTAAAAAAAGATAGACAAGTGGACTAAAACAGAACTACCACTGTCCGGATGTGATGTAACTGTGGGCCAAAAAACCTGAATGGTTTGGTGCGACTATCATCTCTCCAGCCAGTGCCACAGAGGGGATCTAGAAAGAAAATCTCCCTAGCTTGTGGCCTCAGTATCTGTTAATATCACATGTTCCAATATCAACAGGGATACTTTGACATACAAACGTTATATTATAAAGTTGTAGGATCTGTATTATACAACTAAATTAAGCGTTGAATTTAAAGATAGAAACACTATTTGCGGCATGGCAAACTTCATTGTACAGTAAACAAACAATAGCAAAGACCGAACTACATGTACTTACACAGAGCGTCCAGTGTCCAGGTTCCCACACTGGAAGGAGAAGCCATTGGACGTTTGCTGCATTTTCCTGGAAAAGCAAAAAAACAGTTGTGTTGATGTGACTACAGTAATGAGTTGGTACAAGAATATAGATAGATACATTTATCCATTTCAGTGAAACAAGGCAGTTTTGAACATTTGACAGATTTATGCTTAATTCTCTCAAAAAGATACTGAAATATACACTTTTATGTTTAAAAGCTGACCACTACCATGAGATTTCGTCAAGCATCTGACTCTTAATGGCAGTTTGTCATTTTGAGGCTATTTCAGTGAAACAAGGCTGTTTTGAACATTTGACAGATTTATGCTTAAATTCTCTGAGAAAGTTACTGAAAGATACACTTTTGTGTATAAAAGCTGACCACTACCATGAAGTACTCTGTTTGAGTAGATTTCGTTAGGATTCTGACTCTTAATGGCAGTTTGTGATTTTGAGGCTATTTCAGTGAAACAAGGCTGTTTTGAACATTTGACAGATTTATGCTTAAATTCTCTCAGAAAGTTACTGAAGGACACACTTTTGTGTATAAAAAAGCTGAAAAGTAGATAATGAAGTACTCTGTTTGAGTAGATTTCGTTAGGATTCTGACTCTTAATGGCAGTTTGTCATTTTGAGGTTATTTCAGTGAAGGCGGTTTTGAACATTTGACAGATTTATGCTTAATTCTCTCGAAAAGTTACCGAAAGATACACTTTTCTTTTTAAAAGCTGTCCACTACCATGAAAGTCCTGGAGACTGCCCATGTTTTGTCACATAGATTATACTATCTGTGTCGTAGTAGAAAACTCTGTGCTGTAATTTCTCCAATTCACTGTACAGTTTCAGCCAGTTTGTGATTTTGACGCTAATTCAGTGAAACAAGGCTGTTTTGAACATTTGACAGATTTATGCTTAAATTCTCTCAGAAAGTTACTGAAAGATACACTTTTGTGTTTAAAAGCTGACCACTACCATGAAGTACTCTGTTTGAGTAGATTTCGTTAGGATTCTGACTCTTAATGTCAGTTTGTGATTTTGAGGCTATTTCAGTGAAACAAGGCTGTTTTGAACATTTGACAGATTTATGCTTAAATTCTCTCAGAAAGTTACTGAAAGATACACTTTTGTGTTTAAAAGCTGACCACTACCATGAAGTACTCTGTTTGAGTAGATTTCGTTAGGATTCTGACTCTTAATGGCAGTTTGTGATTTTGAGGCTATTTCAGTGAAGGCTGTTTTGAACATTTGACAGATTTATGCTTAAATTCTCTCAGAAAAGTTACTGAAAGATACACTTTTGTGTATAAAAAAAGCTGAAAAATAGATAATGAAGTACTCTGTTTGAGTAGATTTCGTTAGGATTCTGACTCTAATGGCAGTTTGTCATTTTGAGGCTATTTCAGAGAAGGCAGTTTTGAACATTTGACAGATTTATGCTTAATTCTCTCAAAAAGTTACCGAAAGATACACTTTTCTTTTTTAAAAGCTGAAAAAGTAGATAATGAAGTACTTTGTGTCAGTAGATTTCGTTAAGAATCTGACTCTTAATGGCAGTTTGTGATTTTGAGGCTATTTCAGTGAAGGCTGTTTTGAACATTTGACAGATGTATGCTTAATTCTCTCAGAAAGTTACTGAAAGATACACTTTTGTATTTAAAAAGCTGACCACTACCATGAAGTACTCTGTTTGAGTAGATTTTGTTAGGATTCTGACTCTTAACCTCTTAAGCCCCACGGACCCGAGCTCGGGTCCGAAAATGCTTTATATGTAGCAACAGTGCTATATCTGAAGTGTCATTCATGAAACTATTAATATTCCATACCCATCTGACCGGAGGAAACTTGGCTAACTGACGATACGAAAAAATAAATAAGAAAAATAAGTCTCACAAGAAGCCTCTAAATGAGCCCATGGCAACAACGGGCAATTGCTATTTCTGCTCATAATTCATACTTTCTGCACAAACAACACATTTTCTGAAAGCTGAGATTCCACAGATTCCATGGGTATACACCCCATCACTACAGGCACAACATTAACCGAGCTAGCAGCCAGAACATAGCAAGTAAACAATATGAGTTTTCAAATCCATGACAATAATTAGGTCTTACCTTGGCTGTTTTGTGATCAAAAGTTGTGTTCAAAGGAATAAAAACGCTGCTCAAGGTTAATCCAATGTCTCTTGTCACTTTAAAATGATTACTGATAATCAATCCTTTCATTCACGGCAGAAGAGTAGGTCCAACGATTAACAGTCCGTGGCTTCAGCTGCGGGAGATGCAGTTTACGCATAGCTCCCCCTCCGCAGGCGTAACGTATTTACGTATTTTGAAACTGCCACTCGATTTGATTGGCTCTAACGATTCAAAAAAGGTGTCAATCACCCAAATCGACCAATGGGTTCCAGAGATAGGATCTTGCGTAAGTGTAAATAAAGGCAGTATAGCTGGTTTACGCACACCCCACTCTTTTTACGCATAGGCTACTATGCATAGCATAGCATAGCATGTCCCGCGGCGACAGGAGAGCAGAGAACGGCAGATCGATCAGCAGGATTTGTTTTCTTTGTCTTCATTGTAACAATGGCAGCCAGAAAGAAGACTTTTTTGTCCGTCGAGGAGGCATTCGACATCGTATTTCAGGACTCTCCGTCGGAAGATAGTGATCTCGTCAAGCATAAAGGGGACAGGAATGACTCTGATTATGAACCTCCGTCACCGGAAAGGTATGTAATCTCTCTGTATGTATCTATTACTTATTTATTTGGTGTAAGAGTATTCATCTGTTTTTATCTTTGTTATTTATTTGGTGTAAGAGTGTATTCATCTATATTAATTTCACACACGTGACAATAACACGACGGCATCCATCTTGTGATATAATGTTCTTTCACACACTCAACAACAAACACAGAAGATGGATGCCGTTTCTTGTTCTTGTTGTTGAAATAAACAAGACGTATACATGTTGAATTTAACACGGTATTTCATTTAGCTGACGCTTTTATCCAAAGCGACTTACAATTGTTACAATTATTACTTATATTATATATATATATAATATAAGTATATAAGTGTGTACATGCATATATATATAAAATATAAATATATGACAGACGGAATATTATTAAATATTGAAAAGATTATATGAACCCTGTCTCACATAATTTACACAGTATACATTTTGAGTGATATAATGTTATTTCACACACTCAAAATTGATGTTCTGCTGTTGTTGTAGAGAAATTATTTCTGATTTGAGTTACATTTTTGAAAGTACAAGCCAGAGAATTAATCTATTTGTTTTTTCCACATTTGTTTTCACAGTGAGGAAGGCGATGATGATATGGCTTCTGGATGCCCGAGTATTATGGGGAAGATGTCACCAAGGCCAGGAGGTGCTGCAGGAGGTGCTCTGATGCTGGCAACAGAAGAAGACACCTGTGTACTGCAGGAATTGTCAGGTCCCTCTGTGCTTCACTACCAAAAAGAACTGTTACAGGGCATGGCATGACTTACTGGAGTAATACTGTAACATTCAGGGTTCGTATAAAGTTTTGTTTTTTTACCCAAAAAATGCTTCTTGTATAGTGTGTTGCTATTTTTTTTTTAAAATAAATCTGCTCCAGTTGGAGTCAAATGTTTCCTAAGTTTCCTAATTTTTATTGTGCAAGTAACATGCATCTCATGCAAAGAGGGAACTCCACACACACACACCACACAGACACACACACACTTAATTATTATTTTTCTTTTACAATAATTAATTAAAAAAAGAAAATTATGGAATGAATACCTATAGTGATAATTAAATGTTATAAAATGATTTTTACAGTCTGGTACCTGAAAAAGATTAAATGGCACTGATGGAACCAAATGTACCCAAATGTGCCCATAGCTTAGTCCGCTTGGACTTTTTTTTGCTAAATCTCTCTAAAAAGGTCACTTCTCACTTGTTTTGCCTCAATCTTGATACAGGGTACTTATTATATGTTATACTTTGGATTCCTAAAGCTTTTAGGCTACTAACCCATCATTCAAGGGTGGTTTTCACTATAAGTAATGGGTTTTATTTGGGCGGAGACAAGAATTTACACTTTTTGACTATGTTCCATCTGGATTTACTCTGACACTGAAACATCTTTATTGATTCTGACACTTCTACATCCAACTCACAGATGTGACCTTGCTTTGATAAAATAAATTATTCATATAACCCTTTTAGAAGTTAAGTTATAGTCCTTTGTTTTGGGCATGTCATTTTCGAGCCTGAAACCTGAAAAACAGGCTTGGGGCCTAAGAGGTTAATGGCAGTTTGTGATTTTGAGGCTATTTCAGTGAAACAAGGCTGTTTTTGAACATTTGACAGATTTATGCTTAAATTCTCTGAGAAAGTTACTGAAAGATACACTTTTGTATTTAAAAGCTGACCACTACCATGAAGTACTCTGAGTAGATTTCGTTAGGATTCTGACTCTTAATGGCAGTTTGTGATTTTGAGGCTATTTCAGTGAAGGCTGTTTTGAACATTTGACAGATTTATGCTTAAATTCTCTGAGAAAAGTTACTGAAAGATACACTTTTGTGTATAAAAAAGCTGAAAAGTAGATAATGAAGTACTCTGTTTGAGTAGATTTCGTTAGGATTCTGACTCTTAATGGCAGTTTGTCATTTTGAGGCTATTTCAGTGAAGGCAGTTTTGAACATTTGACAGATTTATGCTTAATTCTCTCAAAAAGTTACCGAAAGTGTGTTCCCTGTTACAACCCCGATGAGGTAATGAATACAACAGTTTTTCTTACAACGCATTTTATTGATATGTCACACATCAAAAAAAACATTTTCTCCAAGCAGAGAATAATAAACATGATTTTTAGGCAGGACACACTAGATCAAGTAAAAATTAAAAATAAAACAGATAAAATAAAAAACATACTTTAACGAAAAAGTATCAAAACTCTTCCTAGTGTTGCCAAAAGTCCCAAGCTGCTCTTATATTCTTCAGCTGGGTCTTGTCGTTCTCTACAAGCTGGTCGTAAAGCTTCTCGATTTTAGCCTCCAAGAGTCTGGTGTTTCTGAGACTATGCAGAATCGGCTCGGCAGCTCCAATGACCCGCTTCCCCGAGACATTACTGTGGCCCGGGTGTAGAGCATCCCTAATGGCTGGAAAGATACGAACAGTCCACAGTCTCTTTACCACTTCATCATAGTTTCGATCGAGATAGTATTCTTCGGTCGTAAACAAACACTCGTGGTGCAATTGACTGGGATGATCGACTTGACATCCGTAACATTTTTCCTTTCTGTACAGATGCAAGACCTTATCCAGCAGATGAACTACCAAAGCTTTTACCGTATTCAGGAACGAAGCTGTCCTTTCACCTTCTGTAGCATTACCCTCTGGAGCATAAGGAAAGTAAGGTGAATCAACGCCTGCTGTTGGATAAGTTGTTGATCCCCCTGGAGACTTGGGTTGAGACCCAGGTGGAGTAGATGGAGGTAGATACATATCCAGCCAGCCATCAGCATAGCCGTGGAGCTCGGGTGTGCAGATTGTTGGAGATGATGGGGGTCCTCCAGGCGTTTGCTCCTGGCTGCAACTCGCGGGGAGAGAGTTGTTTTTTCTCAGATCCATGGTTAGTGTTCAACGAATGTCCTTGAGGGGTCCTTACTTTAAAATGATCTGGTGAGGAGGGCGGGACTTGTTATGTTGAGTGGGAGGCGGAGTCCCCTTGTAAAAGTGAGAGTCTTTTTCACCAGTCAAACCTTTTTTGTTGCATACAGGAAATTCTTATAGTTGTGTAAAGTAATTATAAAAAAAGACAAAAGATCATGTTTTTTTAAATTGTTTTATTATTTCCCTCTTTATGTATTTGAAAAAGTACACAACCGAAAATCTGCCACTTCCTCACAGAGCCCCTCCTCCAGCACACATGAACGCGTGCACATGACCAAAAGAGGGCACGAGATAAGTTTGTGCACAGATCTCTGGCTGTAGGCGTCTGACTCCCGCACAGCTGAGGCATTCGTTTCTTGACTGGCGCCCCGGACGGATGACGGTAAGTTGTCACAGGCGTCTCTTGACCATTTTTCTTTTTTGCAAGGTGACTTGGTAAGTGGAAATTACTGTCTTTTTAATTAGTTTGAGCATATTTCTATTTTCATCTAATTCTATCTGCCGGCCTCATAGCCAAAAGGAAGGGGGCGGAGAAAGGGGGGAGAGGCCTGGGCTGGGAGGGGGCGACAGTCTCACGCATAACTTTAAAGAGACGCCTAGATTAACATCAAAGGCTTATAACACACCAGTGTGAAATCACACCTGCCTGTTATAACACCTCACATCAAAGGGGGAAAACATCAAAGGCTAATTAGATTAGACAACCCTGAGGGGACAGGGGGCAGACAGCTTAACTTCAAAGAGACTGTCTTAATCAACACATCAAAGAATTAGACAACAAAGGCACTACACAGGGGGACTTTTCACACCTACCTGTTATAACAACTCATATCAAAGGATTAGACTACAAAGGGTTGTGAGGGGCCAGACAACATAACTTCAAAGAGACTGCCTTAATCAACACATCAAAGAAATAGACAACAAAGGGGTGTGAGGGTACAGGGGCCAGACAACATAACTTCAAAGAGACTGCCTTAATCAATACATCAAAGAATTAGACAACCAAGGGGTGTGAGGGGACAGGGGGCCAGACAACATAACTTCAAAGAGACTACCTTAATCAGCACATCAAAGAATTAGACAACCAAGGGGTGTGAGGGTACAGGGGCCAGACAACATAACTTCAAAGAGACTGCCTTCATCAATACATCAAATAATTAGACAACCAAGGGGTGTGAGGGGACAGGGGGCCAGACAACATAACTTCAAAGAGACTACCTTAATCAGCACATCAAAGAATTAGACAACCAAGGGGTGTGAGGGGACAGACAACATGACTTCAAAGAGACTACCTTAATCAATACATCAAATAATTAGACAACAAAGGGGACAGGGGGCCAGACAACATAACTTCAAAGAGACTGCCTTAATCAATACATCAAAGAATTAGACAACAAAGGCACTACACAGGGGGGCTTTTCACACCTACCTGTTATAACACCCATCAAAGGATCTCGAACAAAGGGAGGCGGGACTTAGCTCATTAACATGATTGTACCCAATCACATCAAAGGGTCTCGAACAATGGGAGGCGGGACTTAGCTCATTTGCATAATTGGGGGCGTGTCACATGTCACTTTTTATGCATACTAATTAGACGAAAGCGGCATGTGTAATACTACTCTCACATTTATTAGTGATTCCTCCGCTTGCTGCTGCTTTTAAATCCATTCTGCTGGGGAGACCGGAAGCCATTTCATTTGAAAAAAACTCCCTCTTCCCTGTGCGCATTGCACCCTGGGATATGGTAGGCCGCGGAGTGTACATCAGATGTATCCTTCAAATTGGGGAAAAGTAGGCTGCATTCGTGGGCCGCATTCGGAGGAGTCTCGTCTTTTTTTTTAATTGGGACAGCCTTCTTTCGGCGGAAGTGACGTAAGCGGTCTACGAATGCACCCTTCGAAGGATGCAACCCCTGAATTGAGACACGGCCCTTGTCTCATTCCAGGTCCCTTTACTTCCTGCCTTGGTTCTTTTTCCCACCATCGTCAGTGTCTGCCCCGCCCCTGATTGTTTCCACCTGTGCCCACTTACCTCATGTATATATTGTCCTGTCTCCCCTTGTTAGTTGTCGGTTCGTCTTGTTCGTTGTCCCAAGAAGCCAGATCCAAGCCATCGCTTAAGAGATTCAGTGTTTTGCCTTTTTCCCTCCATGTGAGCGCTTTACTTTTGTCATTTTGTTATTTCCTCTAAAAGAGTGATTTTGTTTTTTGCAAGTAAAGATAATTTTTCTTCAAACCTTTTTTGTCTCTGGGTTGTGCATTTGAGTCCTCCAAGCTATTGAGTCAAGGTTCCTAACAAAGTCAGATTATTAAAGTTATCAAAACTCCATTGTCTCACTGAAACAGGCTTACAATCACTAACTTGCCAATTAGAATTGGATTATCAAACAACATCTATTCAGAAAAAGAACTTAATTTTTTACCAGTTGTAAAGTTTTGCACGCATTAAAGTGTAACTGAAAGTATCTTAGTAACACAAAAACCGCAAAAATCAGTAAAGTTATCAAAAGACTGCAATGTTTCACTGAAAAAAGTGTTAAAAATCACAAAAACTAGCCATTTAGAGTAACAGTGTGTGTGTGTGTGTGTGTGTGTGTGTGTGTGTGTGTGTGTGTGTGTGTGTGTGTGTGTGTGTGTGTGTGTGTGTGTGTGTGTGTGTGTGTGTGTGTGTGTGTGTGAGGAGTTCCTTGAGGAAGGGAAAGGTCTGCCTTATGGACAGATTTAACATGTGATTTGTCGTTTAAATGTACAAATGTCCGCACAATGGAAATGTGACGTCAACTTATAATGCAAAGTCCCTGCCACCGACAGGACAAATTTGACCAACTGTACCTACATACTTGGGGGTGCTCTACGCATGTGTCTGTGTCCACCCCGTGGATCATGGACATTACATTTGGGGTCCACGAAGCAAACACCCTGCTAACAGCACTGATGATACCCGCATAAAAGCGCTGATCTGAGGGTAAAATAATCATCATTCTGTATATAAATATGCTATGTCAATATCCTGGACATTTCCTTTCAACTTTGGGGTCCACGAAGCTGACACCAGCAGTGATACCCGCATAAAAGCGCTGATCTGAGGGTAAAATAATCATCATTCTGTATATAAATATGCTATGTCAATATCCTGGACATTTCCTTTTAACTTTGGGGTCCACGAAGCTGACACCCTGCTAACAGCAGTGATCAGCACCTGACAGTCATTTCAAAGGGTTTTAAATCGTTTTTTCACTTTTAAAAACAGCTTTCTGCCCTGGAAATGATTTCTAAGCCATGTGCATCACCATGGAGCTCTGCCTGTGAGTGTGGGACCCTGCTTACAGCAGTGAACCTGCTGCCGGGGTTACATGGCAATGATTTCTAACCATTATTACCGTTATGGAGGGGCTGCAGGAAGACTTTACCCGGCTTGTAAGCACTCATTCCGGGGTAATAAAGCCAAGTGCATCACCCTGGAGCTCTTTGTAAGCCCTTCTAACCATTATTACTTATGGAGGGGCTGCAGGGAGACTTTACTCGGCTTGTAAGCACTCATTCCGGGGTAATAAAGCCAAGTGCATCACCCTGGAGCTCTTTGTAAGCCCTTCTAACCATTATTACTTATGGAGGGGCTGCAGGGAGACTTTACCCGGCTTGTAAGCACTCATTCCGGGGTAATAAAGCCATGTGCATCACCCTGGAGCTCTTTGTAAGCCATTCTAACCATTATTACCGTTATGGAGGGGCTGCAGGAAGACTTTACCCGGCTTGTAAGCACTCATTCCGGGGTAATAAAGCCAAGTGCATCACCCTGGAGCTCTTTGTAAGCCCTTCTAACCATTATTACCGTTATGGAGGGGCTGCATGAACACTTTACCCAGCTTTCACACACTTCTTCCTGGCTAAGAAAGCCATGTGCATCACCCTGGAGCTCTGCCTGTGAGTGTGGGACCCTGCCTACAGCAGTGAACCTGCTGCCAGCATTACAAACATATTAATCAGGCATTTTAACACTTTTTTCCATGAAAATGATTTTTAATCACTATCATGGGGCTATATAAATCAAATTCCGGGTAATTAGGAGCACAATTGTACCTTTTACTATTTAAATGTATTTGTATTATATATTTTTGGGCTATTAAAATGACATTTCTGGGTGACTTTGTCAGTTTATGGAGCTTAGTCCACAATTCCCGGAGGTTCCAGGCCGAATTTGGGAGCTCATAGGCGGCCTGCCATGCGCCCCCACCCGTGGAAAGCAAAAAAAAGTAAAGAAAACGGTCAATTATATCTTAAAATAGTCAAAAATGAAGTTTTTTAAAATTCTCGAAAAAACGGCTAAGTGCCCACGGAGGAGGGGCTAAAAAAAATCAAGTCTTAGGCGTTTCCGGCGGAAGCCCCGGACACATTTTCACCCCCACCTTTCATTTTACAAGGGAGAGGGGATTCAAGACCTCCCTTCCTCCGTCAAATAAATCTATTAATCTTTTCCAAGCTACCATCTGCACGATATCAGAAACCCGGTTTTTGAGAGCACATCATGGAGGAATGTGTCCGCTACAAGAGTGCTTTGGCTCGGATACAATTGTTGCCTGGAGGACCCCCAATCATGGTTCTTAACACACTTTAAGTTTTTGAACGTGCCTCTGGAGGAATACAAGGGGCGTTGTCACGTAATTATGATACACTATTTTGGGATACATTTTATCCATTTTCACCCCTTCCTCTGGTTCTTCCAAAAGTTAACTTACTTTTTCTGCCTCTGGAGGAATGTAAGGGGAGTTGTCAGGGGACTTTACATGCATTATGGTGCACTATTTTCGGATACATTTTATCCATTTTCACCCCTTCCTCTGGTTCTTCCAAAAGTTAACTTACTTTTTCTGCCTCTGGAGGAATGTAAGGGGAGTTGTCAGGGGACTTTACATGCATTATGGTGCACTATTTTTGGATACATTTTATCCATTTTCACCCCTTCCTCTGGTTCTTCCAAAAGTTAACTAACTTTTTCTGCCTCTGGAGGAATGTAAGGGGAGTTGTCAGGGGACTTTGCCTGCATTATGGTGCACTATTTTCGGATACATTTTATCCATTTTCACCCTTTTCTATGGTTCTTCCAAAAGTTAACTCGAACTTTTTCTGCCTCTGGAGGAATGTAAGGGGAGTTGTCAGGGGACTCTACCCGCCTTAAGATGCACTATTTTCGGATACATTTTATCCATTTTCACCCTTTTTCTATGGTTCTTCCAAAAGTTAACTTTGACTTTTTCTGCCTCTGGAGGAATGTAAGGGGAGTTGTCAGGGGACTCTACCCGCCTTATGGAACACTATTTTGGGGTACTTTTATCCATTTTCACCCCTTTCCTATGGTTCTTCCAAAAGTTAACTTTGACTTTTTCTGCCTCTGGAGGAATGTAAGGGGAGTTGTCAGGGGACTCTACCCGCCTTATGGAACACTATTTTGGGGTACTTTTATCCATTTTCACCCCTTTTTTATGGTTCTCCAAAAATATAACAGAGTATTTCCAGACTCTGGAGGAATGTAAGGGGAGTTGTCAGGGGACTCTACCCGCCTTATGGAACACTATTTTGGGGTACTTTTATCCATTTTCACCCCTTTCCTGTGGTTCTTCCAAAAGTTAACTTTGACTTTTTCTGCCTCTGGAGGAATGTAAGGGGAGTTGTCAGGGGACTCTACCCTCCTTATGGAACACTATTTTGGGGTACTTTTATCCATTTTCACCCCTTTTTTATGGTTCTCCAAAAAGATAATAGAGTATTTCCAGACTCTGGAGGAATGTAAGGGGAGTTGTCATGGGACTCTACCCGCCTTATGGAACACTATTTTGGGGTACTTTTATCAATTTCCCCCCCTTTTTTATGGTTCTTCCAAAAGTTAACTTTGACTTTTTCTGCCTCTGGAGGAATGTAAGGGGAGTTGTCAGGGGACTCTACCCGCCTTATGGAACACTATTTTGGGGTACTTTTATCCATTTTCACCCCTTTCCTATGGTTCTTCCAAAAGTTAACTTTGACTTTTTCTGCCTCTGGAGGAATGTAAGGGGAGTTGTCAGGGGACTCTACCCTCCTTATGGAACACTATTTTGGGGTACTTTTATCCATTTTCACCCCTTTTTTATGGTTCTCCAAAAAGATAATAGAGTATTTCCAGACTCTGGAGGAATGTAAGGGGAGTTGTCAGGGGACTCTACCCGCCTTATGGAACACTATTTTGGGGTACTTTTATCAATTTCCCCCCCTTTTTTATGGTTCTTCCAAAAGTTAACTTTGACTTTTTCTGCCTCTGGAGGAATGTAAGGGGAGTTGTCAGGGGACTCTACCCGCCTTATGGAACACTATTTTGGGGTACTTTTATCCATTTTCACCCCTTTCCTATGGTTCTTCCAAAAGTTAACTTTGACTTTTTCTGCCTCTGGAGGAATGTAAGGGGAGTTGTCAGGGGACTCTACCCGCCTTATGGAACACTATTTTGGGGTACTTTTATCAATTTCCCCCCCTTTTTTATGGTTCTTCCAAAAGTTAACTTTGACTTTTTCTGCCTCTGGAGGAATGTAAGGGGAGTTGTCAGGGGACTCTACCCGCCTTATGGAACACTATTTTGGGGTACTTTTATCCATTTTCACCCCTTTCCTATGGTTCTTCCAAAAGTTAACTTTGACTTTTTCTGCCTCTGGAGGAATGTAAGGGGAGTTGTCAGGGGACTCTACCCGCCTTATGGAACACTATTTTGGGGTACTTTTATCCATTTTCACCCCTTTTTTATGGTTCTCCGAAAATATAACAGAGTATTTCCAGACTCTGGAGGAATGTAAGGGGAGTTGTCAGGGGACTCTACCCGCCTTATGGAACACTATTTTGGGGTACTTTTATCCATTTTCACCCCTTTCCTGTGGTTCTTCCAAAAGTTAACTTTGACTTTTTCTGCCTCTGGAGGAATGTAAGGGGAGTTGTCAGGGGACTCTACCCGCCTTATGGAACACTATTTTGGGGTACTTTTATCCATTTTCACCCCTTTTTTATGGTTCTCCAAAAAGATAATAGAGTATTTCCAGACTCTGGAGGAATGTAAGGGGAGTTGTCAGGGGACTCTACCCGCCTTATGGAACACTATTTTGGGGTACTTTTATCAATTTCCCCCCCTTTTTTATGGTTCTTCCAAAAGTTAACTTTGACTTTTTCTGCCTCTGGAGGAATGTAAGGGGAGTTGTCAGGGGACTCTACCCGCCTTATGGAACACTATTTTGGGGTACTTTTATCCATTTTCACCCCTTTCCTATGGTTCTTCCAAAAGTTAACTTTGACTTTTTCTGCCTCTGGAGGAATGTAAGGGGAGTTGTCAGGGGACTCTACCCGCCTTATGGAACACTATTTTGGGGTACTTTTATCAATTTTCACCCCTTTCCTATGGTTCTTCCAAAAGTTAACTTTGACTTTTTCTGCCTCTGGAGGAATGTAAGGGGAGTTGTCAGGGGACTCTACCCGCCTTATGGAACACTATTATGGGGTACTTTTATCCATTTTCACCCCTTTTTTATGGTTCTCCAAAAAGATAACAGAGTATTTCCATACTCTGGAGGAATGTAAGGGGAGTTGTCAGGGGACTATACCTGCATTATGAAGCAGTATTTTCGGATACATTTGGCGGCTTTTCATGGTTCTCCCAAAGGTGAACTCAGACTTTTTCCTGATTTCTCACTGATCGAATGGTAAACGCGACCCGCCATCAGAGGGCCTTCTCCCCCGGTCCACGTGCCGGTGCTTTGGCTGTCGGTTCCTCCGAACTGCGGGTTCGACTCTAATGGCCGGGAGGGTGTGCTGTGTGGGGGTAACCCTGCGTGTCTCTTCCCTCCCGGGCCGCCCGATATGAAGCGTGACCGAGACTAACCGTCTGACTCAGGGGTCCCACCACGGGTCCCGCAGCGGGACGGAGGTTCCGGGCAGGAACCTCCCCACCTCCGCCGCGGTGCGCCCGGCAAAAACTCACGTTTCTCGAACCCTCCACTGTTGCATAGCGGCCTTCGTCAGCTGCGGCATTCAGCAATTGGCCTTGCTCCGGGCACCGGTTCCCCCGGGGACCAGTGTTCGGTGGCTTCACATGATATAGGGTCGACCCTACTTCATCACAGGCTACCTGTTTGATCCTGGGTAACAACCATATGTGCTTGTCTGCAAAGAGGGAACTGCCTGGTCCTGCCCTGGTGTTCCTCTACGGCTAGTGTCCAGCCGTCAGCTGTGCTAACGGCAAGTTTGACCCGCCATCGGAGGGCCTTCTCCCCGGGTCCACATGCCGGTGCTTGGCGGTCGGAATAATAATATTTTACAGGGCTCAGGGGTCTGCACTTTGAAGCTCCTGGAGCGGACAGATATATGTGTATTTGCCTGAATGATGGAAATAAACAAAAAATGCTATTTTACAGGACATGACAGATATAGGTGTATTTTCACAGCTTTCTGGAAATACACGAAATGTGATTTTGCAGGGCAACACGCAGCTCATTTTACCCATGTGATGTGGTGCAGTACATTACGGAGCTGTCGTTTAACCAACGTGATCTACCAGGGGCATGAGGTTCTGTAGGGTGTGAACATCTGAGTTTAGTCCGTGGTGGAGTGCTTAAGTCCGGGGGCCCGGGATCTCACGGTGTGCGATGTTATGGAAGTGCGCATGTTAGGGATATATGCTGGAGCTGTGAAGAAGGCCGAATATTGATGCTGGTGTGCGGACAGTACAGCACCACAAAATACACCACCTTTAAGTAAACCAGGGGCATGTGAACACCCTCCATAGGAGGGTGGGTGGGGCTGTGAAGAAGGCCGAATATGGATGCTAGTGGGCGGACAGTAAAGCACCGCAAACTCCACCCCCCCCCCCCTTTAAGGCTCCCATGGGCACGAGGTTCTTGAGGGTGTGATCATCTGGGTTTAGTCCGTGGGGGAGTGCTTAATTTCGGGGTCCCGGGGTCTCACGGTGCGAGGTTATGGAGGTTATTCGAAATTCTCGAAAAAACGGCTAAGTGCCAACGGAGGAGGGGCTCACAAAAACTCAAGTCTTCGGCGCTTCCGGCGGAAGCCCCGGACACATTTTCACCCCCACGTTTCATTTTACAAGGGAGAGGGGCTTCGAGACCTCCCTTCCTCCGTCAAATAAATCTATTTCCAAGATGGCGCCGGGTTGCAAGATGGCGCCGGGTTGTCTGGCAGGCCGTCCATGCATCTCTGTTTTAGTACTAGTGTTTGTTCTGTGTCTGTTTTGCTCAATGACAAGGACCATAGACTCTCTGTTAGTATACAACCGACACGAGCTGCTTAAGATCAAGGAAAATGTGGGCTTTTTTGCGAAGTTTGGCCAGGGTGGACACACCCCCCCTCCCCCCCTTCTATCGGATGTACCTGCACACCTACTGCGGGCCGGGCCCTCGTTACCCCGAAGACGCAGACGCCGAGGCACACGCAGTGGCCGGCTGGTTAGGGTGAAAGAGTGGCTAGCGTGGTCTCCTGAGCTGGCTCAGCACCCTTTTCCCCCGGAATATGGACCTTGTTTTCGCCGCCTGGCCTCCCGACGCCCCCTTGCCATGGTCGGCACCTGGCTGGTACCTGTCGCTGACCCGACTCAAGATCTGCATATCCTGCGCCCCCAGTGGTCTCGCCTCTCCCCCCCTGATGGAGTGAACCACCGCAACCTTCGGTCGCTGGGTCGTGAAACTCACGCGACTGTTGCCCCGGTTCCAACTAAAGGCTCGCTGATAAATGCGAGATCGATCGCAAACAAAACTTTCATCATCCAGGACTTCTTCACGTCACATGCTGTGGATGTGCTTTTTATAACGGAAACCTGGATGTCTGCGGGTGAGTCTGCTGCTTTTGCAGAGCTATTGCCTCTGGAGTGCAGTTTCATTAATTCTCCACGGACCACGGGTCGTGGAGGAGGTATAGCGACTGTCTTTAGGAGCAGTTTATACTGCAAACCCACGCCGTCTAACTCATTCTCCTCCTTTGAACTGAGCCTGTTTGAGCTGGGATGGATTAATCCTGTATTGTGTGCGGTGGTCTACCGACCGCCCAAGTACAACAAATACTTTATAAAGGAGTTCTCTGAACTATTGGCCGGTATCGTGACAAACTATGACAGCGTTTTAATTGTCGGGGATTTTAATGTGCATGTATGTTGCATCTCTAAACCACTAGCTAAAGACTTTCTTGATGTTTTATATGCTTTTGACTTCATACAACATGTCTCTGGCCCCACGCAAGAGCATGGGCACACATTAGACCTAGTCTTATCCCATGGTCTGCCCATTTCAAATGTCAATGTGTGTGAGGCAGCTTTATCAGATCACCTGCCTGTGCTATTTGATTTTATTCTGCCCTGTCATAGTCTTAAATCATGCGCTCCTGTCCGTCACAGTCGTATGATGAAACCTTCCACTGCTGCTAGTTTCTCCCCTGCCTTTGTTAAATTAACACAGTCTGATACTATGTCCGCTGACTCCATGGACACTGAGCTATTAACCTCAGCCTTTCTCTCTTCCTGCACTGGAGCTCTTGACATTGTTGCTCCCCTGAAACTCATGCGCCCCAAAGTTAAATCTGAACCCTGGCTCAATGACGTCACTCGTGCTGCCAGGCGTGAGTGCCGGCAGGCTGAGGGCAGGTGGAAGAAGGACAAGCTTCATGTAACTCGTGACATTTTGAAAGAGAGTTGGAGAAAGTATCAGAGCACTGTAAAAGCTGAAAAGATGAGTTACTTTTCTGATATTATTTCTAGTAATTTAAACAAACCTCGTGTTCTCTTTAAAATAATCGATGCTATATTAAACTCTCCTTTATCCACTTGTATTGATGCTTCAACTGAGATGTGTGAAAAATTCCTCTGCTATTTTATAGACAAGATCTCCACTATTAGAGCCAGTATCTCACCACCCTCTTTTGACCCCTCCATTGACTTCACATGCACTGCTGTCTTCCAGCAGTTTGGACCTGTGTCGTTGTCATCTCTCAGTGACATTGTTGCTAAATTAAAACCCTCATCTTGTCCCACAGACCCAGTCCCTCCTCGACTTTTTAAAGAGGTATGGGACACTATTGGACCTAATGTCCATAACATTATAAATAGCAGCCTAGAGTCCGGTTCTGTGCCAGTTTATTTCAAACAAGCGGTTGTGGCACCCCTGATAAAGAAAACTAATCTGGACACTTCTGTCTTCTCAAATTACAGACCTATCTCGAAGCTTCCTTTTATTTCAAAAATATTGGAGAAAACCGTACTCTTACAGCTGCAGTCTTTTATACATGCACACAATATTTTCGATATTTTTCAATCCGGTTTTAAAGCGCTTCACAGTACTGAGTCTGCCCTTCTAAGAGTGTTCAATGACCTCCTGGTCACTACAGACTCTGGTGACTCTGCCATCCTTATGCTCTTAGACCTCACAGCTGCCTTTGATACGATTGACCACTCCATCCTTATCTCTCGTCTAGAGCACTGTGTGGGGATCAGGGGCGCTGCCTTAGAGTGGTTCAGGTCCTATCTGTCCCAGAGGTCTATCTCTGTTAGGCTTGGTGACTTTACATCCTCTTCTGCCCCCTTATCCTGTGGAGTTCCCCAAGGTTCCATTTTGGGGCCTATTTTATTTTCCTTATACCTTCTCCCCCTTGGACTGATTTTTAGAAAATATGGCGTCTCCTACCACCTTTATGCGGACGACTCCCAATTATATCTACCCCTGAGAAAAAACACTAGCTCTCTGATGCCCCTGGTTGACTGTCTTAATGACATAAAGGCCTGGATGGCGCTAAACTTTTTAAATATAAATGAGAGCAAAACGGAGGTAATTGTGTTTGGACCAAATGGTGATGTCCCTTCCATTGACCTGGGTTCCCTGCAACAGTATGCAAAACCCATGGTCACAAATCTGGGTGTCAAAATCGACAGTGCTTTTAAATTAGATAAACAGATAAACTCCGTGGTTAAATCCAGTTTTTATCACTTGAGGCTCCTGTCCAAAATTAAACCGGTTTTATCCTTTTTAAACTTTGAGCGTGTAATTCATGCCTTTGTTTCAACTCGTTTAGATTATTGTAATGCACTTTATGCCGGCCTAAATAAGACTTCGCTGGCCCGCCTGCAGCTTGTACAAAACGCTGCGGCGCGGCTGCTTACAGGAACCCGCAAGTTTGACCACATCACACCAGTTCTGGCTTCGCTCCACTGGCTTCCTGTCCATTTTAGAGTCCATTTTAAGATTTTATTGTTTGTTTTTAAATCTCTTAATGGGCTGGCCCCAGAGTACATCTCCGACCTCTTACAGCTGTACACCCCCTCAAGGGCTTTGAGGTCGGCTGATCAGCTGCTGCTTGTAGTCCCAAAGACAAAGAAAAAGACCAGGGGAGACCGAGCGTTCTCATCGGTAGCCCCCAGGCTCTGGAACGACCTGCCCCCTCATGTTAAATTGTCGCCCACTCTTGAAGCTTTTAAGTCCCGCCTAAAAACCCACCTCTTTTCCCTCGCTTACCAGTCAGTCTGAGCTATGTCTTACCTATTTGTATGCTTTTACTGTCTGTCCATAGCCTTTATGTGCCTTGTATTTATTCTTATGTGTGCTTTTTTATCTTTTCGTGTAATATTATATTTTATTATAATGTTATGTTCATTGTGAAGCACTTTGGCAAACCCTCTGTTTTTAAACTGTGCTATATAAATAAAGTGGATTGGATTGGATTGGATATTCATCTTTTCCAAGCTACCATCTGCACGAAATCGGAAACCCGGTTTTTGAGAGCACTTAGAAAAAAAACGGCTGTTTCACATCATGGAGGAATGTGTCCGCTACATGAGTGCTTTGGCTCGGATACAATTGTTGCCTGGAGGACCCGAATCATGGTTCTTAACAAACTTCAAGTTTTTGAACGTGCCTCTGGAGGAATACAAGGGGCGTTGTCATGGAATTATGAGACACTATTTCGGATACAATTGTTGCCTGGAGGACCCGAATCATGGTTCTTAACAAACTTTAAGTTTTTGAACGTGCCTCTGGAGGAATTCAAGGAGAGTTGTTATGGAATAATGAGACACTATTTTGGATACAATTGTTGCCTGGAGGACCCGAATCATGGTTCTTAACAAACTTTAAGTTTTTGAACGTGCCTCTGGAGGAATTCAAGGAGAGTTGTTATGGAATAATGAGACACTATTTTGGATACAATTGTTGCCTGGAGGACCCGAATCATGGTTCTTAACAAACTTTAAGTTTTTGAACGTGCCTCTGGAGGAATTCAAGGAGAGTTGTTACGGAATAATGAGACACTATTTCGGATACAATTGTTGCCTGGAGGACCCGAATCATGGTTCTTAACAAACTTTAAGTTTTTGAACGTGCCTCTGGAGGAATTCAAGGAGAGTTGTCACGGAATAATGATGCACTATTTCCGGATACATTTGGCCGGTTTTCATGGTACTCCAAAAAGATAACAGAGTATTTCCAGACTCTGGAGGACTGCAAGGGAAGTTTGATGGGACTCTACCCGCATTATGATGCACTATTTTCGGATACTTTTCCACGCAGTTTTGGCCCCCGCCTTGCCTGGAGGATAGGACCGAGAGATGACAGGGATCTCTGCCCGCCTAACGAGTGCCTAAATGGGACACCTTTCGCACGATGATGCAAATGAACAAAACAATGTTTTGAAAATAAACTGGATAGATTTGACAGGGGTCTTCCTAGTTCGCTGAGTGCAACTTTTCTTCTTTGTCACCCCCGGTTCTATACATTATACTGGGTACACTTCCCGGTACCAAAATGCTCATGCATACAGATAGGATGTTGATCGGTTGTCCGATCTGTAAGACTTCCTACCGGGCCCTGAGCAAGCACTTGCAGAGGCACCATAGTGTGCATAATTTAGTTGAACGAAAAATTCTGCTGTTGTTGGCCAATGGACGTACAAACATTAGGCTCCATCCATGCACCATTGCAGGATGTGAATATAGCGGGACAAGGCTGGACCGGCACTTGGACAGAGACCATGTTGAGCTGTCCCGAGAGGAGATACATCTGGTCGTAAATAAAGTAAAAATGACAGTAGCAACGAAGGAGCTTCATGAACTTCGATTGAAAAACCCTCCAGTTGCGATGATTACCTCTTGGGAGGTGGACTATGAGGGTGATGAGGTCCTGTCACCACCTCCACCCTTGTCCCCAGTGATTTCATGTCACAAACCGGAGTGCATTGAATGGAGGATGGAGGCAAACACCATGAGGAATCAGAGGGACATGTATGCTGCTGGGGTGAAAGCCCTGCGCAGCAAGCTGCAGAAGATGATAAAACACAAGCGACAGAGGAGGAACCAGAGGGCCGAGGACATGCATGGGTTCGATGAGGAGGATGGGGAGGAACAAGAGCGGGTGTTTCTAAAGAAACGACCCCGAACAGAGGCAACACCAAAGAGGCAGTCCAAGTCCAAAGGTCCCTCCTTCAGCAAGTCCCCCATTCCCTCGCGCAGCAAGTCTCCCATTCCCTCGTGCAGCAAGTCCCCCATTGCCTCTCAGACACCTGTATCCAGCTCCTCTGAACCGGCATCCATAGATACAGAGGCCTCGTCAACCTCTCCTCCCATAAATTCCCCCTGGTTCAGCGGCAGGGGCCGGGGGAATATAATGCGGGAAATAACATTCCCACCCATCATGGGTAAGTGTGTTGAATAACAACAACAAATGCAGTTTCTGTAACACACAATGTGTTGTCATTAAAGTACTGTGTTATGTTTCACAGAGGAGTATCTGCAAGGATATCGGGAGCATTACGAGGGCATCGACCCAACAGTGAGGCTCCAAGAAAACGCAGTCTCCAAACTAAGCAGAGTGAAATCGTTCCTAAGCTTCATGGCACACGGTTTCAAACGCCTGTCTGACTGGCTCTTTCTGAGGGATCTGAAGAGGATACGTGGGTGAGTAACGTCAAAAAACTGTCCATGATGTTACCATCATTGTGTGTGTTCTCCACATTGACGCAATACGATGTACTGATGCGTTTTCCTTTGCCAACAGCTGGTCCCGGAGCCTGATAAAGTCAAGCCTACAGGTCACGACCTCTGACTTCTATATCAAAAATATATCACACTTTCTCAAGTACATGGCAGACACACCATGCAAGGGGAGCAGGCTCAACCAATACGACATGATTGTAATCAAACGGGAAGTTGTTGCCATCCTGAAGTCCCTGGTGCTTATCCACCAGATGCAGGTGAAGCGGGACAAGATGGAAGGTCTGCCGAGCCATAAAGACATCATGGCATGTTTGACTGCGGCCAACACTCGCATCCCTCAGCTCCTGGACGTGATGGCCAGCAATCCGACTACCGCAACCCGGCTATTGCTCTATGGGTACATGACCCTCCATTGGAGCTGCATTTATGGCCACCGTCCGGGGGTCTACTCCAACATGACCAACGCCGAGGTCCGAAAGGCGGAGACAACTGGCACTGCCTTTGGCTACCTCATCCACGTGAGTGCTATTACAAAATGTGTTTATTCTGGCAGTGATAAACATGTTGTGCATGATTGATATTTGTATTGACGCTCTCTACCTCTGTCATAACAGGTAAGCAACCACAAGACGGCCAACGTGTTTGGTGAAGCGCAGCTGTACCTCACCATAGAAGAATTCGGATGGATGAAGAGGTGGCTGGAAATCAAGGGGACGCTGACCTGCACCCAGAACCGCTACTTCCTATACACAGCGGGGAAGAACCCGTCGAGGAACCTTGCCTACTTCCTGAGGTTGGCATGGGCTGATGTGGGACTAAACGGTCCCATTAACTTCACCGACCTCCGCACAGTCCACGCAGATAATGCGAAGAGGTTTCAGGACATAGGCAACCGCCAAAGAGTGAGTGATTTCATGTGTCACAACACTGCAACTGCAGACAAATTTTATGCCAATAATCCTTCTTTGAAGGAGGCTGCGGAAATACGGCTGCTCTTCACAGAGTCACTGCAAGCAGCGGCAGCAGCAGCAGCATCAGGGGGGAGTGAAGACAACTTGGGGGACATTGCAATTGACAGCTCTGGAGAGGTGCATAGCCCCACTCCCTACCAAGACTCCCCCGATGCCGAGACGTCAGACGAAGAATTCTACTTAAACTTCAACGCTTGGAGAGTGGCGAAGAGGGAACAGTCAATGGCTGAACACAGTCCCTCAGACATGGGTGAAGAGAGGGTGCCATACTCTGCACCAACTTCACCCGTTACGGACAATGTTACCAGTGCACAAGCCACTGACCAACTTGTAAATATGGAATGTGTTGTTCAACTCAGTCCCCTTGTGCTGGATGAGTGAATAATGTTAGCATGTTATAAAGCGACCATGTCAATGTATATAGTTCTGTAATGCATGTTTATTTATTGTAATAAAGTTTGTTAAAATTACTTACTTGGTCCTCTTTTTTAAAAACTATTACACCCTAGTTGAGTTGGTACCGGATAATGGGAGTGGAGAATGATGAGTTGGTACCGGATAATTGGAGCGGAACAAGTGACAATAGTGAGTAGCATGAGAGGGAAGGTAAAGCAATATGCTGGAAATAAGGGTGTTTTCCCCTTTAAGGTCCCCAGGGGCACGAGGTTCTGGTGGTGTGCATGGAGGGGTGCTCAAGTGTTGGAGGATGTGTAAGGCAGAGGAGGGTAAAAAAAAGTTAAAGTGTGAACCTCCAGCAGGGCAGGTGGGGCTGTGAATAAAGCCGAATATGGATGCTAGTGGGCGGACTGTAAAGCACCACACAATCCACCACCTTTAAGTGTTACCAGGGCCATGAGAACATCCTCCGCAGGAGGGTGGGTGGGGCTGTTAATAAGGATGAATATGGATGCTGGTGGGCGGACTGTAAAGCACCACACAATCCACCACCTTTAAGTGTTACCAGGGCCATGAGAACATCCTCCGCAGGATGGTGGGTGGGGCTGTTAATAAGGATGAATATGGATGCTGGTGGGCGGACTGTAAAGCACCACACAATCCACCACCTTTAAGTGTTACCAGGGCCATGAGAACATCCTCCGCAGGAGGGTGGGTGGGGCTGTTAATAAGGATGAATATGGATGCTGGTGGGCAGACTGTAAAGCACCACACAATCCACCACCTTTAAGTGTTACCAGGGCCATGAGAACATCCTCCGCAGGAGGGTGGGTGGGGCTGTTAATAAGGATGAATATGGATGCTGGTGGGCGGACTGTAAAGCACCGCAAACTACACCCCCCCTTTAAGATTACCAGGGGCACGAGGTTCTTGAGGGTGTGATCATCTGGGTTTAGTCCGTGGGGGAGTGCTTAAGTTCGGGGGCCCGGGGACCCACGGTGCGCGAGGTTATGGTAGTGTGCCTGTCAGGGAGAGATGCTGGAGCACTTTACCCGCCTTGTAAGCCCTTATTCCCGGGTAAAACAATCAATGTATTTCCGCCTGCTTTCCTTCAGCACCTACCTGACAGCCTGTTTGCTCACATCAGGTCGAGATGCTGTAGCTGCTTCGTCCGTGGTTTAGGGCTCTGTGAGCGGCTACAAATAGGTGCTTTTCCGGTATATTTCATGGAAGTCTGAGATAGGCTGTTTGCTCATGTCAGGTCGAGATGCTGGAGCACTTTACCCGCCTTGTAAGCCCTTATTCCCGGGTAAAACAATCAATGTATTTCCGCCTGCTTTCCTTCAGCACCTACCTGACAGCCGGTTTGCTCACATCAGGTCGAGATGCTGTAGGTGCTTCGTCCGTGGTTTAGGGCTCTGTGAGCGGCTACAAATAGGTGCTTTTCCGGTATATTTCATGGAAGTCTGAGATAGGCTGTTTGCTCATGTCAGGTCGAGATGCTGGAGCACTTTACCCGCATTGTAAGCCCTTATTCCGGGGTAAAACAATCAATGTATTTCCGCCTGCTTTCCTTCAGCACCTGACAGTCATTTCAAAGGGTTTTAAATCGTTTTTTCACTTTTAAAAACAGCTTTCTGCCCTGGAAATGATTTCTAACCATTATTACCGTTATGGAGGGGCTGCAGGGAGACTTTACCCGGCTTGTAAGCACTCATTCCGGGGTAATAAGGCCATGTGCATCACTCTGGAGCTCTGCCTGTGAGTGTGGGACCCTGCTTACAGCAGTGAACCTGCTGCCGGGGTTACATGGCAATGATTTCTAACCATTATTACCGTTATGGAGGGGCTGCAGGAAGACTTTACCCGGCTTGTAAGCACTCATTCCGGGGTAATAAAGCCATGTGCCTCACACTGGAGCTCTTTGTAAGCCCTTCTAACCATTATTACCATTATGGAGGGGCTGCAGGAAGACTTTACCCGGCTTGTAAGCACTCATTCCGGGGTAATAAAGCCATGTGCATCACCATGGAGCTCTGCCTGTGAGTGTGGGACCCTGCTTACAGCCGTACTTATGTTCTTGTACATTTCATGAGTCAAATGTGGATGAAATGGACATGTTTCAAGCTGTTTTCCGGGGTTACATGGCAATGATTTCTAACCATTATTACCATTATGGAGGGGCTGCAGGAAGACTTTACCTGGCTTGTAAGCACTCATTCCGGGGTAATAAAGCCATGTGCCTCACACTGGAGCTCTTTGTAAGCCCTTCTAACCATTATTACCATTATGGAGGGGCTGCAGGAAGACTTTACCCGGCTTGTAAGCACTCATTCCGGGGTAATAAAGCCATGTGCATCACCATGGAGCTCTGCCTGTGAGTGTGGGACCCTGCTTACAGCCGTACTTATGTTCTTGTACATTTCATGAGTCAAATGTGGATGAAATGGACATGTTTCAAGCTGTTTTCCGGGGTTACATGGCAATGATTTCTAACCATTATTACCGTTATGGAGGGGCTGCAGGAAGACTTTACCCGGCTTGTAAGCACTCATTCCGGGGTAATAAAGCCATGTGCCTCACACTGGAGCTCTTTGTAAGCCCTTCTAACCATTATTACCGTTATGGAGGGGCTGCAGGAAGACTTTACCCGGCTTGTAAGCACTCATTCCGGGGTAATAAAGCCATGTGCATCACCATGGAGCTCTGCCTGTGAGTGTGGGACCCTGCTTACAGCAGTGAACCTGCTGCCGGGGTTACATGGCAATGATTTCTAACCATTATTACCGTTATGGAGGGGCTGCAGGGAGACTTTACCCGGCTTGTAAGCACTCATTCCGGGGTAATAAAGCCATGTGCATCACCCTGGAGCTCTGCCTGTGAGTGTGGGACCAGTGACTCTGTAAGCAGCAGCCTGTCAACTCTGGGTGGGATTGAGCGAGGTGCTGGATGGAGCTGCTCTCTCTGGGTCACAGCCTGGACATATTCCTGTACATTTCTGAGTCAAATGTGGATGAAATGTTGTTGTAGCTGTTTAGTCTGTGATTTGGGGCTCTGTGTAGGGCCACAGAGAGGTGCTTTTCCCCGGTGTATTTCATGGAAGTCTGAGATAGCCTCTATTTACAATACTTTCCCCCCCCTTTCAAACACGTATTCCTGGGTTGAAAAGTCAGGTGCTGCACCACCTGTGCTCTGGGTCTGTATTCACAACCCTTTCCCCGACATTTCAAACAGTTTCCCGCACGTTTTAAACACTTATTTGTAATGTCCATTTCATGGACACCACTCTATGTATTAATGTCCGTGATATGGACATATTATTCTGTACACGCCAGGGACAATGATGTCCACTCACTGGACATTAAGCCCCCTGGTGCATTTGTCCTGAATTACGCGAGAAACCCCAAAACTTTAACCTTTTATATCTCTGCGGGGAAAGCTCGCCCGTCTCCGGTTCTTTTTCCACGTGGAAGGCCCCTGCACTGGCTATCTATGTAGCACCCCAGCTTATTTTTATTTTGCTCTGGGGCCGAACTGCATGCCTGTACACTTGGAGTACCGCGACCTGTAGTTAATGTCCACACAGTGGCATGCCTGTACACTTGGAGTACCGCGACCTGTAGTTAATGTCCACACAGTGGACACACAAGTCCCTAAGTTAAGGTAGGGAAGGGCAGTTCCATGGATACACTGGTGAGTGAGGAGGGAGACCTTGTATTCAATCCTCAGTTCCACGGGGAGCCAATGTAGTGATTTAAGAATGGGGGTGGTATGATCATATTTGCGCACCCTCATCAGGATCCTAGCAGTGCTGTTCTGGATGTACTGGAGCTTCTGGGTGCTTTTTTTAGGGATCCCGATGAGGAGTGCATTGCAGTAGTCCAGCCTGGAGGAGACAGAGGCGTGGACAAGCTTTTCGGCATCAGACAGAGTCAGTGTGGATACTATATATATATAGTTTGTTGAAATTGCACCTATAACCTCAGGCTGTTTATCATCTGTTTTGCAAAGGCATGTATTTTGACCATTTTCAGAATGTTAATGCATTTCTCTATGCTAAAATAAGGGGGAACATTTGGAGGTGTTATCTATCATGCAATGGTTTTACTCGTCCACGTCACTTGAGATAAAATTGGGATGAATGTGGCTCGTGAACAAAAAAGTGTTTAACAATGCTGCTCTCTGCTCTAACGTTCCACCATTATTAAATAAAAAATGTCTGCTAAAAAAAGGGAGATACATACCACTTTAAAACATAGACCCATTTATTTAGGTGGTAGGTGTATAAAATGATCTGTCAAAAAGAGAGTACAGGAAGCAGTCTGCAAGGCCAAAACTATGCAAGTGGTGGCTCACTTATTAACTGAATACTGAGATAGTGATCTTGAGATGTAGATTTATCTGGAGCTTCTGGTAAAATCTCGTCCAATTATCTATGAGGGAATCAGCGTTGCAACGTTGGCAGATGCAATGATTTTTTGCATTTGAGATTGTGGTTGTCAAGCCTTTGTTTATTTAATATTGCATTGTGTTTATTTGTATATACCTATTTCTGATTAGTATTGTTCTGTTTTAAGCAGTGTTGAATATCTCACATAAGCAAAGTCTGCATCTTCCTCTCAGAGGGCTGGCATTTTATAAACTTGTGTTGTGCACATACAGTCTTTGAAACTATAAATGATATTATTGTCCAAATGAAACATGTGTCTCAGAAACTGTAAAATGTCATGATAAGTCTATGGTTCCCTTTCACAGAGCAATACATAAAGGTCAAGTCTTCCCTGTTGCACATAATTATTTTGTAACATTTGTTTTTTTTTTTCATGGATGTGTCTCATTCTGTTATTTCATGCAAATGAGTATTTCCTTCACTCGCAAAACTCTGTCCACAATGTCTTTTACTTATAAGTAAATCTTGCAGGCGTGAATCGTATAATCCTTGCTAACATCTTGTATTTCTTACCCCAAATAAATCCTATTCATCGACCCTTTCATAGCAGACATTCAGCAAGTTATTGCAGAACACATAAATGACAGTTCCAGCTATTATTGCAATGCAGCAATTAGTAATGCTTTGAGTGACACCTTTGTTTGAAAGGCTGGCTAGAAGTTAATATATATCATTATTTTAAAAATGAAAATGTGTTTAAGAGTTGAGTCAGACATTTTAGTAAAATCTATTTTTGTGTGTATGTGCAGCAGCGTGGCTCGGACCCTCCAGCCCTGTCAAACAGAGACAAAGACACAAAGAGAGGGAGGAACTCTCCGGGCTCAGAGAAGACAAATGTGACCTGGAAGAGATGACGAGAAGAATGTCGTCCTGACAGAAGAGCACCTTTGCAAGATAAAGACTCCAAATCAAAGCGAGAAATACCTGAAAATCAGCCCTCAGTGAAAGTAAAAATAGTTTCTGGTGTCATATTTAGCTGTAATGTGTGGGTGGGACTGACAGGAAGATTTCTCACTGAGGCCTCCTACTGTTCAATAATTACACTGCCATTATCTCAGCAGTAGTTTCAGCACTTATTCTTTATAATTAAAGCATTTTATGAGCCCCCCTTAAATAATGGAAATTATTGAAATGCTTGACATTATAATTATAACCCTAACCCTTATGAAAAAGGAAGGGGGCTATCACATGACTGGGGAGAGAAATGTGCTACCTCACTGTTTAACCCATACAATGAATATGTTCATTAAAACAGCTTTTAAACCCTCTACTGTATATCAAAGCGATAAAGCACCATCAAACTGTCTTAAATGGTATTAAATAAAATACATAAACCTGTACCTAACACATACTTGAGCGTAACAGTGATTGGTGTATGTGCTCACATTATAGACATGAACAGACAAGTGAATAGCAAGTTATTTTATTTAGTTTTCAACATTCTGGCACATGTGTGTTAAGAGTCTTGATTGGCACCAGAGAGAAGACAGAACAATAAAAAAAAGGGCTGTGAACCAGTGGGAGAAGTGAAGAAAACAAACTGGTAATTTCTTTAGGGATTGGCTGCCAGAATCTCTTCAAACCAGGAGTGGAACTCACACAGTTTGATGTACACCCCGGGGTAGTTTGGCTCGGCACATGCCTGACCCCATGACACCAGGCCGTGCACCTCTCTGTCACACACCAGAGGGCTGCCAGAGTCACCCTCTTGCCGCTGTTGCCGCTGTTGCCGCTGTTGCAGCTGTCGCCGCTGTCGCAGCTGTTGCCGCTGTCGCCGCTGTCGCAGCTGTTGCCGCTGTCGCCGCTGTCGCAGCTGTGGCCGCTGTGGCCGCTGTTGCCGCTGTCGCAGCTGTTGCCGCTGTTGCCGCTGTCGCCGCTGTCGCAGCTGTGGCCGCTGTCGCAGCTGTTGCCGCTGTCGCAGCTGTTGCCGCTGTCGCAGCTGTGGCCGCTGTGGCCGCTGTTGCAGCTGTTGCAGCTGTGGCCGCTGTGGCCGCTGTGGCAGCTGTTGCAGCTGTTGCAGCTGTTGCAGCTGTGGCCGCTGTGGCCGCTGTTGCCGCTGTGGCCGCTGTTGCCGCTGTTGCCGCTGTGGCCGCTGTTGCCGCTGTGGCCGCTGTTGCCGCTGTTGCCGCTGTTGCCGCTGTGGCCGCTGTTGCCGCTGTGGCAGCAAAAATCAATGCAGGTGTTGCAGGTGTTGCCGCTGTTGCAGGTGTTGCAGCTGTGGCAGCAAAAATCAATGCAGGTGTTGCAGCTGTTGCAGGTGTTGCAGCTGTTGCAGCAAAAATCAATGCAGGTGTTGCCGCTGTTGCCGCTGTCGCAGCTGTTGCCGCTGTCGCCGCTGTCGCAGCTGTGGCCGCTGTTGCCGCTGTTGCAGCTGTTGCAGCTGTGGCCGCTGTAGCAGCTGTGGCCGCAGTGGCCGCTGTTGCAGCTGTGGCCGCTGTTGCCGCTGTTGCCGCTGTTGCCGCTGTCGCAGCTGTTGCAGCTGTTGCAGCTGTGGCCGCTGTGGCCGCTGTTGCCGCTGTGGCCGCTGTTGCCGCTGTTGCAGCTGTTGCCGCTGTGGCGGCAAAAATCAATGCAGGTGTTGCAGCTGTTGCCGCTGTTGCAGGTGTTGCTGCGGTTGCAGCAAAAATCAATGCAGGTGTTGCAGCTGTTGCAGGTGTTGCAGCAAAAATCAATGCAGGTGTTGCCGCTGTTGCAGCTGTGGCCGCTGTTGCAGCTGTGGCCGCCGTTGCCGCTGTGGCCGCTGTTGCCGCTGTTGCAGCTGTTGCCGCTGTTGCAGCTGTTGCCGCTGTGGCAGCAAAAATCAATGCAGGTGTTGCAGCTGTTGCCGCTGTTGCAGGTGTTGCAGGTGTTGCCGCTGTTGCAGGTGTTGCAGCTGTGGCAGCAAAAATCAATGCAGGTGTTGCAGCTGTTGCAGGTGTTGCAGCTGTTGCAGCTGGTGCAGCTGATGCAGCTGTCTCACACACACACAGACACACACACACACACACAAACAGAGAAAGAGATACATTTGTGTTTTAAAGTTATCTTCAACCACAACCATTCTTTTTTTTTATGTAATATATTACACTACAGTATGTTTTCTATGTACTGTTTACTGTTTGTGTATATTTGTGAATGTGTGTATTATAGTGTTTATTGCGTTGACTAAAACTATGACGAAATAAGTTCTCCAACAACTTTTTTTTCTATGACTAAGACAAGACGATGACGAGACGGCATCGACGTCAGTAAATAATAACTGTAACGAAATCAACATGCAATATCGTTGACGCAAAGTGACGAGACGAAAATGTAGTTTACTAAATAAAAACTTTGACAAAATCTCTCTTTACTTTCGTTGACGAAAAAGGAGGAGACGAAATATTATCAAAGATAACGTTACATCTGATAGTCAGTTTTTCTCCCAGCAGTTCCATTTCCGGTGCTGCGGCTGGTCAGCAGTTGTGTGTAGTGATGGGAATTCCGTCTCTTTTTAGTGAGCCGGATCATTTGGCTCGGCTCACCAAGAAGAGCCGGCTCTTTCGGCTACCAAACGGCTGTTCATTTGACCACATATAAACCTTTTATAATTTAATCAAATGTAGCCCTGTTTTGACAAATTATTTATATGTGAGCACATATATCACTTAAATTATTCAATACATTCTTTGTAATGAAGTATTCAAAACTAAAAATTACATTTTTAATATAAATGATTTGCTGTGGCCAATTGTTTTCACTGCATTTACAGACCCTTGTAACTCTCTGATACCACCGAATGAATGCACTGACTTGCTTGTAGAACCACGCTACACAAAGCAGATAGCAACACCTATAAAAACTTTAGCATAGACATTTTAAAAAGGACAGCTACTGTATCGACATTTTAAAATTGTATTTAAAGAAAAAGCCAGCAGGGATCTATTTCAGTATTAACCAAAAAGTCAGCAACAGCTGAAGATAAAGATAATCATAAATAAAAATAACATAGTGAAAATAAATATATTGCAATGCTCAAAACAGCAGCATCCAACCGTCTCTAATTCATGGATATGACATGTCACTGCATGCATGCAGCATCCGTAGCGCCGAGATCATCATATCTTGCTGTCTAATATTCAGACTAAATCTTGACTAAAATAGTTACTGTTTTCTTTGACTAAAATAAGACTAAAATGCTCAGACTTTTAGTCGACTAAAACTTGACTAAATAAAAACAGAATGAAGGTGAGGTGACTAAATATGACTAAAACTAACAAGGACATTTGATACTAAGACTAAATAAAAAAATAGATGACAAAATTAACACTATTGTATTACTGTGTATTTACCAGCAGCTCCGATCAGCAGCAGCAGAGCCAGGAGTTTCATGGTGTCAGGTGAATGTTCAGAATACTCCTGGACACACACCTCGGCTCAAATTTATATCCCAGCAGTCCCACAGTGCTCGTCCCCCTCACCTGACCGCCCCCCCGCCTCTTCCTCTCCTCTCCCCCCTATTTCTCTTGACCCAATCTGTGTCCTCACAGTCTTGGCACTCAGTTTCAAACCAAATGTACTTTCTTATCACACTCCTCGTTTTGTGTTTGCCCACTTCGGCCCAATCGTAGCGCAACACCCCGTGGTTATGTCATCTGTGCACCTTATTTAAAATGTGGACCAAGGTGTTACGGCTGGAGGGCAAGGTACGCAGGACCCAAATGCAGAAAATAGGTTTGAAAGCAGGAATCCTTTATTTCCAGAACTAGGCCAGGCAAACAAAGTCAAAACTAGGCAAGGCAAAAAACATAAAGTCACTCAGAACATAAATCCTTCCAACAACGTTAAGTATCTCACCATGACAGACAGAAAAACCAGAACTTAAATGCACACAAAACTAATCACATGAACAAGACACAGGTGGGGAGGAAGGAGAAAACGCAGGGGCACAAGGTGAACACTATCGGGTAATCAAGCAGGATGGAACACAGAGACAGGAAGCAACAGACAAGATGGGGGGTGAACACTTTTCAAAATAAAACAGGAAACAAGGGACAGATCTAGACAGGACAAAATCAAACAGCTCCGGAGGACGGGCAGGAAGGCGGCGTAGGGCGCGATGAGGCCCCTCCGGGGTCAGCTGGATCGCAGGAGCTGGTGGGACCCCCGGCGGAGCAGGAACCGGAGCCGGCGGGACAGGTGTAGACGGGACCCCAGACGGAACATGGGCCGGTATCAGGACAAGGAGTTGACACAACTTGGCAGGATCCCCGGCAGAACAGTAGTCGGCGGGACCCCCAACGGGACAGGACATCGTGTTGGCAGCACCCCCATTGGAAGCCCCAAGTTTAAGCAGACCACCATGCTTAGCTACTTCCGGTAAAAAGATTATAAAACCTTTATGAAATAAAAAATGAAGAAAAACAACTTGATAAAATATTATTATTATGGCCTTCCATAGCTTTAAATCATAATATAACCAAAGCCTTTAATAAACCATTGAGTATTGATTGAACAGTAGTTTCTTAACTGCTGTTAATTCATCTACCTCGGATGCAACAGACCACCATAGCTACTGGCGCAAAAACCTATACAACCTTTATGAAATAAAACATGTACCAAGAGGAAAAAAGATAACAGTAAGCAATCATCTAATGCTTAAGACTGTCTCATAAGAATGTATTTGAGAGCAAACGTGATGTATACAGTTTGCTTGAGGACTAACAGAATATTGTAGCTCACCCTATGATGAGAGGAAACATTAAAGCACATTTCCCTACCGTTCAAAAGGATTCGCCAAGCTTTTATAATGGCTGCTGGATCCTTTCCCTCAGTTAGGAACCATCCTAAAAAGTGAGTGAAGCCAGTATAATGTTGGCAATGCACTTGATGGCTACATACTGCATGAAATGACCATATAGTATTCAAAATCCAAAGCCAAACATGTCCTAGCTAGTTATGGTTACTGTAGTATTATAGCACTTATGGCAGATTATTTAAAACTAATAGATGGTGATGTTGGCCATTTAAGGTAAACATATTTACAGAAAACATGTAATTTGATAAATCAAGCTGGAAAAGTGTGACGCTATATACAGTACAATCAATAATACAAGTTTCTGATAGTCTGGAGTCACTAATACATCGGTGCATTTAAACACATGATATAAGGCTGAATTGGGGTGTTTTTTGTGTTACTCCTAATCATTTTGCCTCGCTCTTATCTGCAGTGTTCAACCCATTTTACCTCCGAGTGTGTGGAAGTCCCCATCCTTTCTCACAAGGACTGCGATGGCTCCTACCCCGGCCTGATCACTGACCGCATGGTGTGCGCTGGATATCTGGAGAGAGGCAAGGATGCTTGTCAGGTGTTTTCAAACAATTACACGGCACATACAATGAGGTTATATTGAATGAGGTGGAGGGAATAAAGTGATGTCTCTCTCCTGCTCAGGGTGACTCTGGTGGTCCTCTGGTGTGTAACGGAGAGCTGCAGGGTGTCGTGTCCTGGGGCCAGGGCTGCGCTCAACACAACTACCCGGGCGTTTACACCAAAGTCTGCTCTCTGATGCCCTGGATCAACGATATTCTCTCCACATACTCCTAGGCTATGATCTCCCATCACAGAACTACAGGAGAGGGGAAATCAGAGGGAGATTGAAATCGAAGGAGACAGGAGGCGGCGGTGTGAAGTGTCGAAGAGAGAGGCAGCGGAAGAGAGGCTGAAAGTGAGACACAAGGAGAAGCCGAGGGAGAAAGAAAACAACATGTGAGATGTGAGATTTCAAGGCTCAATCAATAAAATGTTTTTACATTTTTTGATGCAACAGTGTGTTTATTGTTGTCTATCTGCTCCCAGTGTAGATGTATTGTTTTATGAGTACTGGATTTCAATTCAGGGGTGACATTTACAACAACAAAAAAATTATAAACCACAGTCAAACAAGAACAGCTAATGTCAATAAACAGAAACATTTCACAAAATTGCATTAGCTTGAGGGCAAATGAAGTGGCAACCCTTGGTTTTGAAAAGATAAGCTAAAAAAAGTCTATTAAATGTTCATTATCTCAATTTGTTTTAAAGATTTTCCTAACGAGTTTGTAGTTTCAAAACACATTTTTAATGTACAGCAAGATGTTCCAATAAAGGACATGCATGGTTTCCTCTCCTTAGACCTTAATCCCTTTTACAGTGTTTTGTTGAGTTAATTAAGGTGTATTGTAAATGTCTTGTTTCAGTGTTGGGTTATACTTAGCTTCAGCCTCTCGTGTCATATCTGCTTCCAAAAAAACTACATGTCAATAGTCCAAATGCCAAAGTCAAGGCTTATTCTGCAATCCACTGACTTCACAGTGATTATGTCCAATTCTTATCTAAAGTGTATTGTGCTTTTCCTTAAACACACATTGCCAAACAATCTCTCAATAAGATTTCCATCAAAATAAGACACACAAACTGTAGCTTTTACCAGTTAACCTCTGCATAGATACGGGCAATCTGAGAAGTCTTGTCAACTACAAACATTGACATTAGTTGAAAGACCACTGTTTTGGTCAAAATTAGATTAAGTACCTGATAAGAGAGTGATTTATGACCCCCATAAACCTTAGTCCCACCTCCAAATCCCTTTGATGTGGCACCTGTCATAGTGTCCTTAGTAGGTCATTATAGTCAACGATGAAACCATTATAGTCAATGATAATAGTATGACTTGTTTAGCTGTTTATTGTTTTATTGCCCTCCTCATAAAGGACGTTGCTCAATAGGGGGTGATAAGACTATTGCCCCTTTGATGTGACACCTGTTGTAGTATCACCCTAGTAAGCCATTATAGTCAATGATGATAGTATGACTTCTTTTGGTCACCTGTTGTGGTTGTAATGCCTTCTATAAGGACGTTGCTCAATAGGGGGTGATAAGACTATTGCCCCTTTGATGTGACACCTGTTGTAGTATCACCCTAGTAAGCCATAGTAGTCAATGATGATAGTATGACTTGTTTCGGTCACCTGTTGTGGTTGTAATGCCCTCTATAAGTTAATGTTCTTTAATAGTGGGTTAATATTACTTATTTACTCTTTTGTGGTAATATAAGGTTATATGACATAGTATGTCTTTTGAAGTTGTATAGTTAGGTAATAATACTTTGACCTTGTTTGTGTTAATATGGGGTTCAAAGGGTAATCTTTGCTAGTTTATTTAAAACAAATCGTTTCCCTTCTCCCCCTTTTTTTTCTTCCTCCACCCATGCTGTCCCTCCCACCCTGTTGCACCTACGTCTGAGCCCTAAACCCTCACACACCTCCTCACACCCCCCCCTCCCACCCTGCTGCACCTATGAACACAGAGGGGGGGGCTTTGAGTTTTTACCTGTGACTATGTCTCTGAAAGGTGTCCACAGTGTTGTTTTTATAAAAAATAAGTCATCTTTCCAGATAATCTAATTCCTTTCTCGCAGTAAGGATAAGAATAATTGACAGAGAGGCTGTAAAAATCCCCTTTACTTAAATTGAACAACTCACCCTATACTCTTAACAAACCTTTTTGAGATAACAGGGTCTCCACTATTAGACCTCAGGGTTGCTCACACACAAGACAAGTGCCTGTTTTAAGTTTAGCTTAGAAAATATATTACTTTACAATAGCATCTAAAGCAGGCAGCTATAGGGGCTAGAGGAAGTATTTTCTCTCAATAAAGCTGATAAGATTTTATTCTGTAGCAATGAAGTGTAAAGTGAAGGTTCCCCTTAAAAACTCCAGCAGACAGACAGAGGAAGAATCTATTTCGTGCAGACCTGAACATGACAGAGAACGATAAGGAGGGGGGTTCATTTCTTTACAAGTCCCAGTTTACCCCTTTACTCTTATCAATGTGTTTGAGATAACTATGAGGGGCCGTGTACGCCAAAATTCAAACTAACCTCGCGCACACACTACTGAAAACATCTGGCCTTGCTCACACACTACTGAAATACTCTCACATTCACTACTGAACACCTCACACACACACACAAAACTGAAAGTTAAACCTCACACACATACTACTGAAAATTAACCTCACACACACGCAACTGCAAATTAACCTCACACACACACTATTGAAATCTTCTTACATTCACGACTGAACACCTCACACACACACACACACACACACACACACACACACACACACACACACACACACACACACACACACACACACACACACACACACACACACACACACACACACACACACACACACACACACACACACACTACTGAACACATCTGGCCTTGCACACACACTACTGAAATACTCTCACATTCACTACTGAACACCTCACACACAAACAACTGAAAATTAACCTCACACACACACACACACTCCGCAAAACATTTTACTTAATGATTCTCAGTAGCGAATGTGCATGTGTTTCACCTATGTGTGTGAGGGTGATTCTTGCTGTAACGGAAGTCATTGTAATGAAACGGAAGTAACAAAGAACAATGCTGCAGTAATACAGTAGGTGGCGATAATTCTCGTCTACTCCGTTTGGAAGTCGCCATTAAAGGAGAAGAATGAAACAGAAGGTCCAATTCAGCATGGATTTATAGAGGAACAGCACCGCAGCCGTAGGCTGGACCCTGAACCGAGCAGTCTACAAACTGAGACGGTCTGGTCTATGGAGGTGTTCTTGTTTACATCACCTGGCGCAGCTCGTGAGGTGGTCTAGCAACCCGCTAGCAACATGCACAGCTGCAATAAGCTAATAAGCTAATTAAACCGAAATCGAGCCAGAACCTTTTCTTTTTTGTTTTACCATTTATTGAAGTGATTGACATTTCAGGCTGAGAGGACAATGGCCAGTTAAATAAGGTTGATTAAGCTTAAGCATATCCCTTTTACAGTGTTTTATTTAGTTAATTAAGGTGTATTGTAAAATGTCTTGTTTCAGTGTTGGGTTATACTTAGCTTCAGCCTCTCGTATCATATCTGCTTCCAAAAAAACGACATGTCAATAGTCCAAATGCCAAAGTCAAGTCTTATTCTGCAATCCACTGACTTCACAGTGATTATGTCCAATTCTTATCTAAAGTGTATTGTGCTTTTCCTTAAACACACATTGCCAAACAATCTCTCAATAAGATTTCCATCAAAATAATACACACAAACTGTAGCTTTTACCAGTTAACCTCTGCATAGATACGGGCAATCTGAGAAGTCTTGTCAACTACAAACATTGACATTAGTTGAAAGACCACTGTTTTGGTCAAAATTAGATTAAGTACCTGATAAGAGAGTGATTTATGACCCCCATAAACCTTAGTCCCACCTCCAAATCCCTTTGATGTGGCACCTGTCATAGTGTCCTTAGTAGGTCATTATAGTCAACGATGAAACCATTATAGTCAATGATAATAGTATGACTTGTTTAGCTGTTTATTGTTTTATTGCCCTCCTCATAAAGGACGTTGCTCAATAGGGGGTGATAAGACTATTGCCCCTTTGATGTGACACCTGTTGTAGTATCACCCTAGTAAGCCATTATAGTCAATGATGATAGTATGACTTCTTTTGGTCACCTGTTGTGGTTGTAATGCCTTCTATAAGGACGTTGCTGAATAGGGGGTGATAAGACTATTGCCCCTTTGATGTGACACCTGTTGTAGTATCACCCTAGTAAGCCATTATAGTCAATGATGATAGTATGACTTGTTTCGGTCACCTCTTGTGGTTGTAATGCCCTCTATAAGGTAATGTTCTTTAATAGTGGGTTAATATTACTTATTTACTCTTTTGTGGTAATATAAGGTTATATGACATAGTATGTATTTTGAAGTTGTATAGTTAGGTAATAATACTATGACCTTGTTTGTGTTAATATGGGGTTCAAAGGGTAATCTTTGCTAGTTTATTTAAAACAAATCGTTTCCCTTCTCCCCCTTTTTTTTTCTTCCTCCACCCATGCTGTCCCTCCCACCCTGCTGCACCTACGTCTGAGCCCTAAACCCTCACACACCTCCTCACACACCCCCCTCCCACCCTGCTGCACCTACGTCAGAGCCCTAAACCCTCACACACCCCCCTCACACTCTCCCCCTCCCACCCTGCTGCACCTATGAACACAGAGGGGGGTGCTTTGAGTTTTTACCTGTGACTATGTCTCTGAAAGGTGTCCACAGTGTTGTTTTTATAAAAAATAAGTCATCTTTCCAGATAATCTAATTCCTTTCTCGCAGTAAGGATAAGAATAATTGACAGAGAGGCTGTACAAATCCCCGTACTAGCGAAAGCCCTTTACTTAAATGTAACAAATCACCCAATACTCTTAACAAACGTTTTTGAGATAACAGGGTCTCCACTATTAGACCTCAGGGTTGCTCACACACAAGACTAGTGCCTGTTTTAAGTTTAGCTTAGAAAATATATTACTTTACAATAGCATCTAAAGCAGGCAGCTATAGGGGCTAGAGGAAGTATTTTCTCTCAATAAAGCTGATAAGATTATATTGTGTAGCAATGAAGTGTAAAGTGAAGGTTCCCCTTAAAAACTCCAGCAGACAGACAGAGGAAGAATCTATTTCGTGCAGACCTGAACATGACAGAGAACGATAAGGAGGGGGGTTAATTTCTTTACAAGTCCCAGTTTACTACCCCTTTACTCTTATCAATGTGTTTGAGATAACTATGAGGGGCCGTGTACGCCAAAATTCAAACTAACCTCGCGCACACACTACTGAAAACATCTGGCCTTGCTCACACACGACTGAAATACTCTCACATTCACTACTGAACACCTCACACACACACACACAAAACTGAAAGTTAAACCTCACACACATACTACTGAAAATTAACCTCACACACACGCAACTGCAAATGAACCTCACACACACACTATTGAAATCTTCTTACATTCACGACTGAACACCTCACACACACACACACACACACACACACACACACACACACACACACACACACACACACACACACACACACACACACACACACACACACACTACTGAACACATCTGGCCTTGCACACACACGACTTAAAACATCTGGCCTTGCACACACACTACTGAAATACTCTCACATTCACTACTGAACACCTCACACACACACAACTGAAAATTAACCTCACACACACACACACTCCGCAAAACATTTCATTTAATTTCATTTCAAACCTTTATTTAGACAATAGGTCCCTTGAGATCATGGATCTCTTTTACAAGGGAGACCTGCATCAATTTAGTTCCACATGAAACATAAAAACAACATAAAAACAACAATAGAGGTCATCATATTTACATATTCACCAACACTTACAAACACCCATAGTGTCAGAAAGCATCTCGTGCAGACGTGCCTTAAAAACATTCAGAGAAATAAAATTGCTCAATTTCAATTTGGACTGTAGGCTGTTCCAAGCAAGTGGAGCTGCGCACATAAAAGCTGTCTTATCCAAGACAGTCCTTACTCTTGGTACATCTAACAAGACTACATCCTGGGACCTCAGACAATAGCTGCTTGCAACTTTCTGCTTTACCAGAGAACAGATGTAATACGGGAGTTTGCCCAACATAGCTTTATAAATAAAAGTGTACCAGTGACTGAGTCTCCGTACAGAGAGTGATGGTAAACCTGCCTTGGCATACAGTGTACAGTGATGTGTAAGCGCTTTACAATTTGTGACAAATCTCAGAGCACTGTGATACGCAGCATCCAATTTGCTCAGGTAATTGGCAGGTGCATTCTTATACAACAAATCACCATAGTCCAGCACAGGTAAAAAGGTCACAGTGACTAGCCTTTTCCTGGCCTCAAGCGAGAAACAGGACTTGTTTCTGAAAAAGAACCCTAGCCTAACCCTCAGTTTTTTAAGCAGGTTATTGACATGAAGTTTAAAAGAGAGACAATCATCAAGCCAGATACCAAGGTATTTATAACAGGCAACAACTTCAAGTGTTGTTCCTTGCGTAGTTACAATGTCTAAAACAGGCTCTGGTGTCTTTTTTGCTTTTGAAAAGAGCATTACCTTGGTTTTATCCACATTTAAAAGAAGCTTTAATTCAGAGAGCTGAGTCTGAATAATGTTAAAAACAGCCTGTAATTTAACACCAGCCTCTTTAATGGAGGGACCTGCACAATACATCACAGTATCATCCGCATAAAAATGTAAAGTAGCTTCATCCACATTATCACCTACGCTGTTAATATATATGGAGAATAAAAGTGTTCCTAAAACTACACCATTAGAAATGTTTAACCACTCAGAAGACAGTTCATCAAAATGAACACATTGGGACCTTTCAGAGAGGTAGTTCACAAACCACCCCACTGCATGGCTGGATATGCCAATACTGACCAGCCTCTGCTTCAAAATGCGATGATCAACGGTGTCAAACGCTTTGGAAAGGTCAATAAACAGAGCTGCACAACTCTGCTTATTATCTAAAAAACTAGTAATGTCATTTACCTCTTTCATTGTCGCAGTGATGGTGCTGTATTTCTTTCTGAATCCTGACTGATGTTCAGACACGATGTCATTTATACATAAAAACACCTTTACTTGTTCACTCACAAGTCGTTCGAGCACCTTAGCCAGAACTGACAATTTAGAGATTGGCCTATAGTTATTTAAAATAGTTGCCTCCCCTCCTTTCAGTAAAGGCAAGACATAAGCAGACTTCCATACTTTTGGAATTGTATTTGTGCTGAGGGTGAGGTTAAAAAGAGAAGTAAGAGGTGGAGCAATCAAATCTGCAGCTATCTTTAAAAAGAAAGGTTCTAAGTTGTCCGGGCCAGCCGGTTTCCTAGGATCTAACTTGAATAATGCTTCATGAACAATACCAATAGTTAAAGGAGTAAAACTGAAAGGGTTTTCCAGACCACATTGTTCAGAGTCAAGGATTGGAGCGTTCACAGAAGCAGAAGTACAGTCAGTGACAGAATCAAACAGAGAGCCACAAGACACAAAATGCTTATTAAAGCAATTTAGCATAGTAGCCCTGTCTGATATAATGCCAGATGCTGTGGTGAGGCACGGAGGTAGCTCATTTGGGATATCACCAGTGGAAATCGATTTTATGGCTTTCCAAAATTTCCTAGGATTATTCAAGTTTTCTGTGGTTACTGACAAATAGTACTTTGATTTAGCACTTTTTATTTGAGATGTGAAGCTATTTCTTAGCTGCCTAAAGCGTAGCCATTCTACCTCTGAGCCTGATTTCCTAGCCTTAGCGCAAGCATTATTTCTCTCATGAAGTAGATTGGACAGCTCAGCAGAAAACCAGGGATTGTTTCCTCCCTTCACTCTAAATTTACGCAGAGGTGCATGTCTATCTATAATTTTCATAAAACCAAGATAAAAATAAGACCATGCAGTTTCTACATCAGCACACAGATTGATTTTACCCCAATCAAAATCAAACAGATCATGTAAAAAACCCTGCTCCACAAAGTGTTTTTTGTCTCTCTTTGTGATGATACGTGGTTTAACCTTTTGGACCTTAGTGTCCCTAACTGTGGCTACAACACAGTGGTCACTCACATCATTAGCAAATACTCCCACAGATGAGTATTTATGTGGAACATTTGTTAAAATTAGATCAATTAAGGAGGATTTATTTGGGGACTTAATATTTGGGCGAGTAGGACTGTCTATAATCTGGGTAAAATTCAAAGAGGTACACAGGTTTTTAAAATCCTCTGACACAGAAGTTAACCAGTCCCAATTAAAATCACCAAGCAGCACTATTTCCTTGTAGGAAAGTTGTGATAACAGTTTTGCCAATGACGATAAAGAGTCCTTGACAGCCGAGGGGGCCCTGTAGCAGCCCACCACCATGACCTGTTGACCCTTTGTTACCTCAATATTCACGGCAAAAAATTCTAGCTGTTTACTAACAGATTTGGAAACCATATTAGTTACACAAAACTTATTTTTCACATAAATGGCAACGCCACCACCTTTTTTAGGCCGGTCAGTACGATATACATTGTAACCATTTATGTAAATGTCAGAGGCCAAAATGGATTTATCTAGCCACGTTTCTGATAGGACAATGACATCAGCATCAGTCGAACTCGCCCAAATACGGACAAAATCTAATTTAGGTAACAGACTACGTACATTTAAATGAATTAAACCTAGCCCAGATCTAGATATAAAATCAGCAGGAGTAGCTATTTGACTAATACTGCTAGGTGGACCTGGATTTGGCTGTACATTTCCTGATAGTAACAACAATAAAAATACCAAGCACCTTTTCCTCTTAATCAACACACATACATTGTCAGCTGTTCTAGAGTCACCAGCAAACTTCGCGAAAGTGAGATTAGAGTTTAAAAAACAATTTTGAAGGACCATCGTGGCAGGCATGTGAGAAAGACAAACATTTTCCGAAATGAATGTCCGCGATAGTGCAACCAGCAATTGTTTGTGCAACACCTCCGAAACTGTACAGGGGATGTCCACTGCGGGCGGCAGAACATACCCGAATCCAGTAGATTATTCAGGATGACTAGCGATCTTCTCCTTGTCCAGCACAGCCAAAAAAAGGCACAGCAGAAACACGACACCCGCCATTCTCCCAGACCAGCACAACAGTATCCACGCTGTTCCCGGAGCAAGAACCACGCCAGGACAGCAGCAAGAACCAGGCAAGGAGGCAGCAGCGTAGCAACTCTCCAGGTTTCTCCGCAGTATCTCAGATCAGGCCTTCGCACCCGTAGAAGCAGAAACAGCCAGGAGCAGGCCTTCACACCGGAACCAAGACAGGTGGATGGCACCAGAGCAGGCCTCCGATCCAGCAGAACACGGGCCCTCCTCCGTGACAATCCTCCTCCGCTCCCAGCACACGACAAGCGAACACGAGCCCTCACAACGCCTCCACAAACCGCCTCCACAAACCTCCGGTCCGAAGCAGCGACGAGCGAGCAGGCAGCGACGAGCGAGCAGGTGTGTGACGAGCAAGCAGGACATGGTAAAATGTTTCTCAAAAACATTTTACTGAAAGATTCCCAGTAGGGAATGTTCATGTGTTTCACCTATGTGTGTGAGGGGGATTCTTGCTGTAACGGAAGTCATTGTAATGAAACGGAAGTAACAAAGAACAATGCTGCAGTAATACAGTAGGTGGCGATAATTCTCGTCTACTCTATTTGGAAGTCGCCATTAGAGAAGAAGGTCCATTTCAGCATGGATTTATAGAGGAACAGCACCGCAGCCGTAGGCTGGACCCTGAACCGAGCAGTCTACAAACTGAGACGGTCTGTTCTATGGAGGTGTTCTTGTTTACATCACCTGGCGCAGCTCGTGAGGTGGTCTAGCAACCCGCTAGCAACATGCACAGCTGCAATAAGCTAACAATAATTCAACCGAAATCGAGCCAGAACCTTTTCTTTTTTGTTTTACCATTTATTGAAGTGATTGACATTTCAGGCTGAGAGGACAATGGTCCAGTTAAATAAGTTTGATTAAGCTTAAGCATATCCCTTTTACAGTGTGTTATTTAGTTAGTTAAGGTGTATTGTAAAATGTCTTGTTTCAGTGTTGGGTTATACTTAGCTTCAGCCTCTCGTGTCATATCTGCTTCCAAAAAAACGACTTGTCAATAGTCCAAATGCCAAACTCAAGGCTTATTCTGCAATCCACTAACTTCACAGTGATTATGTCCAATTCTTATCTAAAGTGTATTGTGCTTTTGCTTAAACACACATTGCCAAACAATCTCTCAATAAGATTTCCATCAAAATAAGACACACAAACTGTAGCTTTTACCAGTTAACCTCTGCATAGATACGGGCAATCTGAGAAGTCTTGTCAACTACAAACATTGACATTAGTTGAAAGACCACTGTTTTGGTCAAAATTAGATTAAGTACCTGATAAGAGAGTGATTTATGACCCCCATAAACCTTAGTCCCACCTCCAAATCCTTTGGAGGTGGCACCTGTCACTCTGACATCTCTGACCTTTGACCCTGTTATCTTTTATGACTTGTTTGTTTATTGTTTTATTGCCCCCTCATAAAGGATGTTGCTCAATAGTGGGGTGATACGACTTTATTGCCCCTTTGATGTGAAACCATTTATAGTGTCCTTAGTAGGTCATTATAGTCAACGATGAAACCATTATAGTCAATGATGATAGTATGACTTGTTTAGCTGTTTATTGTTTAATTGCCCTCCTCATAAAGGATGCTGCTCAATAGGGGGTGATAAGACTATTGCCCCTTTGATGTGACACCTGTTGTAGTATCCCCCTTGTAAGCCATTATAGTCATTGACCTTGTTTGTGTTAAGATGGGGTTAAAAGGGTAATCTTTGCTAGTTTATTTAAAACAAATTATTTCCCTTCTCCCCCTTTTTTTTTCTTCCTACGTCAGAGCCCTAAACCCTCACACATACCCAACATCTAAATATTGGATTGTTCTTTCTTAGTAAGATCCCATTTTCATTACAATTGTGTTCTTACCTTGAATTGAAGATGAAGTCCATGCAATCCTTCTGGACAACAATCTCTATTACTTTTTTGTAAAAGTCCTCCTTATCTCTCTAGTTTCAAAAGTCTAGTTTGTTGTTTGCATCTACCGTCTCTGCGTAGAATAACAGTAGCTACAAGAACCTGTGGGCTCACGTGCGCCCCTTTCAGTGCGGCAGAGGTTATGGCTGCCTCCCCTGATGCTTTCTCATTGCCGTTGTATGATGAGACCAGCGAGCCTAAATATCATATATACGTGAAATAAGTTATTTAGAGACTATGGATGGCGAGGAAAAATGTAATAAAGGGATCTAAGAACATTACATTGGTGACCTCCAGTGAGATGGTAACAGGCATGCGCTTAGTGCCCGCTTTCCAGCCAGTTTCTGTGGGGTGACGCATTCTGAGGTGAGGCAGATCTCATCTGTGCCTCACCTCACCACACAGTAACTGGCTTGAGCGCGCTCACAAAATAAGTGGCCGCGCTAAATTAGTGCCCGCGCTCCAGCAAGTTACTGTGGGCTTACGTGAGGCAGAGCTCGTCCCTGCCTCAATCCTTATCGCTCTCATGTAGCCTAGTTGTAGCGGAGCTCGGCAAATTTGCTGATTTTGACTATAAGAAGCGATTGGAATCATACAGAAATCACTTTTACAACACAGATAAATGGAGACATTTTATTATTATTTAGTTTTTCTTTAATTGTTTTTCCGTTACATTGGAGTATGACAGGTGAGCCTCCCCTGCCTCCCCTGACTGCATGTCGCTGCTATATCTAGCATCACTCTTTTCCAGCTTGATTTATCAAATTACATGTTTTCTGTAAATATGTTTAGCCTTCAAGTGCATTGCCAACATTATACTGGCTTCACTCGCATTTTAGGATGGTTCCTAACTGAGGGAAAGGATTGCATACTGTTATCTTTTTTCCTCTTGGTACATGTTTTATTTCATAAAGGTTTTATAGGTTTTTGCGCCAGTAGCTATGGTGGTCTGTTGCATCCGAGGTAGATGAATTAACAGCAGTTAAGAAACTACTGTTATCAATACTCAATGGTTTATTAAAGGCTTTGGTTATATTACGATTTAAAGCTATGGAAGGCCATGGGTGCAATATTTTATCGAGTTGTTTTTCTTCATTTTTTATTTCATAAAGGTTTTATAATCTTTAGCGGCAGTAGCTAAGCATGGTGGTCTGCTGCAAGTGGGGTGGTCCACTTAAACTTAAACTTTGGGGTTCCAATAGGGGTCCTGCCAACACCATGTCCTGTCCCGTTGGGGGTCCCGCCGACTACTGTTCTGCCGGGGGTCCTGCCAAGTCCTTGTCCTGTTCCGTTGGGGGTCCCGCCAACACCTGTCCTGTTGGGGGTCCCGCTGATACCGGCCCGTGTTCCGTCCGGGGTCCCGTCTACGCCTGTCCCGTCAGGGGGTTCCGTCTATACCTGTCCTGCCGGCTCCGGTTCCTGCTCCGCCGGGGGTCCCACCAGCTCCTGCTCCGACGATCCAGCTGACCCCGGAGGGGCCTCATCGCGCCCTACGCCGCCTTCCTGCCCGTCCTCCGGAGCTGTTTGATTTTGTCCTGTCTAGATCTGTCTCTTGTTTCCTGTTTTATTTTGAAAAGTGTTCACCCCCCATCTTGTCTGTTGCTTCCTGTCTCTGTGTTCCATCCTGCTTGATTACCCGATAGTGTTCACCTTGTGCCCCTGCGTTTTCTCCTACCTCCCCACCTGTGTCTTGTTCATGTGATTAGTGTTGTGTGCATTTAAGTTCTGTTGTTTCTGTCTGTCATGGTGAGATTCTTAACGTTGTTGGAAGGGTTTATGTTCTGAGTGACTTTATGTTTTGCCTTGCCTAGTTTTGACTTTGTTTTCCTGGCCTAGTTCTGGAAATAAAGGATTCCTGCCTTCAAACCTATTTTCTGCATGTAGGTCCTGCGTACCTTGCCCTCCAGCCGTAAGACCTTGGTTCACATTTTAAATAAGGTGCACAGATGACATAACCACGGGGTGTTGCGCTACGATTGGGCCGAAGTGGGCAAACACAAAATGAGGAGTGTGATAAGAAAGTACATTTGGTTTGAAACTGAGTGCCAAGACTTTGAGGACACAGATTGGGTCAAGATAAATAGGGGGAGAGGAGAGGAGGAGGCGGGGGGGGGGCGGTCAGGTGAGGGGGACGAGCACTGTGGGGATGCTGGTATATAAATTTGAGCCGAGGTGTGTGTCCAGGAGTCTTCTGAACATTCACCTGACACCATGACACTCCTGGCTCTGCTGCTGCTGATCGGTGCTGCTGGTAAATACACAGTAATACAATAGTGTTAATTTTGTCAGCTATTTCTTTATTTAGTCTTACTCTTAGTCCTGTATCAAATGTCCTTGTTAGTTTTAGTCATATTTAGTCACCTTCATCCTGTTTTTATTTTTGTCAAGTTTTAGTCGACTAAAAATCTGAGCATTTTAGTCTTATTTTAGTCAAAGAAAACAGTAACTATTTTCGTCAAGATTTAGTCGAAGATTTAAAAATCTGAGCATTTTACTCTACTTTTTGTTCATGAAAACTGTTGACATTTGAGTCTTTTTTAGTCATCAGATTATATATAAAATTGCAGTCAAACTAGTCCAGCCAAAACCAACAATTTCAAACTTATTTCCCAATAAGATGATATCTTATCCTTATTTGATGAAAAACACAGGTTGAATGATTAAGAATGCAGCTTTGCAGAGATTATCTGGTCAGGTTTGTGGTGTTTTTACCAGCTGTGTTATGGCCACATTGCTTCCCTTCTGATAAAACAATGCATTCACTTTTTTTCTCCGCCTCATTGTAGCGAAAATGGACCCAAATAACGCCTCGTTTCTTTCTCCCAAGCAGTGGTGGCGTTAGACTTTTTCATTGTCAGTCATTTTGACGGACAGGATCGTAACATTTCCGTCATAATCCATTATTACCCGTCGGGTCTGTACACAACTCGTCCATCACTCGCTCTGACAAGGGGTGGTGAATATTAGACAGAATGATATGATGATCTCCGTGCTACGGGTGCTGCATGCATGCAGTGACATGTCATATCCAAGGATTAGAGACGGTTGGATGCTGCTGTTTTGCACATTGCAATACATTTATTTGTATTTAGTTTTTTTTAATGATTAGAGATGGTTGGATGCTGCTGTTTTGAGCATTGCAATATATTTATTTTCACTATGTTATTTATTTATGATTATCTTTAGGCTCAGCAAAGATTTGATGTCAGCTGTTGCTGACTTTTTAGTTAATACTGAAATAGATCCCTGCTGGCTTTTTCTTTAAATACAATTTTAAAATGTCGATACAGTAGCTGTCCTTTTTTTAAATGTCTAAGCTAAGGTTTTTATAGGTGTTGCTATCTGCTATGTGTAGCGTGGTTCTACAAGCAAGTCAGTGCATTCATTCGTTGGTATCACAGAGTTACAGGGATCTGTAAATGCAATGAAAACAATTGGCCACAGCAAATCATTTATATTAAAAATGTAATTTTTACTTTTGAAGACTTCATTACAAAAGGATGTATTGAATAATGTAATTGATATATGTGTACAAATATAAATCATTTGTCAAAACAGGGCTACATATGATTAAATTATAAAAGGTATATGTGGTCAAATGAAGAGCCGTTTGGGAGCTGAAAGAGCCGGCTCTTCGTGGTGAGCCGAGCCAAATGATCCGGCTCACTAAAAAGAGACGGAATTCCCATCACTACACACAACTGCTGACCAGCCGCAGCACCGGCAATTTAACTGCTGTGAGAAAAACTGACTATCAGATGTAACGTTATCTTTGATAATATTTCGTCTCCTCCTTTTTCGTCAACGAAAGTAAAGAGAGATTTTGTCAACGTTTTTATTTAGAAACTACATTTTCGTCTCGTCACTTTTCGTCAACGATATTGCATTTTGATTTCGTTACAGTTATTGTTTACTGACGTCGGTGCCGTCAGGTCATCGTCTCGTCTTAGTCATGGAAAAAGAAGTTGTTGTAGAATATATTTCGTCATAGTTTTAGTCGACGCAATTAACACTATAATACACACATTCACAAAGATACACACACAAACAGTAAACAGTACATAGAAAACATACTGTAGTGTAAGATATTAAATAAAAAATATCAATGGTTGTGGTTGAGGATAACAAATGTATCTCTTTCTCTGTTTGTGTGTGTGTGTGTGTGTGTGTGTGTGTGTGTGTGTCTATGTGTGTCTGTGTGAAACAGCTGTAACAGCTGCACCAGCTGCAACAGCTGCAACACCTGCAACACCTGCAACAGCTGCATTGAATTTTGCTGCAACAGCTGCAACAGCGGCAACCCCTGCAACACCTGCATTTAATTTTGCTGCAACAGCGGCAACCCCTGCAACAGCTGCAACACCTGCATTGATTTTTGCTGCCACAGCTGCAACAGCGGCAACAGCTGCAACACCTGCAACAGCGGCAACAGCTGCAACACCTGCATTGATTTTTGCAGCAACCCCTGCAACAGCTGCAACAGCGGCAACAGCTGCAACAGCTGCAACACCTGCATTGATTTTTGCTGCAACAGCGGCTACAGCTGCAACAGCTGCAACGGCGGCAACAGCTGCAACACCTGCATTGATTTTTGCTGCCACAGCTGCAACAGCGGCAACCCCTGCAACACCTGCATTTAATTTAGCTGCAACAGCGGCAACCCCTGCAACAGCTGCAACACCTGCATTGATTTTTGCTGCCACAGCTGCAACACCTGCAACATCAGCAACACCTGCATTGATTTTTGCTGCAACAGCTGCAACACCTGCAACAGCGGCAACAGCTGCAACACCTGCATTGGTTTTTGCTGCAACAGCTGCAACAGCGGCAACCCCTGCAACACCTGCATTGAATTTTGCTGCAACAGCGGCAACCCCTGCAACAGCTGCAACACCTGCATTGATTTTTGCTGCCACAGCTGCAACACCTGCAACATCAGCAACACCTGCATTGATTTTTGCTGCAACAGCTGCAACACCTGCAACAGCGGCAACAGCTGCAACACCTGCATTGGTTTTTGCTGCAACAGCTGCAACAGCGGCAACCCCTGCAACACCTGCATTGAATTTTGCTGCCACAGCTGCAACAGCGGCAACAGCAGCAACAGCGGCAACAGCTGCAACACCTGCATTGATTTTTGCTGCCACAGCTGCAACAGCGGCAACAGCGGCAACAGCTGCAACACCTGCAACAGCGGCAACAGCTGCAACACCTGCATTGATTTTTGAAGCAACCCCTGCAACAGCTGCAACAGCGGCAACAGCTGCAACAGCTGCAACACCTGCATTGATTTTTGCTGCAACAGCGGCTACAGCTGCAACAGCTGCAACGGCGGCAACAGCTGCAACACCTGCATTGATTTTTGCAGCAACAGCGGCAACCCCTGCAACAGCTGCAACACCTGCATTTATTTTTGCTGCCACAGCTGCAACAGCGGCAACACCTGCAACAGCGGCAACAGCTGCAACAGCGGCAACAGCGGCAACAGCGGCAACAGCAGCAACAGCGGCAACAGCTGCAACAGCGGCAACAGCTGCAACAGTGGCAACAGCGGCAACCCCTGCAACACCTGCATTGAATTTTGCTGCCACAGCTGCAACAGCGGCAACAGCAGCAACAGCGGCAACATCAGCAACACCTGCATTGATTTTTGCTGCAACAGCTGCAACACCTGCAACAGCGGCAACAGCTGCAACACCTGCATTGGTTTTTGCTGCAACAGCTGCAACAGCGGCAACCCCTGCAACACCTGCATTGAATTTTGCTGCCACAGCTGCAACAGCGGCAACAGCAGCAACAGCGGCAACAGCTGCAACACCTGCATTGATTTTTGCTGCCACAGCTGCAACAGCGGCAACAGCGGCAACAGCTGCAACACCTGCAACAGCGGCAACAGCTGCAACACCTGCATTGATTTTTGAAGCAACCCCTGCAACAGCTGCAACAGCGGCAACAGCTGCAACAGCTGCAACACCTGCATTGATTTTTGCTGCAACAGCGGCTACAGCTGCAACAGCTGCAACGGCGGCAACAGCTGCAACACCTGCATTGATTTTTGCAGCAACAGCGGCAACCCCTGCAACAGCTGCAACACCTGCATTTATTTTTGCTGCCACAGCTGCAACAGCGGCAACACCTGCAACAGCGGCAACAGCTGCAACAGCGGCAACAGCGGCAACAGCAGCAACAGCGGCAACAGCTGCAACAGCGGCAACAGCTGCAACAGCGGCAACAGCGGCAACCCCTGCAACACCTGCATTGAATTTTGCTGCCACAGCTGCAACAGCGGCAACAGCAGCAACAGCGGCAACAGCTGCAACACCTGCATTGATTTTTGCTGCCACAGCTGCAACAGCGGCAACAGCGGCAACAGCTGCAACACCTGCAACAGCGGCAACAGCTGCAACACCTGCATTGATTTTTGAAGCAACCCCTGCAACAGCTGCAACAGCGGCAACAGCTGCAACAGCTGCAACAGCGGCAACAGCAGCAACAGCGGCAACAGCTGCAACACCTGCATTGATTTTTGCTGCCACAGCTGCAACAGCGGCAACAGCGGCAACAGCTGCAACACCTGCAACAGCGGCAACAGCTGCAACACCTGCATTGATTTTTGAAGCAACCCCTGCAACAGCTGCAACAGCGGCAACAGCTGCCACAGCTGCAACAGCGGCAACAGCAGCAACAGCGGCAACAGCTGCAACACCTGCATTGATTTTTGCTGCCACAGCTGCAACAGCGGCAACAGCGGCAACAGCTGCAACACCTGCAACAGCGGCAACAGCTGCAACACCTGCATTGATTTTTGAAGCAACCCCTGCAACAGCTGCAACAGCGGCAACAGCTGCAACAGCTGCAACACCTGCATTGATTTTTGCTGCAACAGCGGCTACAGCTGCAACAGCTGCAACGGCGGCAACAGCTGCAACACCTGCATTGATTTTTGCAGCAACAGCGGCAACCCCTGCAACAGCTGCAACACCTGCATTTATTTTTGCTGCCACAGCTGCAACAGCGGCAACACCTGCAACAGCGGCAACAGCTGCAACAGCGGCAACAGCGGCAACAGCGGCAACAGCAGCAACAGCGGCAACAGCTGCAACAGCGGCAACAGCTGCAACAGCGGCAACAGCGGCAACAGCTGCAACAGCTGCAACAGCGGCAACAGCTGCAACAGCGGCAACAGCTGCAACAGCAGCAAGAGGGTGACTCTGGCAGCCCTCTGGTGTGTGACGGAGAGGTGCACGGCCTGGTGTCATGGGGTCAGGGATGTGCCGAGCCAAACTACCCCACTCCTGGTTTGAAGAGGTACTGGCAGCCAATCCCTAAAGAAAATACCAGTTTATTTTCTTCACTTCTCCCACTGGTTCACAGCCCTGTTTTATTTTTATTTTTCTGTCTTCTCTCTGGTGCCAATCAAGACTCTTAACACATGTGCCAGAATGTTGAAAACTAAATAAAATAACTTGCTATTCACTTGTCTGTTCATGTTTATAATGTGAAAACATACACCAATCACTTATACGCTCAAGTATTTATGTATTTGATTTAATACCATTTAAGACAGTTTGATGGTGCTATATCGCTTTGATATACAGTAGAGGGTTTAAAAGCTGTTCTAAGGAACATATTCATGGTATGGGTTAAACAGTGAGGTAGCACATTTCTCTCCCCAGTCATGTGATAGCCCCCTTCCTTTTTCATAAGGGTTAGGGTTATAATTATAATGTCAAGCATTTCAATAATTCCCATTATTTAAGGGGGGCTCATAAAATGCTTTAATTATAAAGAATAAGTGCTGAACCTACTGCTGAGATAATGGCAGTGTAATTATTGAACAGTAGGAGGCCTCAGTGAGAAATCTTCCTGTCAGTCCCACCCACTCATTACAGCTAAACATGACACCAGAAACTATTTTTACTTTCACTGAGGGCTGATTTTCAGGTATTTCTCGCTTTGATTTAGAGTCTTTATCTTGCAAAGGTGATCTTCTGTCAGGAAGACATTCTTCTCGTCATCTCTTCCAGGTCCCATTTGTCTCCTCTGAGCCCCGCTCTCCATTCCTCCCTCTCTTTGCGTCTTTGCCTCTGTTTGACTGGGCTGGAGGGTCCGAGCCACGCTGCTGCACATACACACACAAAGAGATTGTACTAAAATGTCTGACTCAACTCTTCAATACATTTTCATTTTAAAATAATGATATATATTAACTTCTAGCTAGCCTTTCAAACAAAGGTGTCACTCAAAGCATTACTAATTGCTGCATTGCAATAATAGCTGGAACTGTCATTTATGTGTTCTGCAATAACTTGCTGAATGTCTGCTATGAAAGGGTCTATGAATAGGATTTATTTGGGGTAAGAAATACAAGATGTTAGCAAGGATTATACGATTCACGCCAGCAAGATTTACTTATAAGTAAAAGACATTGTGGACAGACTTTTGCGAGAGAAGCAATTACTCATTTGCATGAAATAACATCAGATCATTTTCTGCACCTTCCACCTAAATAAATGGGTCTATTTTTTAAAGTGGTGTGTATCTCCCTTTTTTTTAAGCAGACATTTTTAATTTAATAATGGTGGAATGTACGAGCAGAGAGCAGCATTGTTAAACACTTTTTTGTTCACAATCCACATTCATCCTGATTTTATCTCAAGTGGCGTGGACGAGTAAAACCATTGCATGATAAATAAAAAACGCCTCCAAATGTTTCCCCTTATTTAAGCATAGAGGAATGCATTAACATTCTGAAAATGGTCAAAATAAATGCCTTTGCAAAACAGATGATAAACAGCCTGAGGTTATAGGTGCAATTTCAACAATACTATATATATATAGCATCCACACTGACTCTGTCTGACGCCGAAAAGCTTGTCCACGCCTTTCTCTCCTCCAGACTGGACTACTGCAATGCACTCCTCATCGGGATCCCTAAAAAGAGCATCCAGAAGCTCCAGTACATCCAGAACAGCACTGCTAGGATCCTGATGAGGGTGCGCAAATATGATCATATCACCCCCATTAAATCACTACACTGGCTCCCCGTGGAACCAGGGGCGGCGCCAGGGGGGAGCTAGGATTGCCAAAGCACCCCCTAAGCACCCCCAAGAAATATGTGGTTTTTTTTTTGTTTTTTTTTAATTATTATTATTATTTTTATTAAATTAGAACAAATATTGATTACATCAATGCAAATGTGAAACAAACACATTTTTGACCAAAAACATAAAGCCAACACAGGTGATATGATTAGGCCAATGGCCAGCACCCATTCTATTTTTGACCTACCCATAGGCTAAATTACTTTGTGACACTTGAGTGACTTCCTGTTAGCTAGAGCGCCAAATTATTTGCTAACAGCAAAGTGAAAAATGTATCGTTTTTTAGTCCTTAAACGTCCACGTGTGGACACTCAATCAAAACCACCTGAAAGCGAGAGGGATTCTGCACATAATAGCATAGCCTCATGAGTACAAGTAGCTTACTTCTGGGCAAGGGTGCCGGAAGCGGGGGGTCCAGGGGGCCATTGGCCCCCCCACTTTACAGCCCTGCCCCACATTTTCGCAGCAGCGGATGCCGCGGAACACTGTACACATCCCGTTTCAATAATTCCCCTCTACAAGAAAAAAGTCGCATCTAAAAAGAACGCCATCTGATCTAGCTGTGTATATTTTGTTATTTTTGATTGTTATATTCAATCTCATTAGCTACAGGCATTTTTGAAGCTTGTAAAGGGAAGAACACAGCTCGCCTCTCACTCGCCAATCTGCTCTTCCACAGCGCCGCTTCCCCTCCTTTCGCTGACATTATGAATGTAAGGCATCGTAATCATAGATAACACGGCAGGGTCCGTTACAGTTTGTTTTCATCTGATTTCAAATAAACAAAGTCTTGGCTTTCAGAATATTAAACTTGTTTTCGGCAAATTCAGATGATAAATACAGCTTTGAAGCTTTTAACGGCATAATTACAAGCGGAGAATGGAGTAACTTGACGTCACAGCAAGCATAACAACAGCCGGTGTTTCTCCTGAGAGTTTTCCCCGGGAAACAAACGCAAAAATACACAAACACACACACACACACACGTATACACACACACACACTCGCGAGCTTCCCCCAGACCAGTAATCCAAACGAAAATATCTTCCCTCCGTACTACTTTGATCATTTGCTCCGCTAATAATCAATCAGATCAATCCAAAGAAGAGGAAACTTTAAAGGCCTTTTTCTCAAAATGATGACTCGGTGACAGTCATTATATAATGTGACATATTTTGCTTAATATAGTACAAAAACATCTGATATCATTAGAAAGCTAGGAATCTCCTATTTCCAACAGTGTATACAACTCAAAGCGACTGATTTCGATGGAGCAGGTCACTTTGCATTAGGTAAAATACAGCAGGCAGACATAACAGGAAGAATATGTACATTTTAATCCAATCAAATAGGACATTGTCACACCATTCAAATGTATCCATGTACATTACAACCAATAACAAAGCTTAGATGTGTTTATTTGTTACGTTGTTTACGTTATGTGTTACGTTGTTCAGTGTGTGTCAGCCGTTAACCTAGATAGATAAACTTGCAAACATGTCAGAAGAACCGGCGAAAACAAAACAAAAATATTAAAACAAAATACAGTCAAACTAAGCTGAAATTCAACAACTTGAATGTCACATCCAAGTATCAAATCAAAATAAATTGTAATTGTGGTTAAATAAAATTGTCTGCTGCATTTATTTGGTCAATTTAAACGGTAAGTAACGTTATTATTATGTCAGGTGTGCGTGACCTGTGCCGCTGCGCGTTCGTCATTTGCAAGGTGCTTACACAGCAGTCAGTGATGGACATCAGAAAATGGTTAAAACAACCGGCCTTTATCACCAGCAGTAAAACTGCATCTACTGCAGGTAATAACAGTTCAGATCATGGGGACATTACGTTACCCGCGGCCACTGTCGTGGACACTAACGCCCAACTCACCGGCTTTGCCCGCCTTGCCCACGGAGGCGGAGCAGCCGCAGCCGTCTTCGTTGCCCCAAACACCGCCACCCCTCAGCGGCCCGCAAGTGCCAGAGGACCTCGGCAAAACAGAGCCTGCCCAGGTATATTTAAAAAAGTACCCAACTCGCCTGTACAGTGGGGTGAGGCGCTCATTTTGCAGCTCATGGTTTCAAAACAGAGGAATGGAATATTCCTGTAAAAAAGATGCCATCTTCTGCTATGCATGCAGACATTTCGGTTCAAGTAAGTCAGATGCCTTTACCACAACTGGCTACAACAACTGGCGCCATGCTCTTATAGGCTACGTGATAAGTGACTGGGAGCATGAATCAAGCAAAGAGCACATAGATCCATAGATCTCTTCATTTTGCTCTCAAAGTGCACCAGATTGATGCTTTTAACTTCAATATTTAAAAAAAATTCTTCCCAGGGGAGCATGCCCCCGGACCCCGCTAGAGGAGGTGAGGACCCTCCTAGAGGAGGTGAGGACCCCCCTAGAGGGTGTTAGGTCCACTCCCCACTTATAAAAATAGCACTTTACCACTGCACCCTCTCAAATCTCAGATGCACCCTGAGTCATTTTGTTCTGGAACCGGGCCTGTGTCACATACACACGCACTTTTTGCCCCCCCCCACTTCTGAAATTAATCCGGCGCCGCTGGGTCTCTGTGTTTCATTCAAGCTCTTCTCTGTGTGTGTGTGTGGCACGAGCAATTTTGTGTGCGTGCGCGAGTGAGAGAGAGCTCGCGCACCGGTGGGTATCTACTGGAGATCGTTGTGGTTAGCATCTGGTGCTAGCTAGCCAAGCTAACAATAAGGAGCTTTTTCAACAACAAGGTGGAGGGAGAACTATCTCCTGTCAGACTGAGAGTCTCAGATAACCTCAGCTCAGGTGAAGTAAAGGCTTCTCAGTGTTTAGATAGTTAACTTTAGTCTAGTTATCTCAGTGGGTCTCAAACGGTTTGTTTTAAAAGGGGAGTGATTTGTAAAATATCTATAAAGAAATAGAAAATCTGTTTACAGTTGTGTTTCATATGGGTGTTGAGAGATGTATCCATAGATCTCTTAATGTTGCTCTCAAAGTGCACCAGATTGATGCTTTTAACTTCAATATTTAAAAAAAATCTTCCCGGGGAAGCATGCCCCACTAGAGGAGGTGAGGTCCCTCCTAGAGGAGGTGAGGTTCACCACCCACTTGTAAAAATAGCACTTTACCCCTGCTTACACCTATATGCCGTGAGCTGATTATCGAGCCTTCATTGTAACAGTCGCGGGTACACTGTGTGTGCGTGTGGGGAGTGTTGCAGTAGAAAATTCAACTGTAGCGTTGAGCACCCTCTATGAAACGTCAAGCTACCCCACAGCACCCCCTAGAGAAAATCTCTGGCGCTGCCACTGCGTGGAACTGAGGATTGAATACAAGGTCTCCCTCCTCACTCACCAGTGTATCCATGGAACTGCCCCTCCCTACCTCAAGGAACACCTCACCCCTCATACTTCCTTGCGGACCACCCGCTCCTGCAAATCCAACCTCCTCAAACCCCCCAGGACCAAGCTCCGTACTATGGGAGACCGGGCCTTCTGCTCGGCTGCTCCCAGTCTGTGGAATGCTCTCCCCGACCACATAAGAGCACAGACCATGGATGCTTTTAAAAAAGGCCTCAAAACGCATCTGTTCAATAGAGCCTTTTCCTAGACCTTTTATTTATTACTACCCTTTTATTTATTTGTTATTGTATGTTTTTTACTTATTTTTATTCATTCTACCATGTTGTGTACTGTTTTTATTTTGTTCCATGCTCACTGCTTGTGCACTTCGGGATTTGAACTCAAATATGAAGTGCATTATGATAGCTTTGTTCGTTATTCTCGCGTCCAGGAGAGAAGCTTTAAAAGTAAGGAGACCAATGGAGTCTCTGAGAAGGTTCAAATGGGTACTTTAATTAAAATGGCGCGGTAATGTTAAAAGCAGAAGATGAGAGAGTATAGGCTTGTTTGAGACAAGCGAGACCTGCGTAGTTGCGATCAACGTCTTGCTAGTGCGTTGCATGCAACCCTGTCTCCTAAAAATTACGTTCCCACAGAACTAAACTGCATTCTCAATTACGTTTAGCCAGAAACGTATTTTCTCCCACGTTACGTTCGTTATGAACGTATCTCAAATACGTTTATTTTCTACATATCTTCTAGAAACTTTTCTCCCACGTTACGTTTCTTATGAACGTATCTTAAATATGTTTATTTTCTACACAACTTTACCATTTATTGTCTTGCTTATAATAATGATAATAGTCATTTATAAATATCATTTTAGAGCACACATTTGAAATCAGTAGGCGAGGCTGTAATTTCTCCAGCTGTTACTCTCATGAGCGAGACAGAAAATAATAGTTTTAACATGCCAAAAAGCTGCTGTGTCGTTTATTGCACCTCAAACATTAAAACAAATCCAGAGTTACGTGTTTCTGTACTTCCTCTAAGAAGAAAGGACAGTAACAGAAGATCTCTGTGACGCCAGATGTGGTGTTCGTAATGCGATATGATATCCGAAAAAAAATTCAGTTTAGGATGGCCGAAGACACTACACTACCCATAATCCCCAGCTATCGTTTGGGACTACAGTCCCGTTGACAAACCCTGTGATTAATCTTCAAACTCTGGAATTGGATGTTGGAGTGGCAGTTGTTGCGGCAGAATATGGTTTTTACAACCCACCTCTGCCCAGCGTGTCGTTTTGGCGAGCTGCTTGAAATCATAACAGTAGGGAAAATCAGAAAACACCAGGATACCAGTTAAACAATAATCTGTTTTAATTATAAAAGGCAATAATACAATGCAATACAATTCAATATAATTAGGAGCGCCCCTGCTCTAGTTTCTCGTGCTGGTGGGATTCTTCGGTCTTCGCAGCAGGAGGAAAAAGAGAATGAACTCAATTCAAACCCAGCTTTTATACCCAAAAATCACCGGAGGAGCCGAGTCAGTCTATCTCATTGGAAGATGTAAAAGATGACTTTTCTTAGCGAATCAGCGCGAGCCAGCCAGGATAATAAACAAGTGTCTCTGAGATGGTAATAAAATGTATCTGGCGTCCGTTATCTCACTTTCCTGCATAGACTTTCACACACACACTTTCCTGCACATTCCAGAGGCCTGAGCTGTGTCCCTTTGTTCACAAAGATAATACATATTAATACTCTCATATTTTCAGCTTCTGGTTACACAGACTGCTTATTATGAATACAAAGTAATTAAACACACACATATACTATTCAAGATATGTTGACTTCCCTGAAACATGACATACTGGAGATCTTAAGCAGAAGGAACTCTCATCCAACTCTCATCCAACTCTCTATACCTCCCCCACAGAGCAATAAAACCTGTTTACTCCAAGCACCCCAGAATGTTTGAGCAAGTTTTAGTCCTCACATTTATGAAAGGATAAAACAGAGAAACCAATACAAAACACAAACACAGGTATTGTTTAAACAGTATTCACTTAACTGCTACTATTGATAATTTCCAGAGAAACTCAAGGGGCCTCTTTTAATATCTGGAAGTTGCAACAAGACTTTCTGCCATTTCAAATGTAACACACTTCCCAAATATCAGATGATAATAGTCTGCACAGTGCGCCAAGGTTATGCCGAGCGTCAAGCTCTTTGAAATGGAACGAAACCACGGCAGACTATTCAAAACTGGATCTGAACGCCCCCCGAGAACCACACATGCTGGCTATTGTGTTTTGCAACATGTTCTCTATGGCACGTCTCTACTGGGAATTGTAGTTTTAAAAGACGTTTTCGTTTTTCCCAAAATTAGAAGTTGACAGTATTAAACTGTGTACAGCCCTGGAGGTTTAGGCGATAGGAAACACATTGGTGTGTACACATTTACAACATGTAATTTCTAAATGGGTGAAAATCGCTTGTATCCATAATGGGCAGCATTAATATATACCCACATGACAGCTCATTGTTACTTTGTAATTATACTCCACTACAATTCAGAGGTTAACCTGGTATTTTTACTCCACTACATTTATTTTAGTTATTTTGCAGATTCTGATTAATGATGTGAAATATAAACAACCCTTAAAGCAGACTTTAGTTACACCTGAGTAAAATTCAGGGAAAGGTGATTGTCAAGTGCCAACAATCAGGAGAGATATTTGATAGTTGGTGCTTGAGAAGACTAAACATGTATCTGCAGATATCTATAAAGTATATGAATTACTCGTTATTCTCTACTAATAGTTAATTTAAAAAAACGGTATATAATTGCTATGTTTGCACATCCCTTTCAAGATTTCAAGATTTTCTAAGGTTTATTGACATATCATATACACAACTTGGGTCGCAGGTTCCTCAACAGTGCATTACAAGACATCTATCAATATGTGTGTATACCTCCACCATTAAACTGTCGTATTCTGCACATTTCTTATACTATCTACATACATAAGAGTATAATTAATGCGTATAATATCAGTTAAAATAAGTGCTTCAACATAGTTATCATTGCAGGAAAGCAATATATTAGACGTTAAGTACTTTGTCAGGCTTAATATTTATCTGTAGATAGATACCCCCAAAGCTTTTTTCTTATTTGAAAGAAGACCTTAACTTAAAGTATTCTTTAATGTGTTAATAAAGTTAATTAGTTTGTCTGTTTTGCACATCCTCCAATTAATATCTTTGTACATCCGGCACTAAACTGTTTTATTGTAGAGATCACTTACAGTATCTTCCTGATTTTTTTACATTCTATACTTCTATCATTGACCTTCTACTTTCCCCCTATGAAAGTATGTACTCTTAATATTTTTTTCATCAAATAACATTATTCAACAAAAATAACATTATTCAACAAAAATAATTCAATGACGTGCTTTAACCACTAGGCGGTGCACACAAGGTACACACAGCATACTAATAATAACTTTGTATTATTAGTGTAGGACACTTATGTATGTATAACATCTGAAGATGTGTAGTTTTATTCATGTTTTTACATAATTTTACAGGATATTGCTATACTATTTCTCATGTTTTACTTCTACACATTAATATCTGATTTGTAAAACATCACAGACAGAAAGGCATATCCGTCATTTAATGGTAAGGTATTGAAATTGTGATTCCATAGATGTGTCTCCCATCACCCAAATCCCCTGACTATTCTCTCAACTCAGTATTTACATTCTTTAATTCAAAGAAAATCAGTAATATCTTTAAAAACTACAAGTCTTTTTCTATCAGCTGTGCACCGTTATGGTGTAAATATAACCTATCTACCAATTGGATCAAATATAAAAGTCAGCCGAATTACTATTGATACTGCAAGGAGACGTATTTTGTGAAAAGAAATGCAAAATGCAGTTCTTCAAGTTTGTCCAGAAGTCTTCTCATCAGGGCTCTATAAATAAAGAAATACGGCAGATGTGTAATATTTAATGCAGCCGAACTGTGTATTACAATGCCGTTATGTGATGACTTCCAAAGAGAAAAGCAAGAACACTGGGAATAAAGTATTATTATATATTTTTTAAATGTTTCCGGATATCATATCGCATTAACATCATATCCCAACTTGCATTGCGGCTAAAACATCCAATCAACGAGCTTCAAGCTGAGGATCTTGGGTAATCTGTTCAGTGGGTTTGTGGTGTTTATCGCTCGAAATGTCCCTTATAGGCCTACGTCTGTTTCCGGTGACTTTATTTACGGCTAAAAAGCCCAAGATTATAGAATTAAACGAATAAATAAAAACAAGGATAATTGTGTGTTATTGTTGAGTAAATAACAGTGTGTTATTTAGAAAATAATAACAAATTAGAAGGAAAAAAATATTTAAAAAAATACAGATTTCAGTATTTTGAGGCTCTAATTTATTTTCCTCACAGACGGAAAAAAAAGTCCGACATTATACGATTTAAAATAAAAACAAATAAATAAAAAGATAAAACACTGGCATGTAATTTACGTTATAATAAATAGAAGGTTTTTGAATAATAGATGAGAGTAAAATCTACGTCGCTTTACAGCCCCGCCCACTTTTGGGGAAACCAACGCTGTCATTTGAACGGCGATCAAGCCTGAAGCCACAGAGATCTTCTGTTACTGTCCTTTCTTCTTAGAGGAAGTACAGAAACACGTAACTCTGGATTTTTTTTAATGTTTGAGGTGCAATAAACGACACAGCAGCTTTTTGGCATGTTAAAACTATTATTTTCTGTCTCGCTCATGAGAGTAACACCTAGCGAAATTACAGCCTCGCCTACTGATTTCAAATGTGTGCTCTAAAATGATATTTATAAATGACTATTATCATTATTATAAGCAAGACAATAAATGGCAAAGATATGTAGAAAATAAACGTATTTAAGATACGTTCATAATAAACGTAACGTGGGAGAAAATATGTTTCTAGAAGATATGTAGAAAATAAACGTATTTGAGATACGTTCATAACGAACGTAACGTGGGAGAAAATACGTTTCTGACTAAACGTAATTGAGAATGCAGTTTAGTTCTGTGGGAACGTAATTTTTAGGAGACAGGGTTGTTGCATGATGGTTAGTCATTTTGTCCGACTTGCTCTGGAGGCTCGCCTACATGAGACGGGACAAAGACGCCCGCAGCCTTGAGAGCGAGGCGCGGCGAGGCGGCGCAGTTCCTCTCCACGGGCTGCGGAAGTGAAATGCTTGATGGGAAACGACTCGCTGGTATCTCGAGCTGAGCGCTCATTGGTGGTTTTTACCCCGTGCTGCTGATGAAACTCTCCAATTGGCTCGGCAAAAGTTTGTTGTTGTTTTGTGTCAGTTTTACGTCGCCAAATCCATTCCCATTTTTATCATTGTTCCACAATGTTTATCATCATGAAATTAATATCCATATATTTTATACTATACTTGCACTGCTTACCGTTTTTCATACTTTATATATCTTAGCATATTCATACACACTGTTCATACTGCTCACAGGCTGATATCTAGTGTATTCATACCCCTCACTGTTTATTCATCATTCAATTCATTCTATATTTTATTCTGTCTATTGTGTACATTACTTTTCACTTCACTGCTTGTTGCACCTGGTTAGAAGCTAAACTGCATTTCGTTGTCTCAGCACCTGTAATATGTGCAATAACAATAAAGTTGAATCTAATCTTGAGCAGGAACAAATGTATTTACTTAGTATATATCTGACATTAACGATTAAACACATGTGTGCATTCTTTATAAATGCAAACCGAGTCAAGCCCACTCCGGAGGTGGCGGTATGCACCTTAAAATTTGCAATCCGCCAAAAAACCGAGAGAAGAAGAAGAAGAAGAAGAAGACGAAGCCGACTCCGAGCTGTCCGACTTCAGGCGAGCTTTTTGAGACCTCCCCCGGCTGCGATCGGCTATTCTCGTCTACTTTCGAGGCGAGCCGCAACGCGTCTCAAACAAGCCTAGTGAAGAGAAAAGTTCCCTCTCCCAGTGTCAGCCGAGCAGAATTGACTCCAGTCCACAAGGCTCCGTCGCCTGACTATGGCCGTGTCTCAATTCAGGGGTTGCATACTTCGAAGGGTGCATTCGTAGACCGCTTACGTCACTTCCGCCGAAAGAAGGCTGTCCCAATTTTAAAAAAAGACGAGACTCCTCCGAATGCGGCCCACGAATGCAGCCTACTTTCCCCAATTTGAAGGATACATCTTATGTACACTCCGCGGCCTACCATATCCCAGGGTGCAATGCGCGCAGGGAAGAGGGAGTTTTTTTCAAATGAAATGGCTTCCGGTCTCCCCAGCAGAGTGGATTTAAAAGCAGCCGCAAGCGGAGGAATCATTAATAAATGTGAGTATTGGGTTTTAACTTACTTTAAATTAACTAACGTCACACACGTCAAACCCAAGGGGCATTAAAACGTACATTTTCGTTAAATAATACGGATACATATGTGACGCTAACTAGCTAGCTGGACGTACTGCACTGTTGTTTACACTTATTTTTTATTAAATTCAGAAGTTTACTAAAGTCATACAGAGATCTTGGCTCTGTTATAGATAAGTTATACTTTATATTACATACATAGACCAAAGTGAAAACATTTAGACCGATATAGCCTACAGTACGGTGGGATTTATAAAACGCTACCCTGACGTGTAGCTGCTGTTAGTTTTATTTATTTCTCTGACATGTTCCAATGTTTGACTGTTTATTAAACTTTGGGACAAAATTACAACCTTTTTATTCAGCTCATGCTGCTTTGAGGTAGAGCAAAAAAAATGCCTATTTTCAATATTTCCACCAGATTTGATCATCTTTTATTTAGGTTAAAGTGTATTTAATTGATCCTGATCCCATAATAATAAGACAATCACAAATAGACAGCAGCCATTTGCTTGATGTTAGTTTGTGCTGTCAAAGGGATGCACTGTCATTTCATCTCACAGAGGATCTCTAAATTGAAACGATTTAGTATTACAACTGTTAGGATCTTTAGTGCATTATGCAAAGAAAGAAGCAAGACGAAACTCTGTCCATTAGTATATGGATCATTTGACCCTGAATAGAGAATACCTCAGTATTGCACAGGTGCAGTATTGTAGAGGTTTTTTCCCCGGGAAGTCGCGGCCCCCTTTTTCCACCTGTCCAGTTGTGCTGTGGCGGGGACCTGCTTCCACTTGTCGTGTGCTGCTGTCCTGGCGAGATTTTGCCCCGGGGGCGTAACGGAGAGACCGGAGCGGCTTCGCGTTCGGGCTGCGGCCTGCTTTACACCTGCTGTAGCGGAGGCCTGTATCCACCTGCTCCACCTGTCGTACTCTACGGTGCCGAGGACGTTTTACCACGGGGATATCGCGGAGAGACCGTAGCGCCTCTACGCCTCGAGCTGGGCCTGCTTCGCCTATCCTGCTGTACTGAGGAGGTTCTGCACCGGGGATATCGCGAAAGAGACCGGAGCGCCTCCACGTTTCAGGCCTGCTTGCGCGCCTAGCCGGATGCTGTGCTGGTCTGGGAAAATGGCCCATATCGTGAGTCTGCTATGCCTGTTAGCTATTTTGGACAATGAGAAGTTCTCTCGTTATCCTGAGAAGTCGACTGATTTCAGGTCTGTTCTACCGCCCGCAGTGGACATCCCCTGTAAAGGTTCGGATGTGTTACACAAACAATTACTGGTTGCCTTGTCACAGACATTCAGTTCGACAAATGTTTGTCTTTCTCACTTGCCTGCTATGATGGTTCTTCAGGACTGCTTCTTGAGCCCTAATCTCACTTTCGCTGAGTTTACTGGTGACTTTAAAGCAGATGACAATGTATGTGTGTCGGTTAAGAGGAAAAGGTGCTTGGTTTTTTTGTTATTATTACTATCAGGGAATGTACAACTAAACCCTGGACCGCCCAGCAGCAGTTGTAGTCAGATAGCTACTCCTGCTGATTTTAATTCTAGATCTGGGTTGGGATTCATTCACTTAAATGTGCGCAGTCTGTTACCTAAGTTAGATTTTGTCCGCATTTGGGCGAGCTCAACTAATGCTGATGTCATTGTCTTATCAGAAACGTGGCTAGATAAATCTATTCTGGCCTCTGACATCTACTTAAATGGTTATAGTGTATATCGTACCGACCGTCCTAAAAAAGGTGGTGGCGTTGCCATTTATGTGAAAAATATGTTTTGTGTAACCAAGATGGTTTCCAAATCTATTAGTAAACAACTTGAATTTTTAGCTTTAAATATCGAAGTAGCAAAGGGGCAACAGGTCATGGTGGTGGGCTGCTACAGACCCCCCTCAGCTGTCAAGGACTCTTTATCTTCTTTGGCAAAACTTTTATCTCAACTAGACTACAAGGAAATAGTGCTGCTTGGTGATTTTAATTGGGACTGGTTAACTTCTGTGTCAGAGGATTTTAAAAACCTTTGTATCTCTCTGAATGTTACTCAGATTATAGATAGTCCTACTCGCCCTAACATTAAGTCCCCAAATAAATCCTCCCTAATTGATCTAATTTTAACTAATGCTCCCCATAAATACTCATCTGTGGGAGTATTTGCAAATTATCTGAGTGACCACTGTGTTGTAGCCACAATTAGGGACACAAAAGTCCTAAAGGGTAAACCTCGCATTATCAGTAAGAGAGACAAAAAGCATTTTGTGGAGCAGGGTTTTGTACATGATCTGTTTGATTTTGATTGGGGTAAAATCGATCTGTGTGCTGATGTAGAAACTGCATGGTCTTATTTTTATCTTGGTTTTATGGAAATTGTAGATAGACATGCACCCCTGCGTAAATTTTGAGTGAAGGGACGAGACAATCCTTGTTTTTCTGCTGAATTATCTAGTCTCCTTCATGAGAGAAACAAGGCCTGGGCAAAGGCTAGGAAATCAGGCTCAGAGGTAGAATGGCTGCGTTTTAGGCAGCTAAGGAATAGCTTCACATCGCAAATCAAAAGTGCTAAATCAAAGTACTATCTGTCAGTTACCACAAAGAATCTGAATAATCCTGGAAAATTTTGGAAAGCCATTAAATCGTTATCCACCGGCGATATCCGTAATGAGCTACCTCCGTGCATTACCACAGCATCTGGCACTATATCGGACAGGGCTACTATGCTAAATTGCTTTAATGAGCATTTTGTGTCCTGTGGTTCTCTATTTGATTCTGTCACTAACTCTGCTTCTGTGAACACTACAGTATGTGACTCTGAAAAACGTGTGTTGGAAAACCCTTTTAGTTTTACCCCTTTTACTGTTGATGTTGTTCGTGAAGCTTTAACCAAGTTAGATCCTAAGAAACCGGCTGGCCCGGACAACGTAGAACTGAGGTTACCTACTGTAACCCAGCTTCTATGAGTAAATGGCGCAGCCCTCTAAGGCTATCGCTATTGGGTTATCCCTCTGCGCCCCCGCGCAGCACTGAAACACTTGTAGTCCACGCCCACCCGCCAGGTGGGCCCCACCCTCGGGCCTCCTTCCGGTATAAATAGGAAGGGAGCCCGGCAATCTGCTCCCATACAATATAACTTTTCTTCAGCTATTCGTAGAGCCAGTGGGGCCCAGCGCTTAGAGGGCTGCGCCATTTACTCATAGAAGCTGGGTTACAGTAGGTAACCTCAGTTCTATTTCGTATATGGCTTCGCCCTCTAAGGCTATCGCTATTGGGTTAAGGGCGAAGCATGATGTAGTCTGCGCCCCACTGGGTCCGTCCGGCACTAGAAGCACAAACACACCTGCTCAATAACACCCCCCTGCCTGTTGTGCCATGCGTAATGGCGCATCACCGTCCCATGAACATAGCAAAACATGCCTATCTTCCCGACGGGGTGAAGGCTGGGAACAATACATACCGGCCGCTGTGAGAAAGTAGAGACGAAGGTCCCACCTTGTCCTGCGATCATAGAGGGGGAACAGCCGCTGTCTCTCCGTGTTAGACAGGTAGGAGAGCGCTCAGCTGGATCCCTGACGTCACTCACTCTGATCAGGCACTCCGTACGAAGTGTGTCAGAGTAAAGGGAACATCCCTCTCATACGAGGGGAAAAGGGGCCGCTCTCTGTGTGCCGAGAGGCAGGAGAGAGGAGCACCGCTGGGTCCCTGACGTCACTCACTCCGACAGGACACCCAGTACAGGGTGTGTCAGAGAGGAAAGGGGGACATCCCTCAAATACAAATGAATATATGAACAGGGGGAAGACCAAGATGCAGCCGTGCAAATATCTTCCACTGACATTCCTCCGTGCAAAGCCGTGGAGGAGGAAATTCCTCTGGTGGAGTGCGCATTGATGTTCTCCGGGGGCTCCACCCCAGAGGAGACATATGCCTGCGACACAGCCTCACACAGCCAGTGTGACAGCCGTTTGTGCAGACAGAGGTTGCCCGATCGAGCGTTCTCTATATAGTGCACAAACAGGCGCTGAGAACGGCGCCAGGCCGCCGTGCGCGCCACATAGCAAGACAGCGCGCGCACAGGACAGAGGAGATGAGCCGTGGCTTCTTCCTCCGACCTGTAAGGAGGGGGGAATAAGCCAGCCAGGGTGATCACTCTTGACCAAAGGGTTGTGATGACCTTAGGCATGAAGCCGGGTTAGGGCGTAACACAGCTGAACTGCCATCTCCTTGGATCCGGAGAGCTGACGGAGCCACAGAGAGAGAGCAGACAAATCACTCACCCTTTTCTCTGATAGAGCCAACAGCAGTACTACTTTGGCTGAACACAGTTTAAGGGGAACCTGATCAGGTTCAAATGGGGCTTTGCTTTAGTGCACAAAGCCAAATCCCACTGAGGCGCCAGTGTGCGTGACACAGGTCTGAGTCTCCATACTTCTCGCATACAACGGCTGCTGCGTTCTGCGAGCCCCTCTGTTAAATTCGCCGAGAGTATACATTGCTCTGATGGAGAGCAACGTGTGTGCGTGCCCAGAACAGCAGCCGTCCTGGCTGCGTTTAGAAGCTGCGCAGATCGTACTCCTCCCTGGCGATTGAGGTAGGCTGCTTCCATAGCCGTGGCTTCTCTGTGATGTGCCGTAATGGTCGTCATGGTGACGAGCCACGCCATCGCCGCCGCTGCCCGTGAGGCAAAAGGGCTGCGAGGGAGTTTCCACACACTGCATTTCACTCCGTCTCTCATCATGAGGCGCGTACACGCCCAGAGGATGAGAGGTGTGTGTATGCTGTCCACACGAGGCGTTATAACGGTGCTCGTGGATTTATTATGACCGTGTGTAGGAGGCATATCTGGGACAGAGGAATGCCGCGAGCTCTGCAGTCTATAAACCAATAGGTTAAAACAGCAGGCTTCTGCCGCGAATGAACCACCTCTGGAGTGTCCCCCTGTTGGAAGAGACCCAGGGGAATCCCCACGTGACCAGCTGACGCCAACGCTGAGCAGCTGTGTCACGGAGAGGGCTGTGTGGGTTGTGACACGTCGGAGGGGAGCTGTCAGTTTCTCCACTCGCTGCCGCGAGAGCCGCGCTCTGCTGCTGGCTGAGTTTAATTCCACTCCAGATAAACGTTTGTCTGAGAGGGAAGAGGACAGCTCTTCTTCCAATTTATTATGAAACCCAGGCTTTGACAGATGCGATACGAGATGTACCGTCTGTAAAGCGACTTCCTCCCTGGAGCGAGCCAGCAAATAGCAGGTCGTCCAGAGGAAACCACCTTCTCATCCCTCCTCTGTGTAGCGGCTCCAGCCTTCTCTACACAAAAAATGGGAGGAGCCAGGAAATATCCGAACGGCAGACGATTGTCTGGTCTGATATTCCCTGAAATGAGAAAACGCAGGAATTTCCTGTGTTTCGGGATGAGGGGTACGTTGAAGTATGCATCCTTCAGGTGGAAGTAAACCAGCCGTCCTGGTGAACACATTCCAGCACCTGTTTGATCGTCAGTATGTGGAATACTGACAGATCGAGGATGTCTCATTGCCCCAGTCTTTTTCGGGATTAGAAAATAACGGAAGTGAAAACCCCTGATTTTCCTCCCTTTGAGGAACCCTGGAAATATCCTCTTTCAACAGGAGTTCCAGCGGCTCGGATTGGAGCGCAAGACATAGCTTCTGGGAGGACAGGAGTGTTTCCTGTATCCCATTGAGCTGTGGGGGGGGGGGAGAGGCGAACTGCAGGGTGTACCCTCTGCTGATCAGCCTGCTCATCCCTCTGTCCATCAAGCACACGCGCTGCCACTCTGAGAAACACTCTGAGAGCGGGCGCACATGCTCGAGATGTGTTGTGGTCGTCATGACGACGTGCCACGCCAGAGCCCTCATCGCCGCTGCCCGTGAGGCAACCCAAGGTGGGCCTAGAGCGAAAGGGCTGTGAGGAGGCCTCCACACGCTGCATTTCACTCCGCCTCTCATCATGAGGCGCGTACACGCTCAGAGGATGGGTGGAGGTGTGTGCAGTGACATCCACATGAGGCGTTACCACGGCGCTCATGGGCTTATTGTGACCGTGTGTAGGTGGCATATCTCGGACAGAGGAATGCTGCGAGGTCTGTGGTTTAATAACCGAAAAGTCATAACCACCAGGCCTCTGCAGCGAACCCTGCTGCCTACTAATCAACAGATTGGAGGCAGCTGGCGTAGTTACCGCGCTCTGCAGCTTATTAATCGATAGATTAAGGCAGGCTTTTGTAACGAACCCTGCTGGCTATTAACCGATAGGTCATAGGCAGCTGGTTCACCCAGAGTGGGGGATATGTGAAACACATTTGAAACTGATGATTCAGACAACATGTTGGGAAATAAGCTTCTTTTATTTTCCTCACACTCCCTCCCGTCAAGGCCGGCTCTGTTTCCTTGGCGGCTCTCGTGGAGCAGACGACGAACGGGAGTACCTCACTCCCTTTTGACCCCCCCTCGCTGCTGGTGGGGGGGCGGAGGCGCGGGATGGTGCCCCTGCCGCCGCCGACGGACGAGTCTGACGCCTCGGCTGCGGTTGCTGTGAGCGTCTCTCTGCCTGTCGCTGCAGCCGGGTTGGCCGCTGCCGCTGAGGCTTCGCCGCAGGCTGGAGCCAGCCGACATGCTGGCTCTCCACGTCTGAGAACGGCGCCAGGCCGCCGTGCGCGCCACATAGCAAGACAGCGCGCGCACAGGACAGAGGAGATGAGCCGTGGCTTCTTCCTCCGACCTGTAAGGAGGGGGGAATAAGCCAGCCAGGGTGATCACTCTTGACCAAAGGGTTGTGATGACCTTAGGCATGAAGCCGGGTTAGGGCGTAACACAGCTGAACTGCCATCTCCTTGGATCCGGAGAGCTGACGGAGCCACAGAGAGAGAGCAGACAAATCACTCACCCTTTTCTCTGATAGAGCCAACAGCAGTACTACTTTGGCTGACCACAGTTTAAGGGGAACCTGATCAGGTTCAAATGGGGCTTTGCTTTAGTGCACAAAGCCAAATCCCACTGAGGCGCCAGTGTGCGTGACACAGGTCTGAGTCTCCATACTTCTCGCATACAACGGCTGCTGCGTTCTGCGAGCCCCTCTGTTAAATTCGCCGAGAGTATACATTGCTCTGATGGAGAGCAACGTGTGTGCGTGCCCAGAACAGCAGCCGTCCTGGCTGCGTTTAGAAGCTGCGCAGATCGTACTCCTCCCTGGCGATTGAGGTAGGCTGCTTCCATAGCCGTGGCTTCTCTGTGATGTGCCGTAATGGTCGTCATGGTGACGAGCCACGCCATCGCCGCCGCTGCCCGTGAGGCAAAAGGGCTGCGAGGGAGTTTCCACACACTGCATTTCACTCCGTCTCTCATCATGAGGCGCGTACACGCCCAGAGGATGAGAGGTGTGTGTATGCTGTCCACACGAGGCGTTATAACGGTGCTCGTGGATTTATTATGACCGTGTGTAGGAGGCATATCTGGGACAGAGGAATGCCGCGAGCTCTGCAGTCTATAAACCAATAGGTTAAAACAGCAGGCTTCTGCCGCGAATGAACCACCTCTGGAGTGTCCCCCTGTTGGAAGAGACCCAGGGGAATCCCCACGTGACCAGCTGACGCCAACGCTGAGCAGCTGTGTCACGGAGAGGGCTGTGTGGGTTGTGACACGTCGGAGGGGAGCTGTCAGTTTCTCCACTCGCTGCCGCGAGAGCCGCGCTCTGCTGCTGGCTGAGTTTAATTCCACTCCAGATAAACGTTTGTCTGAGAGGGAAGAGGACAGCTCTTCTTCCAATTTATTATGAAACCCAGGCTTTGACAGATGCGATACGAGATGTACCGTCTGTATAGCGACTTCCTCCCTGGAGCGAGCCAGCAAATAGCAGGTCGTCCAGAGGAAACCACCTTCTCATCCCTCCTCTGTGTAGCGGCTCCAGCCTTCTCTACACAAAAAATGGGAGGAGCCAGGAAATATTCGAACGGCAGACGATTGTCTGGTCTGATATTCCCTGAAATGAGAAAACGCAGGAATTTCCTGTGTTTCGGGATGAGGGGTACGTTGAAGTATGCATCCTTCAGGTGGAAGTAAACCAGCCGTCCTGGTGAACACATTCCAGCACCTGTTTGATCGTCAGTATGTGGAATACTGACAGATCGAGGATGTCTCATTGCCCCAGTCTTTTTCGGGATTAGAAAATAACGGAAGTGAAAACCCCTGATTTTCCTCCCTTTGAGGAACCCTGGAAATATCCTCTTTCAACAGGAGTTCCAGCGGCTCGGATTGGAGCGCAAGACATAGCTTCTGGGAGGACAGGAGTGTTTCCTGTATCCCATTGAACTGTGGGGGGGGGGGAGAGGCGAACTGCAGGGTGTACCCTCTGCTGATCAGCCTGCTCATCCCTCTGTCCATCAAGCACACGCGCTGCCACTCTGAGAAACACTCTGAGAGCGGGCGCACATGCTCGAGATGTGTTGTGGTCGTCATGACGACGTGCCACGCCAGAGCCCTCGTCGCCGCTGCCCGTGAGGCAACCCAAGGTGGGCCTAGAGCGAAAGGGCTGTGAGGAGGCCTCCACACGCTGCATTTCACTCCGCCTCTCATCATGAGGCGCGTACACGCTCAGAGGATGGGTGGAGGTGTGTGCAGTGACATCCACATGAGGCGTTACCACGGCGCTCATGGGCTTATTGTGACCGTGTGTAGGTGGCATATCTCGGACAGAGGAATGCTGCGAGGTCTGTGGTTTAATAACCGAAAAGTCATAACCACCAGGCCTCTGCAGCGAACCCTGCTGCCTACTAATCAACAGATTGGAGGCAGCTGGCGTAGTTACCGCGCTCTGCAGCTTATTAATCGATAGATTAAGGCAGGCTTTTGTAACGAACCCTGCTGGCTATTAACCGACAGGTCATAGGCAGCTGGTTCACCCAGAGTGGGGGATATGTGAAACACATTTGAAACTGATGATTCAGACAACATGTTGGGAAATAAGCTTCTTTTATTTTCCTCACACTCCCTCCCGTCAAGGCCGGCTCTGTTTCCTTGGCGGCTCTCGTGGAGCAGACGACGAACGGGAGTACCTCACTCCCTTTTGACCCCCCCTCGCTGCTGGTGGGGGGGCGGAGGCGCGGGATGGTGCCCCTGCCGCCGCCGACGGACGAGTCTGACGCCGCGGTTGCTGTGAGCGTCTCTCTGCCTGTCGCTGCAGCCGGGTTGGCCGCTGCCGCTGGTGCCGCTGAGGCTTCGCCGCAGGCTGGAGCCAGCCGACATGCTGGCGGATATCATCTGCCTGCTCCGCTGCCGCTTTCATTGACTCGACCATGGCTAGAAACTGGGGTCCGAACAGCCCGTCCGGGCTGATCGGAGCGTCCAGCAAGACCTTCCTGGCTGGCTCTGTAACAGCCGCCTGTTGCAGCCAGAGGTGGCGCTGGATCTGCGTCATCCATGCTGCGATCCTCGCCTGGGAGACAGCCACGGCTGCGCACAGCGTGAGTGGCGTGCTGGCCGCCTTGCCGATCTCCCCGTGGCCACGGAGAAGGGGACCGCGTGCTCGGCCGCCACCTCTGACTCTCGCTCCGACCCCGTCTCCCCCATCCGGGGAAGAGGGGGAAGGGGAGAGCCGCATGGCGAGCCATGGAGGGAGACGGGGTAGGAGTCGTCCGACTCCCGCCCCTCACTCACCTCCAGAAACAGGCTGCCACCCCTGTTCTGGATGGGCCAGTCGTCCTCCTCACCCGCAGCAGCTAGGGCGTCCGCCCTTCGCTTCCTGTCGGATGCTGGGAGACGAACACAATGTGAACATGCGACCTGCTGGCTGAGAGCCGCGTCCGCGTGCTCTGGCCCCAGGCAGGATTCGCATATTGGATGCAAATCGTAGCTCATGATGTATCCCGTTTTGCACGAGGGACACTCGTGGACACTATCATTGCTCATGATTTGCTTTCTTGTGCTTCAGTTACTGCCGGTTGCTGAAGAAAAGAGGGAGCAGATTGCCGGGCTCCCTTCCTATTTATACCGGAAGGAGGCCCGAGGGTGGGGCCCACCTGGCGGGTGGGCGTGGACTACAAGTGTTTCAGTGCTGCGCGGGGGCGCAGAGGGATAACCCAATAGCGATAGCCTTAGAGGGCGAAGCCATATACGAAATAGAACGCAGCAGTGTTCACTGCTTGTCAGGTGACGACGAACAACCAATCACAGCCCAGCTCACCTGTCTCTTCAGTAAACACCTATGGTAAACACCTGTCCTCAGTATATTAGCAGTGTTTTCTTTTTACTGCAGGGCCAACGTTTGCCGGAGTGAAAGATCTGGACAGTTCATGGGCAGATCTACCGGGGTGGCATGGGGTGGCAGCTGCCACCCTAAAACACATCCTTGCCACCCCAGCTGCCACCCCAGTTGGCAGCTTTGTTTTGAAATAAAAGTTGTGGCTCATTGGACATTTATGAGAAAAAATCTCTAATGTCCGAGTGCAAATGAATGCAGCACAAGACGCGAGCCAGTTACCCCCCTCCCATGGGCGGATCTACCGGGGTGCAACGTATGAGGAAGCTGCCATCTTTAACCTCTTGTGGGGGTCTAACATTGATTGTTAACATTGATTGATATGACTGCGATTAAATCAGCATATACTTCTGCCACCCTCAAAATCTCCTGCCACCCTCTTGCCACCCCATGAATATTTGTCAGTGTTTAAACATGTTATGAGCTCTGCTCCTCTAAGATATACTTTATTGATCTCAATTTGGGAAATATTTTTGTTACAGCCGACTTTAGCTAGCACCTCTTCAAAGACACATGAAACACATTCCTCAAAAGTTACCCTTTATTTAACCCTGAAATGATCAGTGCATAACACAGATACACACACACAGATACACACACACAGATACACACACACCCCTCTCGGGCCCCTGGTAGTCACACGGCTCCATAATATAATCACTACTTTTCTTCTAAATGAAATGCGGACTTTACAGAATGCATGGTGTTGCACTGCAATAGCAGTTAGAAGAAAAACAATGGGTTTTAATGGAAGTCAATGAGGCATTTTTGACCATGATGGAGTCCAGAGGGAGTATCTGACACTACATAAAAAATCAATTTTGCTGCTAATCTCAGACATATTCACGACTCTAATGAATATCAAAGCCCCCTACTAATTATTATATGAAAATAATTAATGTTTTGAGATGAATAATTAAATCATTCAAATAATGTAAGGTATTTAAAGGGTTCAAATCCTGAAATGATTGAATGTTTGTTAGTTTTGAGGAAGTTTTAAGTTTTTAAGTGATTTATGGAAAAAAGAAGAATAAAATATTGATGTATGATAATATGATTTAAAAACATGTAAGAATACAAGACATTGGATTTGAAAAAATGGACTCAAGAGATGAGAAAAATATGCAAAAAGGCCCGAGGTGGATTTAAGGGTTAATCTGCTAGTAAAGTGTAAATAAGGATTTATAGAAGATGATTTCATGACTTTAAAAGGACAGTGGATGCATTTAACAGAGCTGCAATATTTAAATGTTATTATCACGTTAAGCTCTTGTAATTAATACAGCAGAAAACATTACATCATACATTTTGAGGAAGAATTAGTGAAATAATCAATCTGTTTAAATTCAGCGTAGTCATGCTGATTCAGCAGAAAAACACTGTTATATTTACTGGTTTCAAATGTATTTTCTCTGTGAATTATAACAGTTTGAAAGTGTAAAAAAAAAGAAGTGTACAATTTTAACAGTGAGTGTTTTACGCTCTGATCAGATTTTCCCATGGGACGTTTCCCCTCGTGGACCTGGAAGATAAAATAAACAACAATCACTTCATACAGAGGTCTTATAACTTTAGTGACTCTGCTACTGATAACATCTGCTCTGTGAATCACTTCCTGTCTTCTGCTTTAAGAAACACTGAGATATTTACATTCCTCAACGTACCCCGAGGTGGAGTTTTGTTCCCTTAAACTAAAATATTAATATGTATGTACTTACAGTATACAATACATGTACCAGTTCCTCATGAATCGCCTAAACGACTACATGTTGTATTGAATCATCCAACATGTTTCAGAAACAGTTTAATTTACTCTGAGGGGTCGAGACTGGAAAAGGTTGAGAACCACTGCTGTATAGCATCTTACACAGAGACCCCCTCCTCTTTATCATGTACATCCTTCCCATCAGTCATATCCTCCGCCAACATGGCATCGATTTCCCCTGCTACGCCGATGACACTCAACTCTACCTCTCCTCACAGCCACCACCCACTCCACCCTCTCCGTCTGCCTTACAGACCATTAACTATGGATGCAAAAAAAACTTCCTCCAACTCAATAAATCACAAATATGAATCGGCCTGGATTCCCTCACCTGTTCTGCCCAGTGATTCTCACTCACCACTGACAGCTCAAAGTCGACCCCTCCACCCAGATCTGAAACCTCTGTGTTATCTCACCCGATCACCAAACTGCCTTTTTCCAACTCAAGAACACTGTTTTACTGCTGAAACCCTCATCCTCGCCCTCATCACATAGCATCCTCTACGGTTCTACGTCCAGAACCCCCCCGCCCATCTGCTCACCTCCACCCACCGCCGAGACCACGTCACTCCGGTCCTCCCCCCATGTCATAACTCCGTCAATCTGAATGACTGTGTTTGTTAATTGTAACTTTTGTAAAGCGTCTTTGTGTGTCTGGAAAAGCGCGATATAAATTAAATGTATTATTATTATATTAAATACAAATCAATATTTTTGAAGTAGTGTTTGGTCCTGATTACCTGTCTGTAGATTCAGGTGTGTTTTCAGGTGGGATGGAAACTGGAGCCTGGAATTATGAAAGGCACAAAGTGAGTTATTGTTCTAAAAATCAAGCACAGCTCGATGAACCAGAGCAGAGCATCATGAGACAAAAATCTAAAATTCAAATGAGTCTAGTTCCTGTCAGCTCATCGTTGATTTCCAACGGGTAAGTAACGGGTTAACATGTCACGTAGTGCTGAGCCATGTCCACTACTGTAACCCACAGCACAGCAGCCAATCACAGCACAGTATTACAAGCCAATCAGAGTTACAGCCAATCACAGCACAGTAGCACCAGCCAGTCACAGCACAGTATTACAAGCCAAGCACAGTAGCACCAGCCAATCACAGCACATTATTACAAGCCAATCAGAGTTACAGCCAATCACAGCACAGTAGCACCAGCCAATCACAGCACAGTATTACAAGCCCAGCACCGTAGCACCAGCCAATCACAGCGCATTGGGGCGGGACATTGCTCACAGCAGATGAGCTGATATATAATTACATGTATTCCCACCAAAGCAAATTCCTTACATGTGAAAAACCTAATTGGCAACAAACTGAATCCTAACTCTGATACGAGTTGGTAAATTAAACGTCCGCAGAATTATGGTGACAAATCTTTGTTCAAGAAAAGCTTTCAGTGCAATTGTTTGTTTTAATGGAAGATAAACCGTCAGTTTGTTTAATATTGAGGACAGAAAGTCTCTCATCATTCTTGATCATTTTCCAAAATGCCTCCACGCTCCTCTTCACGTCTCAAACACGTGATAAATACAACAAGTCCTCCAACTCAAACGACCAAATGGGCCGATTGTTCAGGCCCTTAATACGACCTATAATTACGTTTTAAAGTGTTCGCCCTCTAGTGCTCCCGTTGAAAGCAAACGTTACAGAGGGTCGTTCATTCACAAATAACCCTCTCTGTAAAATCCTAAATTGTAGGATAGTTTGGTCATTAAAACGCTTTTTGATTAGATTTCTAGCGAGAAGTGCATATTGTATTTTTAGAATCCACGTCCAGTCGATATGTAGGATCTATAGTTTGATAGATATTACGAAGATGATTTGAGGTTTGCGGCAGCCTCCATGTAAAGTTACGGGTTGAAAACAGTATTTCCGGTCTCAACGTTTTCATAATAAAACCAATGATCAAATTATTCAACAGTGATATCTGCAGCACTCAACTAAAAAACATCAGTTTATCCTAGTTAATTACACACTATTGATTGGTTTAAATTGTGTGCAATGCTTTTGTGTTTTTCCCATAGGTTTTTCTCTTTCGATTCTGAGAGACACCTTTCTTTTTTCAGAGGTTTTGACAACATCGATTGTTTTAGCCGCAATGCATGTTGGGATATGGTGTTTATGTGATATGAAATCGAAAAAACATTTTTTTAAATAAAAATAATACTCAATTCCGAGTGTGCTTGCTTTTCTCTTTGGAAGTCATCACATAACGGCATTGTAATACACGGTTCGGCTGCATTAAATATTACATATCTGCCGTACATATTTATTTATAGAGCCCTGATCAGAAGACCTTTTGACAAACTGTAAGAAATGCTGTCAAAACTGAATATGTGACGTGGATCATAAATATATTAGCAATTAAACAACATCTTCCATTTCTTTTCACACAACACGTCTCCTTGCAGTATCAACACTAATTCGGCTGACTTTTATATTTGATCCAATTGGTAGATAGGCTATATTTACACCATAACGGTGCACAGCTGATAGAAAGGGATTCTTTTTGTAGTTTTTAAAGATATTACTGATTTTCTGAACTACCTTTCCAACTCCTCATGCAGTTGACTGTTACAGGTCTATACAGGTTCATGGTAAAATGCATAGGCTTCACATCGAGAGACTGAAACTGTATTTTCCTTTATCGTTCTGTTTTAATTTCACAATAAAGTTAGTCATATTATATTTGATATTATTATGTTTTATTAACTAGACCACTGGTTTTTTAACCCGCACCGCCTAGTGGTTAAAGCACGTTATTGAATTCTGTTGTTGAATACTGTTATGTGTTTGTGCCCTGATCAGGCGCTCCTAGTGTGATGTGTCATGTCTAGCTGTAGTTTCCTGTTATGGTTTTGTAGTCCTTATCGTTTCCCTCCAGGTGTACCCATTTGTAATTAACCCAGGTGTGTCTTGTCTCGTCATTACCCCATGTATAAGTATTCTGCTTTCCCCTTTGTCAGGGGCTGATCCTGTCTGTGCAGTATGTGTTCTTGTCTGTCATTACGTTATATTTCCTTTGTTCAATCAAGGTGGTAATTATTCATTAAATTCTTCCTTTTGATTACTTCGGCTACCGTCTCCTTTATTATGTTGCCTTGACTCGACATTGAGCCTGCTAAACAGTCAATGGTAACGTAATATGGGGGCTCATGCCAAACTGATGTGAGCAGGAATTTGGTGGTGGCCGCTGAGCTTAGTCCACACTTTGAATTAGGGTTGACAGTGTCGTGTGTGTGGCCCATGTTTTATACCCTCTTGGTAAATAATTCTCCAATAAGGAGCGTTTTCATCCAGCTAGGGCAGCTGGACCATTTTCTATGGTTCCTTCCTTCGCCTGGTAGACATACCGTCTATACTGGTCGGGGTAGTAGGAAGACCCTGTCAGGCTCCTCCTAGGCCGGTGTATGTCAGCTAGTTAGTTATATAGGGGGCTGATAGTGAGGGATGGAAACATTTAAGGGATGGGTTTTAGTTTTTTTTTTTTTTTGAACACACGACAGTTGTAATCTCTTGCGAATAATTTTGAGTGTGGAGGCTTCAGAAGGTCACACCGGTGCTCTTCTCTATTTAGTGTATAGCGGTAGGGGAGCGGTGGCCAGAGTTATTAAGAACAGACTGTACAGACGCGTAGGGTGAAGCCGGTTTTGTTTGTTTGTGTGTATATGTTAATTGGTTGGTCGTAGCGCTGGTGGAGGCTTTGACCGCCAAGGAGGTTATGGAGTGCTCTGTGGGAAAACCTGAGGAGGAGGAGGTAGTCACATGTGACCCGGTTTCGGAGAACCAGGTTTTGCTGAGGAAAATGGAACTAGAGTTTAAATTCGAGCAGCTGAGACATGCAGAGCGGTTATGCGCTCGGGAAGCGGAGGAGGCAGAACGTAGGTACGCTGGGAAGCGGAGGAGGCAGAACGTAGGTACGCTCGGGAAGCGGAGGAGGCAGAACGTAGGCGCGTGCATGAGCTTGAGCTTGGAAGGCTTGGGGTAGAGGCGCGGGCAGTGCATCTTGAAGCTAGGTTCGATGTTACTAGGCACCTACGTCTGGTCCCGCAATTTTCAGAGAAGGATGTTGACAAATATTTTTCTATGTTCGAAAATATAGCCACAACTCTGAAATGGCCTAATGACCAGTGGACATTACTTCTCCAGAGCGCACTCACCGGGAAAGCACAACACGTTTACGCGTCACTTTGCCCAAACACCCAGGATTACGCCGTGGTGAAGGCTGCTATCCTTAGGGCTTACGAGCTTGTGCCGGAGGCATATAGGCAGAGGTTTCGCGCCCTTAGAAAGAACAATCAGCAGACCTACGTGGAGTTTGCTTACGAGAAGGAGCTGGTGTTTGATCGTTGGTGCGCGTCGGAGAAGGTGGACACTTTGGCTAGGATGCGGGAACTCGTGCTTCTTGAGGAGTTTAAGTCCTATTGTTTGCCCAATAATGTGGCGATGTACATTAATAAACATAAGGTGACTAAGTGCTCGGTGGCTGCGAGTCTTGCGGATGAGTTCGTGTTGACGCACAAAGTGCTCTTTGACAGACCTAATTATCCCGTGCGCAGTGTGGAGAGTAGACCGAGGTGGGGCTTGGGTGACAGGCCTGTGGCCTCTGGCGGTGGCAGTGTGGGCGAAGTTGCTGAGCGGGGAATGAGGGGAGAAATGCGTGAGTGTTTCCACTGTGGTAAAAAAGGCCACATAAAGGAGAACTGTTTTGCCCTTACCCGTCCCAGTAAACAAATACCGTTGGTAATGACACCCCCACACACACTCTGAGTAGGGATGCCCAAAGGGGTGAGGATATGAAAGCTCGGAAGGTCTCTGAGCTGAAGAAGAAAGCCGAGCAGGAAATCAGTCAGATTAAGAAACAGCTAACCTCGCAGCTGGGGAGAAGGAGCAGGTGATAAAGGTTCTTCAGAGTAGCCTGGAGGAAATCAAGAGCAGCGAAGCGACCGGCAAACGACACACGGAGACGTTGGAAGAGAAGACGACAGCTCCGGAGGAAGCTCTCGTCAAGCTTAAGGAAGAGCAGGAGAAAGAACTCAAAGTGATTCTGAGTAATGAGAGGCTGGAGAAAGAAAAGTCTTTAGAGGAATTGAACACTTTGTATGAAGAGAAGCTGTCCTCACTCCAGAGGGATGCAGCGCAGGACACTGAGGCTCTGGACTCGCTCCAGAACAATCTGAAAAAAGTGAAGAATGAGAAAGAGCAGATCCACAAGGACTTCGTCAGCCTGCAGAAAGACATCCGCACTCTGAGGAAGGAGCACGAGAAGGACCTGGAGTGCATGAAGAAAGAGCTGTTGGAAGAGAATGAGAACAAGTTGAAGCTGGAGTTGGAAGATGTGGAGATGAAGCAAAATTCTGCCATCAAGCAGCTGATACGGGAGTTCAACACGCAAATGTCTTTGAAAGAGAGGGAGCTTACTACAGGAGTGAAGGAGGCCATCGAGAAGGCCCAGACTGTGGAGGCGGATGCACTCAAGAATAGCTTGTCTGAGCATGAGACGAAGTTCACCCTTAATGACATTACTGTGGGGGGTATGGCCATCCATATTGGTGCTGTTAATACAATTCGTATTTTTTATTGTGCTGACAGTATTATTGTTTCTTGTTTCCTTTTCTGTTTATGTTCATTCCCCCATTTCGCCTTGGGGTTATGGACATAAAGTTGGGTGTGGGGGTGTTATGTGTTTGTGCCCTGATCAGGCGCTCCTAGTGTGATGTGTCATGTCTAGCTGTAGTTTCCTGTTATGGTTTTGTAGTCCTTATCGTTTCCCCTCCAGGTGTACCCATTTGTAATTAACCCAGGTGTGTCTTGTCTCGTCATTACCCCATGTATAAGTATTCTGCTTTCCCCTTTGTCAGGGGCTGATCCTGTCTGTGCAGTATGTGTTCTTGTCTGTCATTACGTTATATTTCCTTTGTTCAACCAAGGTGGTAATTATTCATTAAATTCTTCCTTTTGATTACTTCGGCTACCGTCTCCTTTATTATGTTGCCTTGACTCGACATTGAGCCTGCTAAACAGTCAATGGTAACGTAATAAATACGTTTTATTTGATGAAAACATTTAAATATTAAGAGTAGCCTACATACAACATAGGGGGAAAGTAGAAGGCATGATAGAAATATAGAATATAAAATATCAAGAAGATACTGTAGTGATCTCTACAGTAAAACAGTTTAGTGCAGGACGTCCAAAGATATTAGGAGGATGTGCAAAACAGACACACTAATAAGGCTTTATTTAAACATTAAAGATTACTTTAAGTTAAGGTCTTCTTTTGAATAAGAAAAAAACGTTGGGGTTATCTACAGATAATTATGAAGTCTGACAAAGTACTTAACGTCCAATATATTGCATAGTTGATTTTGGCACTTAACAATCACCTTCCCTGAATTTGACTCAGGTGTAACTAAAGTCTGATTTAAGGGTTGTTTATATTTCACATCATTAATCAGAATCTGCAAAGTAACTAAAATAAATGTAGTGGAGTAAAAATACCAGGTTAACCTCTGAATTGTAGTGGAGTAGAACAAAGTAGTACATGCTGCTGTAACAAAAACATTTCCCAACTTGGGATCAATAAAGTATCTTATCTTATTTTAAGATGATCGATGGCTACTGCCATATTTGCAAAATGTGCTGGACCCGTCCAATTCCAGTTTTGGAAAGTCTGCCGTGGTTCCATTCCATTTCATAGAGCTGTGACGCTCAGCGTAACCTTGTCGCACTGCCACTCCAACATCCAATCACAGAGCTTGAGGGCTAATCACGGGGTATGTAAAGCAAGGCGGATGTTGTAGTCCCAAACGATACCTGGTGATTCTGGGTAGTGTAGTGTCTCCGGAAACTGTAGTGTCTAAATTCCGAAAAAACTATTTGTTTCTCTGAATCGAAGGTTAAAAACACAAAAGCATTGTACACAATTTAAACCAATCAATATTGTGAAATTAAAAGGATAAACTAGTGGATGAGTAATGCAGATATCACTGTGTAATCATTTGACAGTGAGGGGAATATATCCGGTTTTATTATGAAAACTTCGAGACCGGAAAAACTGTTTTCACCCACGCTAACTTTACATGGAAGCTGCATACACGTTATCCTGGCGAGACCTCAATTCATCTTCGTAATATCTATCAAACTATAGATCCTACACATCGACTGGACGTGGATTCTAAGAGTACAATATACACTTCTCGCCATAAATCGAATCAAAAAGCATTTTAATGGCCAAACTATTCCATAATTTAGGATTTTCCAGAGAGGGTTATTTGTGAATAAACGTCCCTCCGGAGCGTTTGCAATGAACGGGCCGGGAGCATGTTGTTATATCTCTCACAGGCTCCGCCTTCTACTGGACTCTATGGGTACTACCCTCTATGCAAGCATTCACCTACTGGACAGGCAGGGAGAGCCTGCCCCACGGGGATTTGTGCGCACTCCACACGGGCTGTGGCTGTGTCGACAGCCTTATTCGACGGTGTGAGTGTGGAGGATATATGCACAGCGGCGTCTTGGTCAACGCCAGGCCCCTTCATAAAGTTTTATTTCTTGGACATGTCGGGCTCTTTCTCCAGCACTGTTTTTTGAGCACACTTTCTGCGAGGTAAGCGCAGCAGAGTGTGCTCTGTCAGCCGCAGCCCAGACTTCTCCACGGTCACAACCGGGTTAAAGGAGAATGTGGGGCAGCAGCTGCTGACCATAAGAGCCGGTCAGGGGCAGTAGGGTGGAATGATGTTGTTGGACGACAGTGCGCGTATACATCAGGGCTCCACCCACTGTACCCATAGAGTCCAGTAGAGGGCGGAGCCTGTGAGAGATATAACGTTGGGTTACGTATTGTAACCCTTGTTATATTAGCACAGGCGGAGCCCTCTACTCAGGGCACTGTCTGTCCTATATCGCTCGCTGAAGAGAGGTGTAGGATGATAGTCAGGAGGCTTTTATACGGTGAGATGCGCGCGGATTCAGGTAGGCCCGCCCCGGGGCCGGCTACGTCTATCGAAGTCTCAGTAGGTGAATGCTTGCATAGAGGGTAGTACCCATAGGGTCCAGTAGAGGGCTCCGCCTGTGCTAATTAGGGATGCCAGCGATTATTCGATTATTCGAATATTCGTTACAGTCTCCATAATAGAAAATTATTTAAAAAATTCGATTTTATTTATATATTTTTTTATTATTATTTATGTTTTTTTCTGGCTTAGTTTCAACCAAAATATAGACTGATGCTAATAATAGTAATAGTATTAATAATTGTAAATGGCCATTGGTCACACCACCAGTTTGTTTTACTGTAAACTTGGAGGAAGCCAGCAGCGCAGGCTGCGCAGAGTGCAGACTGCTGCACTCTGCGCAGCCCTTCGCTGCGTTGCTACACACCGACCCCGCCCCCCCCCTCTCCGTCACACGTGCGATTGATTTATTGGAGTGAGAACACAACTAAAGATGAACAAAGGAAAGGAGAGTTCCTCGTGGAACTATACTTCAAACTGACAAGTGCAAATGAAGTCAAATGCAAGTGGAGTACTTCATGACCACAGAGTGTGAACGTTGTGATCAGCTGTTTTAGCGCAGTTCTCCAGTGAAGGGGGGGGGAGGGAGTCTCCCTCCGCAGCCGGTTGGCGTAGTTTTGGCACAAGTCCGTTGACCGACGTTAACAGCAGCCCTTTTTTTTTCTCTCCCGCGGGGGGGGCGTAGAACAATCGATTTTGATCATGGTCAGTTTCTGGCATCCCTAGTGCTAATATAACAAGGGTTACAATACGTAACCCAGCGTTTCTTACACGACCACTAGAGCACCTCAAGTGGTCGTGTAAGAAACAACATACACTTTAAAACGTGTCTCTGGGTCGTAATAAGGGCATGAACAATCGGCCTATATGGTCGTTTTTTGTAGGAGGACAGGCTGGATAAATAAACTGTGAACAAATAAAACCTGATTTGTCTGGATCCCAGAAAAACACTGACTAATAACTACATTTTAATCAGTGGTGAAACCTCAATAATAAACTCCACACGGTGCAGTTGCTCCTCTCTCACCTCTCTGTCTGTCTTCACTTCCTGTTCCACACCAGACTCACCTGATGGAGGGAAGAAGTGACAGAGAAAAGACATCAATAATAATAAAACTTTAACAAAGAGAATCATAACAATCCAAAATGATTGAGAGAGCTGTCACAAGATGGAGTTAAAACATGTTTCTGTCGAACCTTTTAGGATCAGAGTTTAATGGTTTGATGAATGGAGGATATGGTTTCAGTACTCACAGTTCTTCTGTGTCTCAGCTGTGATTATCTCGTCATCTCTGATCCTGTAGGGATGAACACAACCCAACAGTTATGGATCAAGTTAAAAATAAGAGTTTGTTTGAGTTAGTCAGCTTCAGAGTCCTGACTGATCTAACGGCCCGTCCACACAGCGGCTTTGGAAAAAGCTTGGAGGTGGGCGTGTCTGAAGCTTGACCAACAACCAATCACATGAATCTCCCGCCCCTGACACACAAGCAGCGGTTTGAGCTTGTACTGGCATATGATTCGATTGGCTGACGCTTCTGCCGAGGCTTCAAAAGTTGAACATTGCTCAACTTTTGCAACCTGAAACGCCAGGAAAGCTCCGCTCTGCTTCCCACAATGCAGTTCGGCGAAAAGTAACGTCACCCCATTCAAAGTGAAAGGGCAGAAGCGTTGGAAGAAGCTTCCAACGCCGCTGTGTGGACGGGCCGTTATGCTTTACATCCCATCATATCTTCTCTGCAAACACTACGACTGACTGCTCTCAGCTGCATCGGAGGAAATAACTGCTCAGTAATCTAGAAACAAAAAACATAACAGGAAAACAAAATAGAGTATCTTTTCACTCTTCTGTAAAATCCCATATGTCTGTTAAAAGGTTACTAACTCAATGTAGCTTTGCTTACAGTGTATTGTTTTTGAACCTGCAGTCAGTGGGTAACATCACTGACTTGTTGTGATCCCAGTGAGAGAAACACCTCCCTGTGTTTAATACAATACTGCTGAACCAGCAGAGAGCCCTTACTGACCTGAGAGTCTCCAGTCTGCAGTCTGGACTCTCCAGAAGATCTCTCAGCAGCTCCACTCCTGAATCCTGCAGATCGTTGTCACCCAGGTTCAGATCTCTCAGATGGATGTTGGACTTCAGAGCTGAGGCCAGAGCAGAACAGCTGATCTCTGACAACCTGCAGTTCTCCAGACTGAATAAAGAAAACATGATGTAACTTTAGAAAACAATGTTCCTGTTTGAAATAACTCCAGGTTTAATAATCTGTTCAGAGATGAAGAAGTTCAGAAAGTGGAAACTCCAACAGGTAAAAACTGTAAGAGACAAACAGTGAAAAGATCTCTCATTAATATTAAAGACAACGTGCTTCTACTTCAATAATAAAGAGGTGACTTCACATCTGAAACTCTGCTCCATCTACACAAACTCATGATGTGCAGCCAGACCAATAAAACCCACAGAAACTGATCCAATTCAAGATCACAACGTTTACAAAGACCACAAATATTTCAGGATGAATTTTGAAGAAATGTGAAGAAAAACATCCAGAGTATTTATTTTAGGAATAGTGGAGTCATCAAATCACAGCATCTTCAGTTTGAACTATTCAGTCAGTAGCAGTGGTTACGGATAATAATGGATTATGACGGAAATTTTACGATCCTGTCCGTCATGGTGACGGACAGGATCGTAACATTTCCGTCATAATCCATTATTATCCGTCATTTTATTTTTCATGTTTTAATGATGAGATGAGACCTATTTAATATTTATGTTTGGGTACTGAGCAGCAAATGTTCATTCATTCATGTTTTAATGATTCATACAGAACTTTTAAGGGCATGGAGAAACAAAAAGATGAACAGAGACACCGACCGTGTGGTCACTTTTCATGTCAACACGAACATGAATGATTTATTTGTTCCTGCACTGACGGCACAGCAGAGGGGGCAGAGGCCGCGAAAAACACCACGACCATTGTGCCTAAACAGGCAAATATGAACCATGCCATCGTTTTAAATGAGACAATTACAATCAGAATATGAAAAAAACATTTACAAGAACAACTCAATTGACCTGCTGTAGCCTGAACGCTGATTTCTGCATCTTCGTGCACCCTCGGACAAATCCGTTACTCATCCAACTCAAAACCTTCAAATCACATCCACTTCCAGTCACGACCGGTGTTCCCCAGGGCTCTGTCCTGGGGCCTCTTCTTTTTATCATCTATTTACTTCCTCTTGGCAATATCTTCCGTAAACACAACATCCACTTTCATTGCTAAGCGGATGACACCCAGCTCTACTTGTCCTCCAAACCAACCGCCATCCTCCCTCCATCCTCCCTGTCTGACTGCTTACAGGACATCAAATCCTGGTTCTCCTCTAACTTTCTCAAACTTAACGACAGTAAAACCGAGGTTCTCCTCATTGGCACAAAATCCATCCTAACCAAACCTGACAGTTTCTCCATTACTATAGACAACTCTTCAGTCTCCCCCTCCCCTCAGGTTAAGAGTCTGGGTGTCATCCTTGACGGCACACTTTCATTCAAATCTCACATCAGTAATATCACTCGGTCTGCCTATTTCCATCTACGCAACATCAACCGCCTCCGCCCGTCCCTTAACCCTAAGACCACCGCCATTCTTGTTCACACCCTGGTCACTTCCCGCATCGACTACTGCAACTCCCTTCTCTTTGGTCTCCCTCTCAAATCCATCCACAGACTTCAACTGGTTCAGAACTCTGCCGCCCGCATCATCACCAAACCCCCTCCATTA